>CM049847.1:23223097-23573097 GCA_027422415.1 Schizothorax lantsangensis | reverse complement strand
AAAAACCGCTGGCGTGTCCGGAAATGCAGTAATTTCATTCACAAGCTGGCATGGGACGGACTGAGAGCGCGCGGAGATGAACGTTTCTACCAATGTTCTCATTCTCACAGTGACTCGGTGACCCTTTCACTGCGCTTTGAGATTCAGTTCCTCACGCTGTCATGTTTGCTCGAAGCCTTAAGAAGAGAAACTCCAGCCGGTCGGTGAGTAAAGTGGTACGTGGTGTTTACATTTTAACGACTTGTATTTGTACGCACGGCGCATCAGTAAGACATTTAAGTATGGGGCTCATTGTTGTGAGTTATTTGGACGGAAATGAAAAGGCTGGATGTGATGACTGCTGGAGCTGCTCTGTGATGTGTGAAGTTATGAACAACAAACACTCAGTGCTACATCACACAGGTTTGATACCTTAGTGTTTGATGTTGCAAAACATTGGATGTTTTTTGTTTTGTTTAGCATTTTATTGTTAGATTAACAAATTTTTCTGAAGTGTGACATCATGTTATGATATGACAACATTTGAGCAGATATGTTGCTGTGTGAATTGTATTGGGTTAGCAGATTTACTAAGTTTTACTTTTGGGACAGCCGAATGAAACAAACTGCATGGCTTTTCTGAAGAAAAAAAAAGTTAGTTAAGAAAGTTGGAAACAATAACATAACAATGTAAAATTTTATGTGAGGCAGTTATTTGGAAATAAAACTATAGCCTACCTGTTTTAATGTAACACTATGCTTTAAAATGTAAAATTGTATAATTCCAATCGATCAGCCAAAATGAAGCAATGAACCACTGACTGAGATCATGATTTAAACTAGTGCAATCGGTAATTACACTAATGATAAACCCTGTAAATATTATGTGTATCAAATATGGTAGTTTTATCTGTATTATTACTCATTTAACATGTTTCTTTTAATGGCGCTTTGACCTAGTCACCATCTTTCAGAAGGATGAGCTGAAAAAACAACTCTAGTCAAGGGACTGATTACACCTGCCATGAAAAATGTTATCTGACAATAAGATTATTTTTAAACCCTTACAATGCAAATGTACATTTTAGTCACCGGTGGAATTATATGTGTGCAGCCTAAAAATGATTTGGGGAAGTACTACAGAAAGAGAATGTGAGTTCACACTATGTAGGTGCACACTTTTATGCACAAAGAGTATGAATTCTACATTTGGATGTTCTTAATGCCACATGCATTTATGTAGCCTAGTAATGCTTTTTCCACAGAGTACCGTATAACTTAAGTTTCTATGAAAAATAACTCTTGGCTCTCTATTCAACCTGTGTAGCCCACTGTGCTTGATGACTTAGAAAGAGGACAACCTTGTACCGCATGTGGAGAGCAGTGTCCTGGCTTCGTTCTGCATAAGTGGAGGTGAGACCCCCAATTTGCTAGATCTAAGCATGCTTTTTCTTATTTTACTACATGTTCAGGCATTCGGAGGAGAATAAGCTGTTGTTTGACTTTCTCGTGCTAGTCAGCTTTTGGTGCAGAAGAATCCTCACCATGCTTTTTAAAGTTAGGGTTGGCGTTTTGGTGCAATATGCGGTCAATATTGAATGGCATCAGCATTTCCAAGCTCTTGGAATGTTCAGTGGAAATTTAGAGGGTCTTTGCCTTTAGATAGTCACCATAGGAGGATTCAGTAGAATCTGAATAGAGCTGACAGTGCGTGTCTGAGCCAGCTGGCAATTTGCAGGACCTGTATGTGCAAAGATAACAGTGTACACTAAGCTAGCTATTCATGCTTTCCAGGACATTCAGGCTTCATTTTTGCTTTGGGGAAACCAAAAGCCAACATTTCGTTTCTGGCTCAGAAGTGAGATGAACTTACTTTTCATTCACACCAAAATGAAAATTCTTGCATCATTTCTAGCATTCATGTTTGCTTTATAAAGAAGCCATTGGAGTTTTAGGAGTATCAACAGAGAGAGGAGATGCTGGGATGGAGGGTTAGAAGAACTCCTCATCTGTCTGCTCTCCATTGCTGTAAACTATTACGGGGCAACAGTCAGCTCTGGAATGTGCCCTTAATTGCAGTGCTACAATAAAACTATATGGTCTTCTAGACAAACTTAAAGCAGACATTTGTAACATAGTACTATGTATCCGTCTTTATGTGTGAGTGGGAGACCTATGGAACAGTATGTGGTCTCTTACATAACAGTAGCTCCTAAAGATTTTTTATGAAGACTGAATGAATGCAGATTGCTATCTGTATGGCTATTTAGCTGTGTGTGTAAAAATAGAAGAGAAATAGAGAGAGTTTAAGTAAAATTTGACCATGATCTGACCATGGACAGAGCAAGTAGGTGTCCATGCTTACAAAATTTTAAGCATGCATTCATGTCATGCACACTGAAGTTTAAGTTCATTGTGCATTGGCTGGATCATTCAGGGATTTTCCAACTGGATTCCTAGGAGTCTGTGGGGAAAATATATAGATGCACCATTTGTTGGATAATGAATACATAGTATAAATTGTAAGATATGAAATGGATGGTAGCAGTAGGATTTTGGTCTTTTTGTGTTCTAGCAGATAGAACCTCTACCTGTATGTCTACCTAAAAATAGCTGTCCTGTGACATCACCAAGATGGTCTTCAAAATGAACTGAACGTGCCATATAGGGGCTTTGCTTTAAAGCAGTGGGATAGAGCACGGGTCTCATGAATTGGTGAAAATAAAAAGGCCATGCATCAACTCACATTACAACACGTTTAACATTTGCAATGCCTAAAATGTCCTTAAATATTCATAAATCTCTAAATATTAATGAGACGGTTGTAATATCTGCTGGAGCTGGAGTCTATTTTCCCTGCTTCTCCACCATTGTATAAAACCAAAAGGGGTATCCTGGGGTATGAACACTACTGTCTATTCAATGATTGAATTAGTAATAGAATAGAATAGAATAAACTGCATTGTGGACCAGGCATTATTCCCATAGTCAGAAATCTGTTTATGTGAAACTTGTTTAACTCAAATATTATAATTTTTTCCTGAAAGTACCTTAATGATGTTTTTATTTGTCCAAGCTGCAGTCCATCAGGTTGTATTGGGCATGCTATGTAGAAGGAACGAACCAAGATGGTAGCATGTGTAACACGATGAGTTGAATAATTTATGAGAGCCACTGTGCTTGATTGATTTCTTTGTGGTAATGAGTCTCATTACTGCCCCTATTAGCATCAGTGCTTTGAGTATTTGCTATCTGATCAGCCAGCTTATATGACCCATTTACTCAGGTTGGCATGTAGCTGTAGGTTGTAGATGCTCATTCGTGATGATTAATGACCTGTTTTCGTTGTCAGTGGTTCATGCTCTTACACCAACTACTCATTATACAGAATAGCCTTATATTATACCACTTATTTATTTTATTCTGTATTTATTTTGGTTTGTTTCTGTATGTTTTGTTTTTTGCAAATGGTAAAATATAAGGATGGTCAGTCCAAAGTTAATCTTTTTTTCATGTGTGCATTTAAAAGAAGCGTCTGAAATACAAAGCACTTAAAAGTTTGTTCATCATGAATTTATTTTGTATTTTTTATCAACAGTCCTCTGGTATTGCCAGTGTGTGTAACTGTTGTTGTTAGAGAGAGCCAGCTAAACTGATTACTGGTTAGTCCTTCATGGTGACTTCTGTGACACACAGCATGACACACACTTAATGGTGTTTGGATGCAAATGCTCACTTTTTGCTGTATAAAAGACAATTTACTGGGTAGATGGTCCACTATTTTTGGCATTCTTACACATTGTAGTGTTAGCATTTGGTAAAATTATCTTATTTTAATCATATTTAAATATGGAAACCAGGACAAAATACTTATAAAAAAATATTTCTGCAATGTAAAAAATAAAATCAATTGTAGCTGCAGGGAGAGTTGCTGGACTCTGTCCTCCAAGCAACCTCATCCAATCTGCATAACAGTGTCTTTCAGTGTGTTAACAAGCGGCCCAGCCAAACCAATCCGTCAGGGCAGTCTGGCACATTTAATGGGCCTTTAAAGTGGAGTCTCCTTTTCAGCCAGTCGGGAGGAGGAGAAAAATAGAGGGAAACCTTTCTCCTCAGACATGTACAAAGAGGGCAAGAAAGCATAACAACTGGGCCTTTTCTAGATTAGCATGGTCCTACAGAGCTGCTAAAACACATTCACCTCTAATGGAATAAAACCACTATATCCACTCCCAGTGTGCTTTGAAGTTATAACCAGAGGAGTTTATGTTGCCTGCTAACGCTTAGTCCACTCATCAAGTAAATGAGTTGGGTTGTTGTTGCTTATGTGGCCATTTGAGGTTATTTTGACCAAATATTGATATTTTGGGGCCTGTGTAAATAGGTGGGCTACACTATAGCCATGCAGATGATTCACAGGTTGACCATTCTGATTCAGACAGTGCTTTTACTGGGGGGTTGGGACGAGAGTGTGTGTGTATGTGGTTGTCTTTGATTGGGTGTAATGATAGGGTCATTTATTTGCCATTGTGATCAAGGAAACGGTGGGGAGGGTCACATACACGCAGACTGAATACACAGGCCCACTGGATACACAAATCACAGCTCTTTGCTGGTGAAAGTAACAGCGGGTATCCAAAACCAAGATGCATTCAGGTTAATCTCTAACTCAAAGCTTAACTATTTTATATGGGTTTGGAAAAAATAATATTTGAGCTCCAAATCAGCATATTAGAAGGATTTTTGAAGGATCATGTGACTTTGAAGACTAGAGGGCTAATTAAAATTTTGCTTTGCCATCACAGGAATAAATTACATTACAAAATATGTTCTTTCTTTCTTTTACAGTGTTACTGTTTTACTGTGTTTTTGACCAAATAAATGCATCCCTGGTGAGCATAAAGAATTCTTTCAAAGATTACAAAATCTTACTGGCAACAAACTTTTTAAGTAGTATATACTCCTTATCTATTTCTATCTTTACACACATACATCTAATTGAAGAGTTTATTTGCAAAAACAGATAACACCATTTTTTTAATTTTCAACAATCATGTTTTTTTTATGATGTTATGTTTTTATTGTGTTTATTGTTAGTTAGCTGTATTTTTTAAGTAATTTTTTTAACCTAACCAAAATAACCCAACTGCAGTTTGATTGAGTTTAATTGGAATACAATGAAAAAACATGATTTTTGAAAATTGTTAAAAACGGAGTTATCTGTTTTTGCTAATTAATCTGTCTGTATTTGAATATATTTTTGTCTCTATTATAAATATTATACAACTTGTGAAAGAGCTTGACCTGATTCCATCACTGATTTTTTTAATACCTTATTAACCTTATTATGATTTTTCAATAAAGTTCAAAATTGACCTTATACTGTAAAGCATAACCAGATCACAAATTCACCACTAAAAACAACCCTTGAGTGCAACAAATTTATCTATTCACTATGACCAAAGCGCACATTATGCCAGTATCTTCTGCTTTGATGTTGCACAGTTGTCTATTAAAATTAGACTTTGGCTAGATAAGATTGACATAAGAGGCCATTTCTTAACATCAATGATAGTGCTTTTTATGTTTTATGGAGAGCTTCTCTGCCATGAGGAATTTCGTATCAAGAGGTTTCCTTTTGTAAAGATGCATTTAACATGCATTTGTGTCACAGGAAGAAAAGAACATCTCTAGGGTTTTGTTTTATCATACCTTCATATTTTACACCTAGCAGATGCTCAATAGGGCTGGAGTGGGTGTAATTGAAGAACGTTTTTATCCCTTTGTCTCTGAAGCTGTAGAGCTAATGATTACAGAGGAGTGCATGTGTGCCAGCTTTTGGGTACTCCATCTTTACAATAGTGAGCTTGGTTTTCACTACTCCATTATAATGTTTGTGAAAGAAAGAGATCACATGATGACAGGATGGGACCTGTTACTGGTGTCGCATTGCCTTCGATTCACTCTTTCTGACAAATCAGCATGCTTTATTATAGTTATGTCATCATGTGGACTTTTGTTAAGAAAGTAATGTTTTTGAACAATCTTATACAATCATACAAAGAATTACATTGAGCCTGCTGATGTAATACCAGTGCTGGTAAATAACAATCTGTGATTTAAAAGTTCAGACTTGTTTTGATGCAGTTTTTACGTCATTCACAACACAAATAATTGCGAAATGACTCAAAATCTAATGTCAGTCAGCAGACCCTTGGCAAAAAATGAGGCATACTTTCTTGTTATGCATGTACATTCAAATGCCATTGAGCTTGAAGACAGTGATTACTCATTACCAAGCTTTTTTTTTGTAATCAGAGAAAGATTTAAAGGTTATCCAAATGAAAATACACAGCATTGATGAGATAAAGCAACACATTGTCCTTTTTAAATTCTTTCAGTCTATACTTCATGCATCATTCAGACGTCATATTTCAGCACTAGTGGCTCAGTGATGTCTCGTTTGCTCTCATCAGTGAAGGTCATATTTCAGTCTTTGGTCAACATCATGCTCTGATAGGGAACAGATGGGTTCCCTTCCCTTTACATTATGCAATATTCCTTTTTATTTATTTTTAGTCCACGGTAAACATGACAGTCTAGATCTGACAACGGTCCTTACCATGTCAAGAGGCCCTTGACCAGGGTCCTATTTACACTTGGGTCTAACATGCCTCAAATGTGTCTCCTGTGACCAGTGGTGATCAGGTTTAATTGAGGTTCTCTTAAATGACTGTCTGATTCACTTATTACTTTAGTATGCTTCTACTGGATGGATGGATGGATAGATAGGTAGTTTGGTGGACAGACGAATGAGTGGAGAGATAATGGACGGATGCTTGGAGAGATGATAGATAGGTTGATTGATTGATTGAATGGTGGACATACAAATGATTGGAGAGATGGATGGATGGATGGTTGGATAGACGGACAGATGCTTTGATTGATTGATTGGTGAACATACAAATGATTGGAGAGATGGATGGATGGATGGACAGACGGATGGATGGATGGATGGATGATAGATAGATCAGAATCAGAATGAGCTTTATTGGCCAGGTATGTTTACACATACGAGGAATTTGTTATAGTGACAAAGCTCCACAGTGCAACAGGACAGGACACAGACAACAAAAGAACAATATACAAATATACAAATAGGCAATGTACAAAATAGCAAAAACACTATGCAATACAGACAATCATGTGTGTACAGGTCTGACATGTGCAAATGACATGTGCATTTGAAATGAAAAAAAAAAAAAAATTATATACTGTATGTATGTGTGGTGAATAAATAATTGTATAATAGTGTTGTGTGTTCCACGTTTAATGTCAAGTGTTCATGAGATGGATTGCTTGGGGAAAGAAACCTGTGTCTGGTCGTTCTGGTGTTCTGTAGCGTCGACCAGATGGTAACAGTTCAAAGAGGGAGTGTGCTGGATGTGAGGGGTCCAGAGTGATTTTGCCAGCCCTTTTGCTCACTTTGGATAAGAACAGTTTTTGGAGAATAGGGAGGGTTGTACCAATGATTCGCTCAGCAGTCCGGACTACCCTCCGTAGTGTCTGAGGTCAGATTTGGTAGTTGAGCTGAACCAGACAGTTATTGATGTGCAGAGGACGGATTCAATGATGGCAGAGTAGAGCTGTTTCAGCAGCTCCTGTGGCAGGTTGAACTTCCTCAGCTGGCGAAGGATGTACAACCTCTGCTGGGCCTTTCTCACAATGGAGTCTATGTGATTGTCCCACTTCAGGTCCTGGGAGATGGTGGTGCCCAGGAATCTGAATGACTCCACTGCAGTCACAGTGCTGTTCATGATGGTGAGTGGGGGGAGAGCAGGGGGGTTTCTCCTGAAGTCCACGATCATCTCCATTGTTTTGAGCATGTTAAGCTCCAGGTTGTTAAAACTGCACCAGACAGCCAGCTCCTTAACCTCCTGTCTGTAGGCAGACCCGTCACCGTCCTGAATGAGGCCGATAAGTGTGGTGTTGTCTGCAAACTTCAGGAGCTTGACAGAGGGGTCTTTAGATGTGCAGTCATTCGTGTAGAGGGAGAAAAGCAGTGGGGAGAGAACGCAGCCCTGAGGGGCTCCAGTGCTGGTGGTGCGGGTGCTGGATGAGAATTTTCCCAGCCTCACTAGCTGCTGCCTGTCTGTCAGGAAGCTGGTGATCCACTGACAGACGGAGGTGGGGATGGAGAGCTGTGTCAGTTTATTCTGAAGGGTGTCCGGGATGATGGTGTTAAAAGCGGAGCTGAAGTCTACAAACAGGATCCTCACATAAGTCCCTGGTCTGTCCAGATGCTGCAGGATGAAGTGCAGTCCCATGTTGACTGCATCATCCACAGACCTGTTTGCTCTGTAGGCAAACTGCAGGGGGTCCAGTAAGGGTCCAGTGGAGGCCTTCAGATAAGTCAAAACCAGTCTTTCAAATGATTTCATGACCACAGACGTTAGAGCCACAGGTCTGTAGTCATTAAGTCCAGTAATTTTGGGTTTCTTTGGGACGTGGATGATGGTGGAGCATTTGAAGCACGAGGGGACTTCGCACAGCTCCAGTGATCTGTTGAAGATCTGTGTGAAGATGGGGGCCAGCTGGTCAGCACAGGATTTAAGGCAGGCTGGTGACACACCGTCTGGGCCTGGTGCTTTCCTTCTTTTGTTCTTTATGAAGACCTGCCGCACGTAATCTTCACTTATTTTCAGTGCAGGTGTGGGGGAGAGGGGGGTTGCTGGAGGTGTTAATGGTTGTGTGGAGAGGTGTCCAGGGCGGGTGTGGGGTGTTTTTTCAAACCTACAGCAAAAGTCATTCAAATCGTCTGCTAGTTGTTGATTCTCCACAGTGCTGGGGGATGGTGTCTTGTAATTTGTAAAGTCTTTCATACCTTTCCACACTGAAGCAGAATCACTGGAAGATAATTTGTTCCTTAGCTTGCCAGAATAATTCCTCTTTGCCACTCTGATCTCCTTTTCCAGTGTGTATTTGGCCTGTTTATACAAGATTTTATCCCTCATCCTGTAAGCATCTTCTTTGGCCTGACGGAGCTGTCTGAGTTTTGCAGTGAACCATGGTTTGTCGTTGTTGTAGGTTAAACGAGTCCTGGTAGGAATAGACATATCTTCACAGAAACTGATATATGAAGTTACAGTCTCTTTGAGCTCGTCCAGATCGGTGGCAGCAGCTTCAAAAACACTCTAATCAGTGAGGTCAAAACGAGCTTTTAAATCTTGCTCTGCTTCATTAGTTCATCTTTTAACAGTTCTTAATACAGGTTTAACAGATTATAATTTCTGCCTGTAGGTCGGTATGAGTCTAGTCCATAGTACAAGATGGCGCCGCAGATGGCAGCTACAGTGCTTTGCTCTCCAGTGTTTGTACTGTTTTTGTTTGTTTTTCCTGTTTTTTGTTTCTCAAACACGATCAGTTTTACCAGGGATGAACTGCTGAACATTCGGCAGAACACACCACAAAATCTTTTACCGGATTTTGATTATTCGGACGCTTTGCTGGACATTATAGTTGGCGGAGCTGCAGTGTTGTTTAGACGCTACAGGTCACGCAGACGGTGGAAGCGAGCCGGCGCGCTCGTGAAGCTTTGTCAGCGCGGATTAAGAACGCCGTTGCCTAGCATCCATCTGGCGAATCTCCGCTCTCTACCCAACAAAACGGACGAACTCCTCCTGCTCTCCCAGACAAATAAGGATTTCTCAAACTCTGCTGCTCTGTGTTTCACGGAAACCTGGCTGAATGACACCATACCGGACAGCGCGTTACATCTTCCTAACTTCCAACTGATCAGAGCAGATTGCGAGGCAGAATCAACGGGGAAATCGGCGGGACATGCTTCTACATCAATGAGAGGTGGTGTACAGATGTAACTGTGTTAAAGAAGATGTGCTGCTATGATCTAGAAACGCTCTTCATTAACTGCAAGCCGTTCTATTCGCCGCGGGAGTTCTGTTCGTTCATTCTCGTGAGTGTTTACATTCCACCGCACGCGAACGTGAGATCAGCTTTACAGAAACTCGCTGATCAGATCACAGAGACTGAGCAACAACACCCGGATTCTGTTTTAATCATTCTCGGTGACTTTAATAAAGCAAATCTCTCCCGCGAACTGCCAAAATACAGACAGCACATCACATGTCCCACCAGAGACATAATATATTGGATCACTGTTACACAGCGATAAAGGATGCATATCACTCTGTCCCTCGAGCAGCTTTAGGACTCTCTTATCACTGTTTGGTTCATCTCATACCAATATCTAGATAGATAGATAGATAGATGCATGCGACGGCTACATGAATGGATAGATGGATGGACAGATGGATAAATTAGTGGAAAGAAGGATGCTTGGAGAGATGATGGATGATAAATAGATGGATAGACCGAAATAGACAGACAGATAAATAGATGGATAGATACATAGACAGAAGGCTGCTGTGATGAAGAGATGTGAAATGGGATGATCAATGTGGCATGAAATTAGTTATTTTTATTGCAAAGACTAGTGATGTGTGCAAACAGAGGGCAGCAGTGCAGTTGGTGGAAGAGATCAGAGATTGTGGTTGGCAGTGAGCTGTGTTTCTGTGTAGAGAACTAACGCCTTATTCTCTCTTTGTCCCTGAGCTCAGGGTCAGTTGTCTGCTTGGTCTGTCCAGACCAGCTGCAGCTGCTAAACATCATGTCTTCATCACCTCTAATTTACTTGCACAAGAGTCTCAAAGTGCATGGAATGTATGCGTATCAAATGCTATATTAAAAATGCATTTAGTCCATATTTGGCCTTTTGTCTTCCATCTCCTGCAGCTAGCACTAAAGGCCCTGTTCTGAAAGCTCTTTAAACTTTATATCCCTTCAATACTCATGTATTAAACAACTATTTTTATATATCATTGGATCACAACTGGATAGGGGTTTACACCATGAATGCCATGAAATTACGCCAGCAAACAAACTACCAGCTGCCATAAATTAACTTATTTTTATAGTAGTACCAGAAGGGTAATATCCATTTAAACTGGATGTTTTTTAAAGCATTTAAACCATCTTTCCAAGAAAAAAAAAAGCGTATATTTGTTTGTTGTAATTTTTATAGATCATGCCTACACATGTATAAATTTAATCATGTATCAAAGTTGCTCTATTTCATAAAGAAAAAATATTATGAAATACATTATATGTATGTATACACTTCCGGTCAAACGTTTGGAATAGTTACGCTTTTTTAATGGTTTTGAAAGATGTCTGTTATGTTTACCAACATTTTTTGATTGCATTGTTTTGAAATGTAATTTATTCCTGTAATGACAAAGCTGAATTTTCAGCAGCTATTACTTCAGTCTTCAGTATCACACGGTCCATCAGAAATCATTGTTTATGCTCTATTATTATAATTTTTTACTTATTTTTTAATAATAGTTATTTTTTCATGTAAATCTTTTGTAACATTATAAATGTCTGTGTCATTTTTTATCAGTTTAATGCATCCTTTGACTGGTAGTGTGTATATAAATTTAATGAATTTGGATTTAACCTTGGTACATTGGATTACATGGATTTAACCATGGTTGCATGCTAAACAAAAAAATATGTTGTTAAATATGTTTTAGCTTGGATGTTTTATCTTGCCTAGGGCAATATATAAGTGCATGGCGCCCGAGTAGGGCTATTAAGATTTCTTGAGACATTAGTACTGTGAGGTATCATCGGTTTTTGGCTCCATAGTAATTCTTCATTGTAGGCTGTTCTCTGTATAGTGATCCATCTCAAGATGGAGAGAATAAATGGCTGCAGGCGCCGAGGTTCTGCGACACTGCTGATCCGTAACCCTATCAGAGAGCTGTAGGAATGAAAGGCTCTTTGAATGCGCTCAAGATTGGGTGGACGGTTAACCTTGTGTCTCCAGCTCAACAGCAATGGACAGCAATTGTGAAGTGTGCATGCAGCAGGGCTATGTCCACTGTAGTATGTTGTTGATATAGACATGGCACAGACACGCATGCACTAGTGTTGTTTTTGGCGGCCTGTTTTAATTTTAGTTTTAGTCTAGTCTTTGTGTGAAGCTGTCATTTTAGTTTTTATTAGTTTTAGTCACGTTCATACTCTTTTTAGTCTAGTCAAGTTTTAGTCAACTAAAAGTCTGAGCATTTTAGTCTTATTTTAGTCAGAATTATCCATGACTATTTTCGTCTAGTTTTAGTCGACGAGAACTGATGACATTTTAGTCTAGTTTTAGTCAATGAAAATTGTATTTTAGTCTCTTTTTAGTAATGCAATTCTATTTAACCCAGTCAATATAGTATAAGTACCTAGTAGTAGTATAGACGAAACCAAAATTTTCTTTTAGCCAAACCCATTTCAAACAAGGTTATCTTATTATATTATTGTTACCTTATAGACTCAAGAATACATCCAAAGACGCTTTGATTTGAATTTACAACATTTATTTTACCAACCAAACATGTTAGAAGTACACACACATAAATAAAAACAATAAATAAAATAAAATAGCATCACATGACAATGCCAGAAAAAAATATATACATTCAAGTTTAACAAAGAGAAACAAGGTGCTTGAATGCTCGAGCTACAATAACATACTAAAAAGTGCAAATAAAATGTGTGTGTCTGTTACTTGTATTGCTTGTAAACTGAAGTCAGATGAAGCCGGCCATCGGTCCCTTTCTCTGTGTCAGACTTAAAGGGGTGGTTGATTGCGATTTCACAACATTAGTTAGTGTGTAATGTTGCTGTTTGAGCATAAACAATATCTGCAGAGTTGCGGCGCTGAAAGTTCAATGCAAACGGAGATATCGTCCTTTAAAATTCTGGCAGTTTAATGCCTACAAAAACGACAGGTAAGGGACTACAACGAGTTACTTCCCGGGTCTGATACGTCACGGACCCAGATAAACCCCGCCCCTGGGAACACGCAGCAAAGGGGGCGAGGCCATGCTGCACTGCTTTAGAGAAGAGGAAGAGAAAACTAGGGATGTACGTAAAAATCTATTCATATGAATCGCGATTCTGTCTTCTAACGATTCTAATGGATTCTCAAGTTTCAAAATCATTAAAGCAGCGGTTCTTAATACTGTTACTCTGTTGCCCTGCTCTGCATCTCTCTCTCTCTCTCATTCAGATCGTCAGATAAGCTCCAACAAACTGTTCCAATTATACACTTATTTTCACACAGCAATGAGAAGCATTATAAATGGACACGCGTGCGGTTGCTGTGCTGTATTAAAGCTTTAATCAGGATAAAACCGTATATTAAAAGCTAACAGAAGCAGTAGCACTTACAAATAGCAGCGTATTTAAAAGTATGAGACAACAACAACCAAACATACCATTAAGAGCCGTGCTTGCACAGGTTCTGCACAATCCTCTTCACTAATATCCTCTGGGTCTCAATCGGGCTCAAATTGATAAGCATTATAGACAACGCCACTGTTTACAATTCAACCGGAGTTGAATTTTTTCCCGCGGAATTGGGCTACTTTAACACTGTTGTCGCGGGTTGTTTTTCATGTCCGCGGGTTGAAGCGACCCCAATAACGTGATATTTAGCCCCTGGAATCCTGGAATGGAATATTTAGACCCTGGAACTTTACCGGGGAACCCCCCTCGAAATGCAATAGGGCTAGTTTTGAGTAGCAATTGGGCGGGTTTTGTTGCGAAAACCTGGCAACCCTGCATCAGCCCCTGAAGTAACGTTAAGTCACATGAAACAGAAATACTGCAAAATAATAATAACGCGACTAAACGTCTCGTTTTGGTCAACGAAAATGAAGAGATATTTTAGCATAGTTTTTATTTTGTAAACCACATTTAGTCTCGTTTTTATTCGTCAACGATATTGCATTATACATTTAATTATCGTCATCGTCACATGACCAGCATTTACGTTGCGTCTCGTCTCGTTTTCGTCACGTGATAAAGGTTCGTTGACGACGATATTTAGTCATAATTTTCGTTGACGAAAGCAACACTAGCATGCACCCACAAACACTCAAACAGCTTGGGAACCGCATGCATCTGAACAGCTCCCTGCAGCACTTCAAACTGTCCTTTGATTCAGTTTTTTCTCTTTCCTCCCAGTTTTTCTCTCTCACTTTGTCATCTGTCTCTCACTTACATGGAGAACTTTTACACCACCTCTACAGCAGTGTGGGTTGTTCTGAGACTGCAAATTAAAACTTTTATTGATCTCAACTTCTGTCTCTTCTCTTCTTGATACCATCATGTTTTTTCCCCCCATACATCTCAGATGGCTGCCATTCATTAAAAACTGCATCTGTGTGCAAACTGCTCTGTTGTAAATGAGCTTTAAATGGGTGCCTAACACTGCTGCTGGAATCCCATGGGACAACTTGATTTTTATCATGGCTGTGAGGTCAGGGCCAATTGCAGCAAGATTTGTGAAGTAAAAACTCTTATGACTGAATTGAAAGTTTTTTTTTCCTTTGTTTTGAACAGGCAAAAACTAATTAATTAAAATTAATTGCATTAAAATGTCTAGTTGTAAACTGTGCTTGAATTTTGACAACTATATAGTACAGATGAGTTAACAAATTACAGTATATATTGCATATATTAAAATCAAAGATTATTTTATATACTTTACATTTGCATACTATCAAAAAATGTCAAAAGATGCCAAGTTGTTTATTAGTAGTCTGTGAGTTATGAAAATGCAAAACATTTGTGATAAAATGTTATGATACACTTTAGAATGACCAGATGGTTGTTGTTCTTGAATATATTTGGTTGCTGTAACTTTATTTTGTCAACAGAGGGCACCATTATATTTGCTTAGTACATTGGATGCTATTCTCCATTAGAAGAACACATTTAAACTTGACAAACTAGTGTTGGGGCCAAATTCAGCTTTTGTTTTAGATCAGTTTTGTTTTAATGCAGATGAACTGACAGTTTACTTAGTTATACACATCTGCAGTTACCGTTTTAGTTTGTCTATGTGAACATAAATGTGGGTTCTAAGGAAATGAAGGGTGAATGCTCAGGTATATCTGAATAGAAACGTGTCTCTCTGTGACAGAATAAATCTCAGCCTACGAAAGTGAAGAGTGCATTAATATGTAAATTGCATCTCACCCTCTGCCTTACTGTACAGAAATATTGCAGAAACACGGTGTAAATTATTGATGTATGTGTGTTCTAATGCATGATAAACTAAGTACATATTACTGACCTCAGAGATTTACATCTGTAAAGGCATTTTCATTACTTGGACTGATTACACCCAAACTTTTGTGAAATTAGCATATTTAGCCAGTGGTAGCTAAATATAAGGAACATTTTCACAAATGGAAGAAACTTATATGTAAATCTAAGAAGCGACTCTCATTCAAAATGCTGTCTTTTTCTCAGTGAGTCATATAAAGAGAAGTGTTTCTAGGCGCCGGTTTCCAGGGTGATGGTACTATTCACACTCCTTTGGTGCTGTGACAACCACACTAGAAGGCAGACGAATGAGGGTGAGAGTGGTCAGAAATCAAACACGACACCCCCGAGATGTGAACAAACCATCTGAGGAGGATCCAGCCTCCTTCAGTTTCATTCTTCCATGTTTTTGACAACTTTTTTGTAGATAAATTGTGGAAAATCTCAGCCAAAAAAGCCTCATACCATTCTTAATATCCATGACAGTCCTGTTTGTTTGAAGTCCAGAATAATTATTTCTACATTAGGACAATGACCAATAAAAAGTTAAGCGGAACAATCCGCCTTCCCTTATTTGTACTTTGAGTCTCTAGCTGTTGAGCTCTGACATCCCCACCCAAACATACAACAGCCACAGGGAGTGTAAAATCAAAACCAGACGTGGCTTCTTTCCATGAATTTTATGATATATTATTGGTAATGTAAACAAACTTGTGTGAGGATCATTTCAAAAGAATCCCAGGCTCAAGAGAATGCTGATAGCCTTCACTTAGTGACCCAAGGTGAGTCTTAGATTTGGCTGTTTTGCGAGCACATGCTTCAGAAATACGAAACGTGCACAAGGTCGTGCATTTGTCAAAGGCTGAAAGCTATTAATCTCTTGATATGATATCCTTGTAGCTCCAGTGAAGTGCAAAAGTCACTGATTTTGAACTTGAAAGCATTCAGATTTGTTTTGACTGGTCATGTGATATTTGACACTGTCCTGTCGATGACATCTCGGGCAAGAAGTCGCAACAGGCCGAAAATTACAGCGATTTTATCACTGTTGAGAATGCGAAGCCAAGCAAGACTACTTGTGCAAGGAAAGGGTTAATTATACAACGGAAAGCCAACTGTGTGCTTCAGATCAGCAATGGGTGTAACTGCATGCTTTATCTATCCAGCTGCAAAAACTGCATTTGATACAGAAGATTTGAGATCCACATGTTTTTCCAGTCATTTGTTGCTTTGAAAAGCATACTCTCATATAAAGACAGAGCTATGTATTGTGCAATATTATGCCTCAAAATGAGAATTTTAGATTCTAAATTAAATAATTTTTGGCTATAATAAAATTACATTTCAGACAGTTTTAAAGTTCTGCTTTTGTGTTCTATGGAACAATAACAGTGAAAAGTTTTTGAGCGTCATGAGGGTGAGTAAATGATGATAGAGCTTTCATTTTTGGATTAACTTTTCCTTAAAGTCTTTGAAGTGTTTCTGTGAAACAGCCTTACTAATGTGACGCAGAGCCACACATTATTAAAGCATTCCTGTCTCTTATACTCCAAGGAAGCAAAGCCTAATGATTCACGGCTACCCTCAGCTGTTTAGGAAGAAAGACTAATCCAGTTTAGAAAGTCAAGAACGAGAAAAGAATTTCAGACGGAAATGGGAAAAAGAGAGGGATACGATGACATCATCCTGGCTAGCCTGTGTAGTTTTTTATCACTTTCTTTTTATGGACAGATAAACCAACGATTATTCCATCAGTGCATCTGTGTCTAATCAGGACAGAGAGCTGTTTGTTTCTCTAATAATATGTTTAAAAAGTCCAGCCCTGACTATGTTTATTGGATAAGTGTGTGGTGTATGGGTTACTTATACTTTGGGGACATAATTGTCCCCAGAAGTTAGTTAAATCTGAAAAAGACTCCCTTTGGGGATACATACGAATGGGTATACAATATAAAAACACACCAAGGTCGACAAACTGTTTCTTTTGAGAAAACTTTTAAATACACTTTTTTTTTTAATTTTAACATTAATAACATTTTGAGCAGAAATAATTAATGAAGTATTTATTCATTTATTTTAAATGCAAAACTATTTCTTTGGGGAAAACCTCTAGAACTTCTAATTATTAAATGCAGTTTGGACTCAGAACTATTTTAGGGGTCAGATTATGGTTTGGATTAGGGTTAGTATTTGCTTTATTTAAAAATGAAGTAAATTTATGTCTTCATTAGGCAGCTAATTATCAGCTATTATTCATTAGACAGCTAATTATATCTATACTTAGCTATACTTTGGGGACAAATTTGTCCCTTGAAGTTAGCTAAGCATAACAAAACTTCCTTTTTGGGACATTTGGGGCCGTCCTAATTTGCGATTCATAAATAAAACAAAAATGTAGTTTACTTTTTAGTAAGTATAATTATCTTTAATATAACAATAATCAAAGTCTATGCTGGACTACAAATGTAAAATGCAATAACTACACAACCCTGAAATTGGGGAAAAAAAATACTTTTTTAAAATAAAATGTTTATTTTAAAATGTTTTAAAATAAGGGATAGTTCACCCAAAAATTAAAATTCTGTCATACCCTAATGTTGTTCCAAAACCGTAACGGTGCGTTTCCACTGGCACGTAGCGAGCGGAGCGGAGCGAGCATTTTCAATTCATTCCTATGGAAGTTGAGCTTTAAACGCTCGCGCGGTGCATTATGGGATTGAAAGCGGCGCGGTGAAGGCAGGCGAGAGCATCAAAAATGTTGGGCATTCCTCGACTGTATGCAAATATCGAGCGAAAAACACCGGGTAACAACCAATCGCTGTGAAAAGATGCAAATAGGGAGTAAACATTGTTTTCAGAGGCGTGCTCTGACCTAAATTTGACACGCCCCAAAGCAGCGGCACTGAGCACAGATTTGACGCTGTAGTGGAAACGTACTGTAAGACCTTTGTTCATCTTCAAAACACAAATTAAGATATTTTTGATGAAATCCGAGAGCTTTTTGACCATGCAAGCCCTATTCGGACTGTAAATGTTTCTCATGGGGACGCAAGTGATTTTCACCATTTACAGGGGGTAGTTGGTGATTTTAATGCCGTCCGAATCCAGGATGTCGGTGGTTTTCTGAAAGTAATTTCTGAAATGCTGGAAAGTGTTTAAAAAAACAATACTTCATAACTGCTCCACCACAGCGACTGGGAGCAGAAAGAGAAGAAAAGCACGTAAACCTTCGGAATGGGTCTTTATTATGGCAGAGACAGGTATGCAATCCGATTTTAAAATGTGTATTATAAACAGATATATCGCGTATAATTATATAAAACTTTAGCGCGTCTATTTTCCTATTTTTAAACAGGAGATTTAAATAATCAAATGATAACTAGGATTATATATTATAAAATATGCTTGGAATAATAAGAATACATTTTACATAAGTATTTTTAAATACATTTTACACAATAATAAGAATAAATTTAGAATTTTTCTAAAAATGAAAAATGAATTTTATTTACAGCAGACAATCATGTGACTGGCCACGTGAGCAGCGCATTCCCGGGTTCGTAGGATCACAGAACTCGCTCCTCCACTGTGAATAAATTGCCATCTGAATCCATGAGTTTTATCACTGAGGTGATATGTAAATTTATTTTTACAGACGTCCATATGAGAAACAATTACCATCCGAATCGGGCTATAGACAGCAACGCAACTACCAGGTTCAAGGGCCAGAAAGTGAATAAGGACATCGTTAAAATAGTCCATGTAACATCAGTGGTTCAACCATAACGTTATGAAGCTACGATAATACTTTTTGTGTGCAAAAATAACGACTTTAATCAACAATTTCTTCTCTTCCATGTCGGTCTTCGACGCACGTTCATGAGAGTACCATGAAAATATCTTAATTTGTGTTCTGAAGATCTTACGGGTCTTACGGGTTTGGAACGACATGAGGGTGAGTAATTAATGACAGCATTTTCATTTTAGGGTGCACTATTTTTTTAGTACTATTTTGAATAGTATTTTTCTGAATATGGAATATGCTTTGTACTCTAAGAGTCCCAGTTTCACTCATTATGTGATATCAAAATGTTGTCCAGTAATTAGTCAGTAACCAATAGGGTACTGATAATTTGCAACCTGAGCTTTTACAAAGCAGTATGGTTTGTTCTCAATTACAGACAACATCATCCATTATTAAACATGAGAGTGTGTGCATTGTTTTTGAATTCCAGCAAGTCCATCTTCTTACAATGATCAACCCTTTTGGCTAAAGGAGAGACTGCTCATGCTCAAACATGTTGAGTGAACCTCTCAACTGCCTCTCTCCTGTTTTGGAGAGGTACTTTTATTTTCTTGGCTCTTGTAGGAGATCTATGCCACTTAATCCTCTATTTCCACTGTGTGCTTTTGTCTGTCTTCTAGTCTCTTACAAAGCAAGTTGAATTATGGTTCCATGGGGAGTGAGACAGGCATGAGATAAGGATGAGCTCTTGTTTCTCCATCAGATGGCATTTGTGCTCTCTTCTCCAGTGCTGGTTATTGTATGTGGATTGGTAGACACAGCAGATGCCGGGTGATCAAGGTTTTCTGCCCCGAGGAGAACGCTTACCATGTGCACCATGTGTTTGTACTTGTGTGTACGGGTGTAACTATGCTGGTGGAATTGGGTGTAGTCTCCATGTGCACTGGGGGGCTCCTGTGCGTTGACGAAGTGTGAAAGTGTGACATTGGTGCCAAACGTGTGTAAAGCAGAACTTCTGTCATGCCAATTATCTAGTCATATGTTACACAGTCTGTTGTCTGGGAACAATCTGGTTCAGTGTGAGTGAATGGGCTGTGAGGCTATGGACTATAAGCATATACATTTACACACACACACACACACACACACACACACACACACACACACGTGTATATATGTAATTATTATAGGGTAGAAATCATTTTTGAGAATGCATTGAATTGATCAATGCATTAATTTGTTCTTAAAAATGTCTTTAAAATAAAAAAGTCTTACTTACCCCAAACATTTGAATGGTAATGTATGTATAAAACTAATTTCTAAAATTATTTCTAATTGTATCTAGTGGACAAAAAAATTGGATGTGAGAACTAGATGTGACTTAGTGGACACCCTGTTTCATATGTTTTTAATCAAGTATGACACCAAATAATGCTTTTCTTTTTTTTCTTTTGCCTTTGCTTTTATGTTTTTTTTATCCATTTTCTTTATCACTCTCTCTTTCTCTTTTTATTTCTCTCTGTCTGCCTCTTGCTGTTAGGTTGTCATAGACTGCAACTTCACCTTGACAACAGTCCCTCCCAATACCTTGTTTGAATTGTAAATGCTAGCACAATTGCAAGCTGTGCACCTTTACTATGAATAATGAATATACACAGCAAGTAGAATATTTGATGTTGTTTGCATGCACTGAAAGTTAACACTTCAATAGCGTACTATACAGTTTCATCTTTACAAAAAAGACATGTGTTGATCAGTATAATTCAAGATGAATCCATGGAGTATATCTCATATACTGGCCTCATAATACTTAAAAATCCTCATAATCTTTAAAATGGAGACAAATAATTTAGAAGCATTAGAACCCATAAATAACATAGAGAAAACATATTGAAGATATTTTACCTAGTATTTTTTTCTCAATTATAGACATTTTCTTCCAAAGTAAGTGCCTGAGGAGTGCTCTTTAAAGTTATTTTTAGCTGCTCACTTGAAGTGGTAAGAGATCGTACCTAATGAGGCAAAATGCTGACTTAGACAAAGTTAAATCAAAGACCTTACTGCAGTCATACATTACCATAGTACGTTCAGTTTCCTCAGTTCATAGTAGGTTCAGTTTATGGTTAAAATCAAGAGTTAAATTACACATGAATCAAAGGGGGTAGTTTTACTCTCAGAGTTTTTGTGGATTCTCCTGAAAGTCCAGGTCATTGTAATGCAGTGACTGTGTTAACCGCTGGGATCTAGATATTAGTGGACTGTCTAACTTGATTAATGACAGCAAACAGTTGACTGTAGAGCTGACTTACCTTGCTGCGCAAATACAATAGGCCCGCCATGAGGACACACACACACACACACTCGGAGAGGCCTGGATCCACCGGGGTTAGTCTTTATAGAGCACTTGTGATCCAGTAAGGGACATTCCATATGGTAAAACTATCTTTAGGGAGAGTTTATGAAATAAATTAATATTGCTCCATTTGTAAAGAGGAAATAGGCTGTTATAATGTATTTTCCAGTGCCTGTTACTAGTGAAGTGAGAGCTGAGACCTCCGGCTTTGTCTTCTGTCCATTGTGTCAGCAAAAACCATGCATAATTCTCTCTAGCGTGCGCCAGGAAGACGCTTATAGTCATGAAATATCAACAAGAGATGATGCTGCAGTTCTGATGATGTTCTAATGATGCTATTTCCATGAAAAGTGAATGACACATTTGTAATGATACTTATAATTTTCAGTTTGTCTCAACTGGATGTTTGCAAATGTGAAAAACCGCTATGATTATCTTTTGAAATGACCTCCAATTGTCAGAGTGAGTTCGCGTCTTCTGTTCTTCACTGATCAAAGCTGAGTGTATGCGACTTTGATAGGTCTAGAGTTTGAAATCTTTTAGATCATACTCGGTCTCTGACAGCAAAATGTTCAGCTATTTTTGGAAACTGAAACGCTGCCATCCTCAAACATCTTCAAAGACCTGCTCATTACTGATGTCCCACAAATCTCCATAAAGAGTTTCTAGATAAAATAGTCATGATTCATTTTCTAAAATAGAAAAATCTTCAAACTTTTGAACAGTAGTGCAGATGAACTCGAAGCTAACAGACATGGACTAAAATCAACAAAAGTTGGATTGGGCAGCGGGTTAAAGTTGATTCATTTTAAGGTTATGCAATAGAAAATATAATTAACTCTGTATAAAGTGATAGAAGTCAATGGAAAGTCTCCACCATGGCGCGTTTGTGAGCTACTGAGTGTGTTATGAGCTCTCTGCTAGGGTTTTGCTTGACTGCTTGACTCAACATAGTTCAGTTTAATCCTTATCAACCATCTGTTGTTTGACCTGCTCCTGTGCGGTGAGGAGACTAGTAGCAGCAACACACACATATTAGCAGCACTGTTTCATTTGGCATGTGCAGGGCACTGTGTCATTAGCAGATCCCAGCTAAGTGTCACGTTTCTGGTTAAGAAGGTTAGAGACTTTGGAACACTTTAATAGTTAATGTCCATGAGTCTATTCCATTCTGTATTTATGTCCTGGGATCAATACATTTCCATCCTTTTTCATTAATTAACTCATCCAAGTGTTTTATTTATTTATTTATTAGTTTGCTTTGCTAGCTACATTAGAAGTAGATTATCTGAAGACTCATCAGAGGCTATACAAGTCTGTTTTATGCAACTGGTTTATTTTAGGAGAAAAAAAAACATGAAATTTTACCTGCTTGCTCATGTTTCCATGACAGTGGATCCAAATCAACAGCAAAGGTCGAGCCGAACATGAACTATGCTGACAGCCTCCTGACAGATCTGCCATAAGCACTGCTGATTGCTGTGCCTATTCATTGCAATCAGTTTCCCTCTGATGACTTGATTTGCTTTATTCAATCAGATCCCTCTGCTCTCTCTTCAAGCACATGATTTGAGTCATGTCTGACATGAACAGTTCTTATATCTGCAGGAGAGAAGGTACAATTTCTGTCTGATTTATAAGATAAAGAAAAACATGAATTGCATAATAAAATGTACACTACCATTGAAATGTTTTGGGTCAGTAAGATTGTTTTAATGTTTTGAAAGAAGTCTCTTATACTCACCAAGGCTGCATTTATTTGATTTATTTGAAAAACAGAAATATTGTTAAATATTACCACAACTAAAATAATGCTTTTCCGTTTGAATATATTTTTAAATGTAATTTTATTCCTGTGATGCAAAGTAGAATTTTCAGCATAATTTCTCCAGTCTTCAGTGTCACATGATCCTTCAGAAATCATTCAAATATGCTGATTTGCTGCTCAAGAAACTGCTTAATATATTTTTTTTAGAAAGTAAACCACAATATTTTTTTCAGGATTCTTTGTTGAATAGAAAGTTCAAAAGACCAGCATGAATTTGAAATAGAAATGCCTTTACTGTATCTCTTGATCTGTTTAATGCATAATTTCAAAAACATCTTACTGACCCCTAACAGTTGTATACGTTTTATGTGTCAATAAACTTTATATGTTACTTTTATGTTTATTTAACGCATTGATTTAATGTCAATTAAATACTATGTTCTTCATGAAGTTTAATCTCTAAAATCTGGGGTTTAAGGAATTTTAACACTGCTATAAATGTACTTTTTACAGTTTCTTTAATCAAAAATGTGAGGTTAGTCCATTTCTCTGTTCATTTAATGAACTCTAGAGAAAATGTAGCTTTTATTCAATTTCACTTTTTTATTTTCTCAATCCATTTTCTACTTGTCCATTTCTCTTAAGGACCCCTCATACTTTTTCTCCTCCTTACCAAACACAATATAAAAGACTTCAATCAAGGTCCTTCGTGAACACGATGCAGGAGCCTGGAAGCCAAGCTGAGTTTTTCTTGGCTGTCTTCCCCAATGTTCAAATTTGCATAGAAATGATAATGAATTTGAAAACCAGTCCAGCTAATGTTTCAAATCAAATTAGGTCATTGAGTGCTGTCCAACCGGGAAGTCTCCTTTCTTAATTATGAGCATAGCTCGAATCCCTGAAACGAGAAGTAACCGAGAGCTTGGCAGTGGATACTGAAACGCTTTGTGATTTGTGTTGGACTTGACACATCTCCCATATGTTACGGTAGTACATGCCAGACAATGTGCTCCTGTGAGAGGTACTTATATTCTTCACCTTCAGCATTATTGTGCAGAACCACCAATGAAAACTGTTTTTGCTGGGAATGACATGCATACATGCTGTTGATGGAATGCTTCTTAGATAAATGATTATTGCATGTTCCCTCCTTCTGCTACCAGTTGCCTCTCATTGGTTCCCTGTCCTGTTTGCTGCCTCTGTAGACTTGTTCTACATTTAAGACGTTCTATTTAAGCCTGTTATCCAGGGGAGTGATGTAAATGTTTGGTCTGTGGGTTGTAAGCAGATGGTATTAGTCCTGGGCTCTGAGCTTCATGCCAAGCAGATTGTTTTTGCTTTATTAAAAGTCACATCTTATTAGACCACCTTACTTCTTCTATTGCTCTTCTGAGGATCTCTTTGAAGTTGAGCAAACTTGCCCACCCATTTGCGAGCACAAGTGGTTTGTATATCATGCTGAATCATTTTTAAAAGTTGGTGGTCTGTACATTTCTCCACTTTAGCTTCAGTTACCTCAGAGTATAAGGAAATTAAAAAAAAATGTTTATGGCCTGCATGTGCATAAAAAAAATTTAATCATTAAAGGGGGCATAACACACACCGTTTCACCCAATCTCATGTTAATCTTGAGTACAGGTGCATCTCAATAAATTAGAATGTCGTGGAAAAGTTAATTTATTTCAGTAATTCAACTCAAATTGTGAAACTCGTGTATTAAATAAATCCAGTGCACACAGACTGAAGTAGTTTAAGTCTTTGGTTCTTTTAATTGTGATGATTTAGGCTCACATTTAACAAAAACCCACCAATTCACTATCTCAACAAATTAGAGTACTTCATAAGACCAATAAAAAAAAAAATATTTTAGTGAATTGTTGGCCTTCTGGAAAGTATGTTCATTTACTGTATATGTACTCAGTACTTGGTAGGGGCTCCTTTTGCTTTAATTACTGCCTCAATTCAGCGTGGCATGGAGGTGATCAGTTTGTGGCACTGCTGAGGTGGTATGGAAGCCCAGGTTGCTTTGATAGCGGCCTTCAGGTCATCTGCATTGTTGGGTCTGGTGTCTCTCATCTTCCTCTTGACAATGGGGTTCAGGTCAGGCGAGTTTGCTGGCCAATCAAGCACAGTAACACCATGGTCATTGAACCAGCTTTTGGTACCTTTGGCAGTGTGGGCAGGTGCCAAGTCCTGCTGGAAAATGAAATCAGCATCTCCATAAAGCTTGTCAGCAGAAGGAAGCATGAAGTGCTCTAAAATTTCCTGGTAGATGGCTGCGTTGACTGTGGACTCAGAAAACACAGTGGACCAACACCAGCAGATGACATGGCAGCCCAAATCATCACTGACTGTGGAAACTTCACACTGGACTTCAAGCAACATGGATTCTGTGCCTTTCCACTCTTCCTCCAGACTCTGGGACCTTGATGTCCAAATGAAATGCAAAATTTACTTTCATCTGAAAAGAGGACTTTGGACCACTGAGCAACAGTCCAGTTCTTTTTCTCCACAGCCCAGGTAAGACGCTTCTGACGTTGTCTCTGGTTCAAAAGTGGCTTGGTAGCCCTTTTCCTGAAGACGTCTGAGCGTGGTGACTCTTGATGCACTGACTCCAGCTTCAGTCCACTCCTTGTGAAGCTCACCCAAGTGTTTGAATCAGCTTTGCTTGACTGTATTCTCAAGCTTGCGGTCATCCCTGTTGCTTGTGCACCTTTTCCTACCCAAATTCTTCCTTCCAGTCAACTTTGCATTTAATATGCTTTGATACAGCACTCTGTAAACAGCCACACCTTTCAGTAATGACCCTCTGTGACTTACCCTCTTTGTGGAGGGTGTCAATGATCGTCTTCTGGGCCATTGCCAAGTCAGCAGTGTTCCCCATTATTGTGGTTTCAAAGAACAAGAGATTTATCCAGAATTTATACTGTATGGACGGTCATTAATTGAAACTCAAATGTAAATATTCTAATATTTTGAGATACTGATTTTTGACTTTCATGAGCTGTAAGCTCTAATCATCAAAATTAAAACAAAAAAAACTTTTGAAATGGTTTACTTTACATGCAATGAATCTAAAATATATGAAAGTATCACTTTTTGAAATAACTTACAAGAAAAAATGAACTTTTTTGCGACATTCTAATTTATTGAGATGCACCTGTACATATAGAGTAGTACTGTATCCTTCATATCTCCAAAGAGTCTTTAGTTTTATCATATTTATAAAAGAAAGAGACAGCTTTAAGATTCTCTCCGAAAAAAGCCAAGCTCCTGGACGCGTGCCGTGGGCGGGGCTAAAGAGTGACAAGCACTTGAGCGCCTATTGCCAACAAAACACAGACATTTGATGCCGTTTCACTTACCATCTGCAGTTCTGAATCATGACCGGGATCTTTTATAGCTGGGACCGCTCCATCTTTCAATATCAAACGATGTGCAAATCCAGCGTCGAACTGGGCCTTGTTTATAAAACGTTCGTCAACAAACACACTTGCAAAACTCTGTTGCTGCCCTGGAAAAACAAACCGCATCCACTGTTTACGTAATGCTGGGTTCTTTGGGAAGCTGAACAAGGTTATCTTTCCCTTACAACCAAAAACACACTTTGTTAGAGACATTTTTCCCGAGCGTGTCCTGTGCAGCGCTGCCGAATGACGCACGTTGAGGCGCACTCTTGCTCTCGCTCTGGTCGATGTGCGCGCCGGCGCGTTCTTCCAGGAGAAATGCCCATACAAGGAGTTCCACCCTTCACGACGTTCCTGAAGAGCCAAGATTGAAAAAAAACTTTCCGAAACTTGTAAGAAACCCGGAAGTGTGTATCTGGCACAGAAATACTCTGTTATACGTCCACATTTTTTTAGCCATGGCCATGTTTAGCATGAGAATCCAACTCTTTAACAGTGTTGCCAGATTAACAACACCAACATAAACGAGAGCACATGACGATGAACGACATGAAATATGCGGTGTTTTCCGCCAACTGGCAACCCCGGGGTGCCGAAATACAATTGGGTAAACTGGCAGTGGGCGGGTTACACAGACCAAAACACAGACCGACATTCCGGCCGGGAATACACATTTTCAAAAGGAGAATAACTGACTGTAGCATTGTTTTTCAGATAAACAAGTATGTTAACTTGGCATGATCCTTAAATATCTGCAGACATTTTATGGTATTTTTATGCTTTAGTAGAGTCAAAAACTTGCATACAGCACATTTATAGCTGTAGTTTGTTACTGTGAAGTATAACGATAAGAAAAAGATGTGTTTGTGGTCATGTGTAATAACAAATTTATGACTGATATGGCATTATTTGAGTGAGTCCAGGGGCACTTGTAATTACTTTGCAAACAAACAAGAAAGATAGCACTTAGGGCCAGATTTACTAAACAGGGCAAATTAGCACAATTAGTGCAATTCCAAAACAGCGCAGATGGGAGTGGGAAATTCTGCAGGTGATTTACTAACAATGTGCACATTAAAGAACACAGACGCAGCCAGATCATTTCCACAATGACCAGCGCTATCTACCAAGAGCAGCGCAAATTACCGCCTGCTTTAAGACATGCTTTTTTGGGCGTTGAATAATGGCGCAAATACCAGTAATTTGACGAGCACAAACATTAGTAAACTGTGTTGCGTGATTCATTTGAATACTGTCCTCTCATAAATTTTGCATCTGAAAGGGAAACTCCTACAAATGCATATTCAATAAGGTCAGGCGCAAAAATAACTGTCCACGCCTTTTCAACGCTAATTCTTCACTAATTCTTCATTTTTATTCAATCCTGACAGTACTGTTTTAATGCCAAAAGACGGTTTGTGCTGGCGCAAGCTGTTAGTAAATCTTGCCCTTATATTTTTTAATAGTTTTATTGTATTTGTAAATTATAGTTTTTCAAAAATATATTTTATTTTATTTTATTATATTTATTGTAATACTGGCTGGTAGGTACTATATATAATTTCATCATGACTTTGAGATTGGGAGTTATTATAAAGCTGGATGTAGAAATAATAATTAAATTAATTTGATAAATTAAATCTATAAAAAAATGTAATGAACATCATTTTAATTATAGTATCTGTTTTTTTACATACCAGGTGATTATATTTTACAAAAGACAATTTAACACATTTTAAATTGTAGTAGTAATAGTGGTAGTAATAATAATAATACTTTTTATCTTTTTATAATTTTACACAGTTTATTATTTTATAATGTTAATGTTGGGACCCCTTTTACTGTAAAACCACTATTATTCCTGACAGCTGTTTTTTTTTTACTATTCTGTATTATATTAAGTATTATTAACAAGTATATAAATTTACATTTTTGGTAATCCATTATTAATGTATTATTATTATTATTATTCATACTTTGAGGTGTGCTTCTTTTTGGCATACTGTGGGTTAATATCATGCCACCAGGGGTGACTGTAACAATAAGGCTTTTTGATATTAAGATCAAATTAAACATTTGAATGCTTTTATTATTATGGCTGTATGTATTGACACACATAAGTTTCTTGCACCAAAGAAAGGCTGTTAATTTGGTTACTGCTTGTGAGTTATGGAGGAAAATGTAAAATATATTTCAGTTGTCTCCCCTACTTTGCATGTGTGTGTGTGTTCCAGTCCTTGTTCCAAGTGGTGTAAATTAGCAGTGTAATTGCTGACAATGAGGCCAAGAGCCCGGGGAGAGGATTTTGGGATAACCTGTTGCTTAAGCACCAGAGGGAATGATTATCCAGACACAAAAACATGCATACATACATACATACATGCAGACTTGCTTTGAAGTAACTTCTCTCTTTTTATCTCGCTCTTGCATTTATTTGCATCCACATGATTTGAGCCTTTGAAGTGCAAAACCAAATCGAGTTTTACCTTACTTTAATGAGCTCCGATCCAGTGCAGTGAATATTTGTGTGAAGCAAACCAGCCAGAAGCGTTTTAGATGCATGGATAGTGACATCAGATGCACAACGAGTTTGTGGACAAGTGAGGAGAAGAAAAAGAGTGAAATCTTGTTGCTAGTGTGATTCATGTCAGAAACAAACACCAGTTAACATTCACCATCACTGCATTTATAATCACAGATGTTCCCATTGAGTTAACTTTGATATGGCTCTCTGACATCTGCAAAGTTCAAATTAGCTGTGTATTCATAAATATCACTCTGACAGCACACGCCTCCAAACCTTGTGTTGCCTGGAAATGAGCAAGCACACACACTCAGCTGATAATGATTATACAGACTGAAATGTCTCCCGCAGTCTCTGCGTGCACATCTGTTTCACACATTTGAATGCTGTGAGTGATTCAGGACAAATTCATGTTAAGTGTTTATTTTCTCTGCTTTCAAATTAACTTGTCTCTTTGAGAGAGAACAAATGGGAAAGTCCCGTAATCTCTCGGTATCTTCTATCTTTTACTTGACTGTTCTTATTACGACTACATTGCATCTGGTTTGATTAAGCATTTAGGTTACAATAAAAGACTGAATCTTTGAACTAGAGCATGGTCTATATCTCCCAGATTTCTAATAAAAAAAATAAAATTAAAAAAAAAGGTTGATGGAAAAAAAAATTATGAAATCTGGTAATAATTTTTAAGGTTTGACCTTCAAGTGGCCTGAACATTGACTGTGGTTGATTGTAATGATAATTTTCTTTCTTAATTTAAGCTGTCACTTGCAGCCACTGGGGAATCAGTGGCTCATCTTTGAAAAAAATTGAGAGCTCGAGAAGTGTTAAATGTAAAGATAAGGTGGCTGTAGAGAGGGAATTGAGGAAATGAATTATTATCACATTGTCACTCTAACTCACATTGTCTATTTACGTAGGCATATAAATGCATCCCACATTCAGCTGTACAGATATCCATCACAGATAGACTGGTTTGAAGAGGAGGAGAGAAGGGGAAGAGGAGAGTAAAAAAGGGGATACACATTAATCCACATGTTCAATAAAACAAAGCTTCAAAATATTGCATGTCCTACATGAAAAAAATAAAAAATGCCAAGATTCTCTGATTCGTATACATTTGGTTATTGCCCCCAAACAGAATGAATATGAACATTTTCAGTAACACTGAAGTCAATATTTGATTAATATCTGCCTAGTAGGTTTGAGTAATGATGGTCCACTGAATGGCAAGTTGTAGATGATCCAAGTGCAGATTTATTATACAGAGTGAAATCCAAAAATCCAAAGAAAAAAAGACTTGACTACACTGTAAACCCTAATAAGTTGAGACTACTCAAATTATTTGAGGAAAGTGATTCTCTCAGTTTAATTGAGTAATGGGATGGGAAATTGACAACTCAGTTTAATTGAGTTCATCTAATGTGGCCTTCTCATTGAATTAACTTATTTTTAAGTACAGATAACTTAAAAGGCAAACAGACTAAACTCAAACTTTCCAGTTTATATATTGTTGTGTTTATTGGTTTTAATTTTTTTTATAAATCATTAAAACAATTTTTTCTTCACATCAACAACTTTATTTGGGTTACACTACATAGATGAATTTCAATAATATATACTGACTTAACTGCATAATAACATTTAATTAAAAAAAAAAATAATTACAATACTTGGAGTATCAGAACTATTAAAAGCACACTGAACAACAGCAGTTTGTCACCTACATTAATGTACTTAACAGAAACAATGCTTTTATAAGAGTAAGCTCATATTGTTAAGTCACATTTTCAACAGAAACATTTTAATAGTCACCAAAATGTGAATCTGTATGGAGCATAGAAATTTGCACAGTATTTGTGAATGGTAGTAGCTATTCAAAGTGTGCAAAAAAAAGAAGTGTTTTACTTTTTAACCAAATAGGTTTGCCAAAGACTGTATTTTAGGCTGCAGATTTTCTGCCCCATGGAAAGTAGAATACATTGAACACATCAAGGATCATGCTGCGATCATCCGACATCTAGAGAAAATGAATCAACATCAACAAATTAAAATTAATTCACATGCATCCAAACTCACGTACATTTCAAAAGGTGCAATATAAAGGGATATTTCACCCAAAAATGAAAATGTGCTGTTAATTTACTCACCCTCAAGCCAAGCCATCCAAATGTAGGTGACTTTTCTTCTTCAGTTCAACACTAAAGAAGAGTTTTATCTGGAACTGTGGTCCTTGGTGATTCATATAATGCAAGTCAACGGCTACCAGCACTATGAGAGACAAAACAACATACACAGGAAAAACTAATTTAATATTGTGGCTCCTGACGATACATTGAGGTCTTATGAAGCGAAGTGAGTAAATTAATAGCAAATTTTCATTTTTAGGTGAACTATCCCTTTAACCTACCAGCATACTTCAATGAGTCTTTATCACAAGGCTCTCTTCCCACCTGCTTCAGGATGACTGCCTGTCTGCCAGTCCTGCTGTCGGAGGAAAACAGGAAATTGAAATTGAACAATATAAGTCGATATTGATAATTGTCATGACAAATTACAAATCTTTATTTCTTTCAAGTTTAGTGGCAGATTTTTTGCTCCTGGGTGAAAGTTGTGAAAAGTAGAAAACAGACAGTTAATTATGGTTTTATTATATATACAAATGCAATAAAAAAATAACACGAATACAAAGAAAACTGATATAGCTTAATAACTGTAATGCTGTAATTATATTCCATTACTGCTTTAATATATTTAATGCCTACAAATTCAGAATTTAATGAAATTAAATATGAACATCCTATATTTCTGCCACAATAACATGGTTACAGACAGTTAGTGTTACAGTAAATCCATGGTAAATGCTGGCGATTTATATATATTTGAAAGCCTTCTCCTGTTTTCTGCGTCAGTGCTGTTGATAATGTAAGTAAGCGTAGTCTGATCAGACATTAAACTAGTTTAAATAACAGAGACATGTATTCATGGATTCAGATGACTAGTGCCGTTTCGTTCCGCTTTTGGCACAATTGCCTTTCAATATAATTTAACATTTATAGAACATTTCGAGCATTAATTATCGAACATTTTATGTGATAATCATTGTTATCATTTTATCGTCCAGCCCTACTTGCAAATCACACTAAAATGAAAACATTAAAGACAACTAAGCAAAATGTACACATATTTTACCATTAGCCTACCAGCGTACTTCAATGAGTCTTCATGACGAGGGCTCCCTTTCCGCCTGCTTCATGATGACCGCCTGTCTGCTAGTGACGCTGCCGGAGAAAAACGGGACATTTGCAATTATACCTTTCAAATAACATTACAATGAAACTCGTAAGGTAATTAAGAAAATTGTATATGTGTTTTAATATCTACTTACCAATTTAACGTTTGATTTTCATCTTAGATGGCTCTCTCTACCAGTGCCTCGACAGCTGCTTCAACGACCAAAAATGTACCGCCTTGTGTTAAATCGACCAATCAGCACGCTTGTCAAGGCAGAATTTCAAACACGACCAATCATATTAAACAGAGACATTGAGCATACTTTAAATAAATTTAAATTTTGAGTTCATTACACTTAAAATCTTAATTAGAACGATTTTTGCTCCAAAATGAGTTACCTGTTTAAGTTTTGACACCAAAACTTGGCATTTTAAGTAATGTTAAGTTATGATAACTTGATTTCTTTATTAATGACAACATTGGGGTTTACAGTGTAGTGTAGACTAGACTTGACTTGACTTGAATTGACTACAGACATGAAACAACTCACCAAACAGAGGTTAATACGTTCAATACACAACAAGAGACAAAGGCTACATGAGGGCTATATATACCAAATAATCAGGGTCACATGAGATAATCCAAACAATAAGGAACAAGACACATGACTGAGACAACCGATCAGAACATGACACAAGGTGTGTTCGTCTTGAAGCGGCGCTGTGCAGAATGATCAGTGTATTGCACTGCAGTGCACATACAGGAAATGGGCTTCCGGGACCCCAAACATTAAGAATAAACAGTCCATTTACCAAAAAAAAAAAAGAGAGAGAGAGAGAGTATATTGTCGATTTTGGTGCTTTGGGAACCTAAAATATACAGACAATTTATTGCAGTTATGTTGCCAAAATGTTCACGCCACTGTCAGTGCCCTAATGTAGCTCATTAGCTGAACTTGTATGTCAACCCCCCTACCAGAAACTTCCATAGAGGGAAAAGCTGGAAAGTTTTTTTCTTCGATTGTTTCAAATAATAATAATACGTTTCACTTTGAAATCAGCACGAGTGCCTTGTTTGAAGCCAATAATAGCACTGTGTTTGACAGGCTGGCATTGTGCGCCCATTTCTATAAATTAATCAGAAGTGAAGGAGCCCGTTTTAATAGCCTTTCAATGCTGAAATGATTGCATTCATGGCAAATTGCCTTCTCCATTGTTTCTCATCAGTACAGGGAGAGAGAGAGGGAGGGGCCGGGGGTCGGTCATTGTTTGAGGGGAGACGTCTGAGAGGGGTCGCGTTTCAGTGCTCCTCCGTCTCTCTGGCTCTTCCTGCTGCCTCCTTATGATTAAATCATTCCCAAGCTTTCTGACACACAAACATGCATGCACACCGAAGCTCGAGGGAACTCGGAATGGAATCCACACTTCATAAACTAGAAGAAAACAAAAGAGGAAGAGTCTGTCTGTCTTGCAGACCAGGCCGCGGATGACTCTTTGTTCTCAGGGCAGACGGAAGACCAGTTGGCTCTTATTGCAAGCTTCTTCACTCTTTAATTCCCTCCTGTCCCTCTCTTTCTCACTCACTCACTCACTCACTCACTCTCTCTGATATATGACATCTGTTTATGTGAAATTGGATTTCAGTCGGTCCCGTGTGGCAGCCGGTCCTACGTCTCCTGTATTTTATACAAAGTTGTGCAAAACTGAATTTAACAACTGATTCTCTTTCAATTCATGAGTTGTAATTTAGTTGGCCACATGCTCCACAGGATGTTAAATTGGAATTTGAATTGGAATGACAGCTAGAGGAATTGCAATTGTTCATAAGAAAAATGGAATTTCATTTGTCCAACAAACCAACAAAACCAGGTGATTTTGTAGGTGTTCTGTTTAACGTGTCTACTAAGCTATTTGTTGTTTGGCTCCATCTGGAAGACTTTTAAATACAAAAAAAACATAAATATATATATTAAATATATAAAATTAGATATAAAATTCAAAATTAAATATATTAAATTAGACTTTTAAATTAAAAAAACATATATATATATATATATATATATATATATATATATATATATATATATATATATACAACTCACCAAACAGAGGTTAATACGTTCAATACACAACAAGAGACAAAGGCTACATGAGGGCTATATATACCAAACAATCAGGGTCACATGAGACAATCCAACCAATGAGGAACAAGACACATGACTGGGACAACCGAGCAGAACATGACACAAGGTGTGCTCGACTTGAAGCGGCGCTACGCAGAATGATCAGTGTATGACATCACAGTACCTCGAGAGCCATAAGAGAGCAAACAGATCCTTATACTTTCGAATAGCTCTCTCGGCACTTTGATGTCATACATTGATCATTCTGCGCAGCACCGCTTCAAGTCGAACACACCTACAATGAACAAAGGAACCAGTAGCAGGAATACAAGAGGGAAAAGGAACCACATGACTAGATAGGAACCATGCCTAAACTCCAAAATAAAAGACATGAAAACATGAACATGAAACAAACCCCACAACCAGGCGTGACAGTTTGGTTTAAAAGTTATTGGTTATCGGCCGATTCCTTAAATTGAGGAACTAAACTGGATTTAACTCCCAGTTCAGTTATGAAGGGCACACAGCTGTGATTTTATCATTTCCTTGTTCCCCTTATAGGAGAAAGTGAACTAGAAAACAAGAGTGCTAAAGCTAGGGGAAGAGAGATGTGAGAAAAGTGAAAGAATGAAAGCGAGAGATAACAAGAGCAAGAAAGACTGAACAGGCTCAAAGAAAGGTTGTCTCTATGGTCTCGTCTCAGATAAAACTCTCTGATGCGTGACTGGCAGATGGGCCGACACAAGCGCTGTGAACTTTACACTTCACTGTCAGTAAGTGGATTGCTTATTTTCACATGGCAGTTGGACTCCATAGTAGTCTCTCTCCCTCTCACTTTTCTGAGTGCCGTTAATATCCCTTGTTTCATATCCTCTGGAGTTTTACCCCACTTTTACTCTCACAGTAGCTCTGTTCTGAGAGAAATGACCAAAAGATCAGAGCCATAACCATTACATATATATACTTAAAGCGATAGTCCACCCAAAAGTAATGAATTTACCCACTTTCATGTTGTTGCAAACGTATATTACGGTCACACTTTATTTTAAGGTCTAATTCTCGCTACTAACAAACCATTAACTACACCTTTTGCCTCAATAAACTCCTAATTTTCTGCTTATTAATAGTAAGCTAGTTGTTAAATTTAGGTATTGGATAGGATTAGGGATGTAGAATATGGTCATGCAGAATATGTGCTTTATTAGTACAAATAAACAGCCAATATGTTAATAATAGGCATGCTAATAAGCAACTTGTTAACAGTGAGAATTGGTCCTATACTAAAGTGTTACCTTTAGTAAAAAATTAAGTTGTTATTCACTGAAAATATTGCATTTACTTTCATTGTATGGAAACTCCTTTGGATTTCACAGCCAAAGGAACATCATACAGATTTCAAAATGCAGGAAGTTGATTAAATGATGACAGAGTTTCAATTAACTTTTCTTTGGTGACTAAAGAGTGCACATCCTGAGACTCATCATAAATTCATTCATTCATTCCACCCATAATAGATTAGATCAGGTTATTTCCCAAATAGCCTTTTCCCCTTTTATGTTGCGGTTTAATGCAAATGATGCAATATCACCAAAATGAAATATTCATCAAGCCAGCCCATGTCTTCCCAGAGGGGGAATAGACTGTTTTTGGTCGGTAAAGATCAATGATATGTGTGCATCCCTGCGTGTGCACGGGAATGTGTCGACCAACAGACCATGGCCTCTTCTGCCACTTGTCAATATAAGTAATATTTGCTGATTGATTTTGTCACTGCATCACAGGATTAAGGTATCCCTGATTGGATACTTTTTTATTTGTGTGAGTGTGTGAGCATCATATGTCACATTCAAGAGGTCCGTAACAGGGAACCCTGCCAGCCACAATAGATTGTGAAAGGAATTTACCACACCTACTCAATTCTGTGGTCAGGATTACTCGACTGGTCTATTGTCTGAGTCGCTTTCAAGGCAATAGGTCTTTAATTACAGCAGGAAACCTGTTTTGTATCATTGGAGGTGGTTAAATAGACTATTGTTTGGCTGCTCTATAAATGGCAATGCTGATAAGATAAACAAGCTTTTTGTGTTTACACCTACTAAGCAAAGAATGCTTTTAAAACAGAGTAGAAAAACCCAAGAAAGCTTGTGTGGCACAGTTTCCATCCATCAACCATCAATCATCCTTGGTTCTATATTTAGCTCTTCCTTTCAAACATTTGTTGGGTCTGATGTGGTTTTGGTTTATTTGTTAGTCATTAGCCTCTCTAAACCCACATCATGCAAATAAGTAATCGTTTTAGGAGGTTTCTGTACTTATGCTGTAGTTATAGCGAAGTTATAATGTCATTAGTACCAGAAAGAGTTAAAGATGAGAAGCAGCAATTCCCAGAATGCATTACAAAATCAAAAGGGTCCAAAAATGGTCATGTCTTTTGGGATATAAACATCTGAGATTTGTCTTTTTCGTCTGCTATGTATTGCACAAAGAGTCTGTTATCGTTCAAGACATTCCTCCATGCTGAACACTGTCAGTTCCCTCAATATGCTGATGCTGTGCTTTCCGGGAGAGGTCTTGAGTCACATCTCCGCTGACCTTTGTGCGATATCTCTCCTGGTGGTTTTAAGCAGAGCGTGCTCTTAGAAACCTAATTTTATATGTGCAGTCTTGTGTGAGAGAACCAAAGACAATAAAAGGGAGAGAGAAACATTCTGAGAACAGAAGAAACTGTCAATCTCTCAGTTTTAGAGACTGGAAATATAAAGGTTGCGACCTCTAACTGTATCTCATCGTGTCTTCCTGTCTAATCAAAACCATAAGTCTGCTCCATCTTCTTCAGTACAGCTGTCGCCCCGGGCTGACTGGTGACACTAGCACAGACATTGTTTCTTCATTGGTTAAATTTTCTGCTTAGTTCATTTGATTGGCAGTTGAAGTAGATACACAAATAAACCCTGTCAGTGTTTGTGTCTTCTGATGTGCCTTTTGGGACTTTCTGTGATGGGTGACTTAAACACGCAGTAATGCTGTCCTGGCATTTGCTACTCTATTTGGAATGCTTGAAGGTTAAAATTATGTCATGGAGGAAGATATAGAATGTCACATGTAATGCAAATAAAACAATGAAGGGCATTGAAAGCTAAAAGTATAGACGCCTGTTTCCGCCACTGAATAAATATAAAAAAGGTAATTGTGACTTTTTATCTCACAATTCTCATTTTGTTTCCCTCACATTTCTGACGTCTTTTCTAAGAACCGTGAGATATAAACTGTGATTGCGAGTTATAAAGTCCAATTCTGAGGAAAAACTAAGAAACTATTTTCTTACAATTGGGAGTTTATATCTCACAGTTCCGACTTGAAATTGCAAGTTTATATCTTGCAGTTCTCAGGAAAAAGTCAGAGTTGCGAGTTTACCTTATGCCGTTCTGAGAAGAAGAGTCAGAATTGCAAGATGTAAACTCGCAATTGCCAGAAAATTTTAGAATTGTGAGGTAAAGTCGCAATTACCTTGTGGAAACAGGCTTTGATATTAAAGTTAGTGTTGAACTTATTTAGTTATGAATGCATTTAGTTAAAATTTAAAAAAAAATCAAATAACTTTTAGCATGGATTAATTTAATGGCCTGTCTTGGCCATTTAAAAAAAAAAAAATTCAGACAAGAATTCTGCAGAATTCTATCCCCATTCCTCAATACATATTGTATTACATAAAAATATATTTTCATGATTAAGAATAAACACACTGCAAAGTGATTTTTCTCTTCAAAGGGGGTAGGTCTCTGTAGGGGGATAGGATCTTGCATGACACTGGCTCAATAATTCATTTCTAATGAAAAATTAAATAAGAAATCCTTCCTGGTGTACATTTCAAGTAGTACTTTCAGTACAAATACATGCAGTGCATACTTCTAGTCCACTGTAATACGCTGCAGTACAACTGCAGTTCAGTGCAGTGTCACCGTATTTTAATTACAGTTCACTGCACTATGAATATGCAAATGCACTGTAGACTGTTACAAGTAAACTTCAGTGCAATTTAAGTTAAGCTCAATGCAAGCCAATCCATAGTGACAACAACTTTATGAAACTACTGCACTACAAAATGAACAAAATAAGAAAGATTTCATATTGCACTGAACTGCAATTTTAAAGCAAAAGAAACAAGAGAATTCACATTGGAGAATACATTTGTTTTTTGTTGTTGTTGTTTTCCTGAGAGAGCTGGAAGATACTCAGATATATTTCACTCATTGGTTGTTCGATGTGAAGCACAGTCTGTGAACTGTATCCATCCCTCTTTTACATAAATATTGTGCTATTTCATTTGCAGGATGTTAATGTATTTAATTAAAGTTTACAAAGGGCAGATTATAATAAAATTGATTGGAATCATTTGATACTTTTCATTAATAAGATGTGTAAACAAAGCAGAATTCCAGTCTGTGAACTGTATCCATCCCTCTTTTACATAAAGTGTTATTGTGCTAGTGCTTTTATGCACATTGGACGTGCAGTTATTAAAATTGATGATTTATTAATGTAAAAAGCGCGAAAGAGAACTTGCGCTGTTTAATTAAAGTTTACAAAGGGCAGACTTTCCTGTAGCTATAATGGCGCTAGCAACGCCAAAATTGATGTGCAAATGTAAAAGATGAATCATTCATGATACATAAATGTAAATGTTTTACACGCAAAAATGTGTCATTAATAAGTTCGGTTATGTAATAAATGAATGTAAACAGATGATATTAGTTTATTCTGCAGCAGTAATTCCTGCTGCCGACAATTGCTGTGTTTCAAGTTTTCAAGTTTCAATTTATTTATTACTTAAAACAGCCACACGGCTGACCAAAGTTGCAACCCAAAGGAAGAATTCCGGTTTTATTTTAATGATTATTCAATTTCTATTAGGCTGTTAACTGAATACTTTAGATTTGCATTATTTTTTTTACGGCCCGCTAATAATCGTGTTAAAAATCGTGATTACAAATTGACAAAATAATAGTAATTATATTTTTGTCAAATCGAGAGCCCTATTTCAAATCACATGAGCCAATATTTTATTCACAATAGAACATAGAGAGCATAACAAATGTTTAAACGGAGAAATTTTACACTACTAAATGAGCTCATTTCAAATTTGATGCCTGCTACAGGTCTCAAAAAAGTTGGCATGGGGGCAACAAAGGGTTGAAAAAGCAATACTTTTTTTTAAAGGTTCAGCTGGGAGAACATGTAGCAACTAATTAAGTTAACTGACATCAGGTCTGTAACACGATTAGCTATAAAAGGGATGTCTTAGAGAGGCAGAGTCTCTCAGAAGTAAAGATGGGCAGAGTCTCTCCAATCTGTGAAAGAGTGCGTAAAAAGATTGTGGAATACTTTAAAAACAACGTTCCTTAACGTCAAATTGCAAAGGCTTTGCAAATCTCATCATCTACAGTGCATAACATCATCAAAAGATTCAGCGAAACTGGAGAAATCTCTGTGCGTAAGGGACAAGGCCGAAAGACCTTTGTTGGATGCCCGTGGTCTTCGGGCCCTCAGACGACACTGCATCACTCATCGGCATGATTCTATCATTGACATACTTACTAAATGGGCCCAGGAATACTTCCAGAAACCACTGTCGGTAAACACAATCCGCTGTGCCATCTGCAGATGCCAACTAAAGCTCTATCATGTGTCATATGCTCTATCATATATGAACATGGTCTAGAAGTGCCGTCGTGTCCTGTGGGCCAAGGCTCATTTAAAATGGACTGTTTCAAAGTGGAAAAGTGTTCTATGGTCAGACGAGTCCAAAATTGATGCTGTGTCCTCCGGGCTAAAGAGGAGGGAGACCTTCCAGCGTGTTATCAGCGTTCAGTTCAAAATCCAGTATTTCTGATGGTATGGGGGTGCATAATTGCGTACGGAATGGGCAGCTTGCACGTTTTGGAAGGCACTATGAATGCTGAAAGGTATATAAAGGTTTTAGAGCAACATATGCTCCCCTCCAGATGACGTCTATTTCAGGGAAGGCCTTGTGTATTTCAGCATCATACTGCAGCTATTACAACAGCATGGCTTCGTAGTAGAAGAGTCCGGGTGCTGAATTGGCCTGCCTGCAGTCCAGATCTTTCACCTATAGAGAACATTTGGCGCATCATTAAACGAAAAATACGTCAAAGATCACCATGAACTCGAACTCTTCAGCAGCAAGAATGGGACCAAATTCCAACACCAAAACTCCGGAAACTCATAACCTCGATGCCCAGATGTCTTCAAACAGTTTTGAAAAGAAGAGGAGATGCTACACCATGGTAAACATGCCCCCGTCCCAACTATTTTGAGACCTGTAGCAGGCATCAAATTTGAAAACATAAAAAACATCCCAACATTTCCGGAATTCGGGTTGTAGTATAATCTCAAAATGGAGACCATGCAGAATTTATTGTATTAGAGTGGCATTTATTGAGTTGATAGATTGGTAGATTTTGAGTGGAGTTTTGTAAAAGGCACAGTGATTGAAGTGAAATGGATTACATTGATGTTTTGATACAATGATGGAGGCAGCTGTATAAAGCGGGATGAGTGCTGCAGAACACTGCATGTGTGATTTAGCAGGGAGGGTGCTGGTTTTAGCTTTTATGAGGAGATATTAGAAAACAAGTCACTGTATCTCAGTTGCATTTTTATCAACATCATAACCATTATAGATTCCATTGTCACTATCATAATCATCTTCATAACAAACTGTTACGAAACTGTTTATCATTGAATTTGTGTTTGTGTCCATTTCTTCATTTTCTTTCTCTTTTCTCTTCTGTAATGAGACCAAACCCAGCACTGAAAGATCTCCCTCCCACACCAGCCTGTGCTTAGACCAGCTATTGCTTATCACTTCTCAAGAGATGTATGGAGAAGTATAGAGTGAAAGAAAGAAGCAAATAAAAAACCCTGGTATTCTTTCTTACAAAAACAAAACCTAGTCAAGTTAGCCTAGCTTACTCTTGTCAAACTGGCATTTAACTGGTTTGACTGACTGACTAGCTGGTCTCACAGCTTCTTAACCCCTCTAAAAACCTTTTAAAAAACCAAGTATGATAAAAAATAAAACATCTGGTTTAAGATTTTTGCAAATTAATAAATTGCCTTTGTTTCTAGGCCCATTATAGACTCTTATTACTATAATGACTTTGTACATGTGTTATTTTAGTCTTATTAATATATAATAGTTTTTGTTCATTTTTGAACTACATTTTGTTTTGATATTTTCTGTCTTCATTTTAACTTTAAAGTTTTAGTAATTGCATGTTTTTATAATTATTATTTTTTAACAATATACCCTGAAGAAAATGGGTGTATAAATAAATGTCACTCAGAAATTGCTAGTAAATTTCACAAATAATTCCAAAAATCTGGCAAGTAATATTACACTGAATGTGAAATTTTGAGATAGAAAGACTGAAATATAATTTTCTTGTAAAAGGTATACTGCAATAACCTTTATTTACAACTCCGAAAAAATATTTTTGTACAGCATTCAGTATTAGTTTTAATTTGAGTATTTCGTACTTTAGTTATTTAAATTAATCTAAACAAAGATGAGAAATGTTGAATTGGCAACTAGCTTAAAAAAAGATTTTGAGTTTTTATGTATTTTATTTTATTTCTCTTAGTTTTTATTTTTGTAAGTAATCTTTTTTTATGGCTTTAGTTAACAATAGTAACCCTGCTTTATACTCATCAAACTGGATGATTTGTAGAAGACAGCATTCATGTGTTCCTTCATGATGAGTTGTATTATATGCATATGGTGTTGGAGTCAATTCACACAAAACCTCAGCAAAAAAGAAATGACTTTAACATATGATGGAGTCATTTTCGTATCATATTCTGTTTCCTTCCCCCGTTTTTCTCCTGTTCTGTCCTAAATGAGATTGAGTGTATTAATTTAAGAGGAAGACTGATTTTGATACATGAGTGTCTAACTATCCTGTACCCCTCAACAGTCCAAAAAGGTCCTGTCGTTGATGGCTTTTCCTTCCCGCTATCAGATTTCATTACGCATTTCTTAATGCCTTTTTATGCATGCTCCTCTCTCATTCTCTCTCTTTGCCCTCTTCAGAGTATTTTGAGGTTTTCCACACCCTGTGCTTAGTCAAAGATGTCTATGTGGGTCACAAATTATTTTCCCACTTAAACAAGAATAGAGTGCATTTGTTAACTGGCGGGTCAAGCTGTTTCATTCATTAAGTGTAGAAACAGTTCTCTCTCTGTTTTTCTCTCAAATCCCCAGAATCCTTCTCTCTTGGGACGTTCCTATTGATTGATAACTTCAATTAGTGATGATGTGAGATGGAACATGTTACGTGTTCATGGGAACACGCAGGGAAAGTCTTTCTCCCTTCCTCTCCGTCTCCTTTTACCTTTGCTTCACTATTTTAATAAAACAGTCACGATTTTCTCTCAACAGATTTCTTTACAGGTGTCATTACATACTCCTTAAGTGCTTTTTTTTGGTTCAAATACAAACACATACAATATAAAAATGTCATATTTTGAGCCGAAAAAACTCCCAGTAATAAATGGAATGCAAATCCATGAGTCAGAAGACAACAGTCGAATATTTAGGTGCTCTATCTCACATCATATGACCAACCACTTAAATTGCACATAAAAAGCTTCCATTCACGAAGGCATTCAGAGCAGGTTGCCTGGTGCCGAGCTAACATATAATTACATTAAAGAGTTGTGCAAGCAGCCATGGAATTTTTACCGCTCCAAGTCTTGGCATAGTCTCCAGCTTCAACATTTAGAGATAATGTCAGACTAGCATGCTGCTTATAGGGTCGTATTATGCCATAACTTGTGGAAAGAGCAAGCACGATGGGGTGCAAAAAATGGGGTTTATGGGAATGTTTCTTCCAAGAATGTCAGTTGTGAATCACTCGATCTGATTTAATGTTACTTAAATTCTATATAATGTACTACTGTTCAAAAGACTGGGGTCAGGAAGGTTTTTTTTTTTTTTTTAAAGAAATCTCTCATGCTTGCCAAGGCTGCACGTATTTGATCAAATATACAGTAAAAACAATGCTAATATGATATACGTTTAAGTGTTTCTTTTTTTTTCAGTTAACCCTTATTTGATTTCAAGTAACGCAATTTGTATGGTTTTAGATTTACTTATAGTTTTAGTTAACTATAACCCTTAAAAATTACATTTGTTCAATTTTAGTTATAGATGGATAGATAGATAGATTTAGTTTAGATAGATAGATAGCTTTAGTTTAGATAGATAGATAGATAGATGGATTTAGTTATAGATAGATAGGTAGACAGATTTTGATCCTTTTTTTACCTTTTTTTCAGCTGAGATGTGATTTTTATCAGGTGGACTGCTGAGCTGTGATTGGCAGAGAGATTGATGACTCATGATTGGGGGACGGTGGGAGAGAGTTTAGTAGGTGGAGGGTGCTGGGAGGCAATTTTAGTCTGAGGAAGCAGACTTACCACCTCTCAGCACTGCATGTATTCGTTGTAGCCTCTTTCTCTCTGTCTTTCTTCATTGCTTATTCCTCCATTTCATCAGCTCTTGTTTTTCAGCTCAGAGTGAATGAGTGAAATCGTTCTCTGGCACAACGATTAGCTCCAAGCATTTGTCTTTCACTTGCTCATCCCATTTCGCCTACTCTCTGCACTCAAATGTGCACATTTTCCAGTTAAGAAAGGACCGAGAGGTTTTACTGAGGCCTGTTATTCAAAGCAATTATTCCATGAAGGTGTAACGATTTTTTATTAAACTCTCCTCAGAAACCTAGTGCCAAAGGAAGTGGTAAGTACAGTTTACACACTCTTAGACTTGTGGTTTTGTGTGTTTCATGCACTTTACTGACACCTTGGTTTCTCAGACTTGTCGTACTTGTGCTGAATTTTAAAGTTCTGTAATTTTTGTGTTGCTTTTCATCTTACTTTGGTGAGAATATCTTTGTTTTATGGCTGTATTGCAAGCAAATGTGTCTCGAATGCAACCCATATGATTAACAGACCAGGCAAAGTGCAAGAGCTACAGAAATCCACAACCTCCTGTCATCTCAGCTGTTGAGATTTAAGCAGTCTGACAGCACACAAATCTTAAAGTATCTCACAGCTGTGCGACATGCCTCTTGCTTTATTTTTAACCTCTGCCGTTGTTTTATTGGTCTACAGTACTGATGGGGCAGGCCAGCATATAGCCTAGAGCTTCAGTATAGGAATTTATGTTGCTACATACATATTTATGAAGTTTGCCTTTGTTGCAAGATCCTCAAAGTTCAGGGTCACTATCCTTGTCGCAAGAAATTGGCAGTATATTTTGTTATTGTGTAGTGTTGAGACAGTTTATCTCGGTTGTATCATCTGGATAGAACTGTAAATCATGACAATGCATTCTGCGAGTACTTGCTGTTGACTTTGTTCATGGCGCTCATGTGTAAAGGCTCGTGGTACCGGCACGCATTGGGAACAGATTTAACGTGCTACCCCGTGATATCCTGAACACGCCCAGAGGGGGTTTTCCTGTCACATGTGCACTGTAGTCACCTGGCACTTGAACTTATAAGTGCATGATAAAGAAAACGAAAAAGAATCTACTTTGAAAAGCAACCAAGTTCTTAGAAATAGGGTTTTTATGTACATGTTTTTTTTCAAATGGTTTTGAAAAGCTTTTATTCAATTTTCAATTTTAATTTAATGATATCTTAAAAATATAATGTGGTGGCACTGTCAAGTAAAATATTATACATGTATATCTTAAATAATTATTGTGAATAAAGTTTTAAAAGTATTTAAATACTTAAATACTTATATTAAAAAATATATTATTTTTACAATTGTTGATTCAGATGATAATATTTTCCATGATGATAATAATAATAATAATAATAATTAATTTAGAGATTTTTTATAAATCTATATTCTTCTGAGTAAACAGGTGACCATCTCAAACAAATGGTTGATTTTTTTTGTTTTTTCTGAGATTTATGATCCAACAATTTCTTACACAAAAATAATTTCTTAATGGCCCTATTACTAGACAGGAGGTTATTAATTATTAATGCTCTAAAGAATGGTACATCACCAGGGCTAGATGGGTTTTGCGGATGTTCTTTAAGGAGTTTCAAGAGTTGCTAGCAGACCCGTTGCTTAATATGTTTAATTATTCGTTTGTGGTTAAAGAATTACCAAATACCCTTGGAGAAGCTTATATCTCACTTATATTAAAGAAAAGGTAAAAGTCCTGACATATGTTCTTCTTACAGGCCAATTGCATTACTGAATGTTGACCGGAAATTGCTTTCTAAAATTTTAGCAGTGTGCCTTGAAAAAATTCTGCCTATGATAATTGGGACTGATCAAACAGGATTTATACAGGGTAGTTGTTTTGGATAAATTTGGCCTAGGCGAAAATGTTGTGCAGTGGATCAGATTGCTGTATACAGACCCATGTTCTGCTGTATTGACGAATGGCTTTAGATCTGATTATTTTCCTATGCATTGAGGCACCAGGCAGGGTTGCCTCCTGGTGCCGCTTTTATTTGCGATGGCTATAGAGTCTCTAGTTGAAGCAATCAGATCAGCAACATCTATTTCAGGTTTACAGATAGGACATATACATCATAAGATTGCACTGTATGCTGATGATGTATTGCTTTTTTTTTTATCTGAGCCTGAGAAGTCAGTTCCTGCTTTAATTGAGTTGATTAACTGGTTCAGTTCCTTTTCTGGTTATAAAGTTAATTTAACTAAATCTGAAGCTATGCCTTTAGGTACTCTTATTTCTAAACCTAACATCTTCTTTTTGTTAAGAGCTTTCAAAACATAAGAGATATATGATAATCCAATTATAGTTAATACTGAAAGCATGGAGATCAGTCTGTAGGCTTGAAGGTATCTAAAATGACTTCTTTCTTTACCCCAATATTAAACAATCCTGATTTCACCCCAGGAATTTTGGATGATGGTTTTAAACATTGGTGTATTTTGGGAGTTATTAGGCTTGGGGATATGTTTTCAGATAATAAATTAATGTCATTTGTGGAGTTAACTCAGAAGTACCAGTTGTTCAAACATGATTTTTTTTCGATTCCTCCAATTGAGAACATTATATTACTAATAACACAACACTTGTTAGAAATTGTGAGATATCTTCTATTGAGAGGTTATTATTTTTATCATCGGGAAAAATGTATTTGGGTAGATTTTATGGTGCTATGCGTTCGATTTCTTCTGCTGATACACCGAGAATTAAAACTAAATGGGAGGAAGAGTTAGCTACTGATATTGATGATAAAACATGGGATGACATTTGGTCTTATGCTAAGAAAATATCAGTTTGTACACGTACAAGAGAAATACAATTTAAAATCATACATAGACTCCATATTTCTCCTAACCGCAGGCATTTTTCTAACCTATGTGTTTAAAATGTAAAACTGAAGTAGGTACTTTAACACATTGTCTGTGGTCATGTAACAGACTGCAAAATTATTGTTTTTTGGTGCTGTTGGGAAATGGAAAAGATATTTTAAAATGCAGTTGGATTTTGACCCAGTCTCATTGGTATTGTAAATAATAAATGCATTGCTAACAAGAAATTGTATAATATTCTCTCCTTTGCTGCCAGAAAAAAATATTTTACTTAATTGGATTAGTGATAAATCTCCATCACTTAAAGGTTGGCATAAGATAATTTTTGAGCTGATTCCCCTGGAGCGTCTTACCTATGTATTACATAAAAAAACAGGCCAGTTTTATAAAGTCTGGACTCCATATCTGGACTATATGGAACCTCATCTTCGCCTCATCTTGTGTAACTCTCTGGACATTTAACTTTTCTACTCTATATATTTTTTTCCTTTTCCCCTAATCTGTTATATATGGGGTAGTCCTGTTTTATTTAAAAATCTGAGCTATTTGTGTTTTTTTTGTTTTGTTTTTTTGCTTTGTTTGTTTTGGGCGATGTCTTGTTGTTTTTGTATTGGTGAAAATTCAATAGAAAAAATGTTTTGTAGCAAAATGTGTTTATTTGCAAAATAATAATAATAAATATATATATATATATATATATATATATATATATATATATATATATATATATATATATATATATATACAGGTGTGTATCAATAAATTAGAATGTCGTGAAAAAGTTCACGACATATATATATATATAATATATTTTTTTTTACTTTGCATGTTGGTCGCACCACATGACTTCAGTTTGGCAAATAACATTCGATTTGGCAGATTAGATGAAATATTTATTTATCTTTTGTAAACTTTTTACACATTTGTACTTTTTAATACATTTGTAAAAATGCCAAAATAATTAAAAAAAAAACATTCTCAGGGTATGTTCAAGTCTTATGAATTAATGAATGAATTGCATTTTTGTGGATTTTTTTTTTTAAATAAATGAATAGATGTGAACAAAAAAGAAAGATTTAGTCACATCATTGAGCCTTATTCATTCAGTACCATAAACAAAATTCCTGTCTGTTGTACTTTATCTGAGTTTCTTTATTTCTCTCTGGGTTTTTTTTTTTTCATCTCTGTCCTTGGCATTCTTTGTGGCGCTAACAGGATAAGTGAACACGCTATGGACCGAAGATAAATACAGAGACAGTAGCCAGTGAATGAAGAGTCTAGCTGTACTTTGAGAAGAGTGATTATGAGGTGAATGTGTAGATAGGAGAAGGCATGTTGAGAGGTGACAAGGATAAAGCTCTCAGTCTACCTTAATGCACACTGCAAGCAATGAATGTGGCCATTGATTTTTTTATTTTTTATTTTTTTGGCGGGTGCGTGGGTGCCTCCTAAACACAATCTTTCCTCTCTCCTGCTGCTCGCTCTATTTCCTACTCTCACAGTCACAGCCAATCAAAGCTGAATGTGCAGGGCTCCAAGAGATCTGAGTTCATCACCCAGACTGTATTTGTGTCATGGACCAGTGATTCATAATGGCCCTCTTTAATACCCCATACATATATAAACACACAGTAGTTTAAAGCATCGTTAAACAAAGGGTCATGAGCTTGGCTCACTTACAGGGGCCATATCACATTTTTTAATCCTTTAATTTATCATGATTCAATTTTTTCCACCTGTAAAGTTAGACAAGGCAGTGAAAAAAAAAAAAATCATGACCATTTCCATCCTCTCTTTGACCCTTGAACAAGCTGTTGCTGTTGTGTCTTTAAATTTATTTAAATGCCAGAAATTTGTAGAGCTGCATGTGTAATGTATTTTGCACTGCCCCATTCGTCACTATCAGCCTCTTTGCACCATTTATTTCCATTTAATTTGATAGGATCACAGAACAAACATTTCAGATCAGTTCAGTCTTTGAATATTCTGGGAATGCTCAGGAGGTGCAGAGTTGAAGGTGCTACACCCAGCACAATGTCTGGTGCACATTTGTACATTTTTCTGTTGTACTTCCTTCATATAAGTGGGCCAAGTTTCTAAACACCAAATAGGCATTGTTGTTGTGTACAAGTGGGCAGTCATATGCTAATGTTGCAGGTAGGGATATGTTTTTCAACTTAGTTTTATGTTAGGGCTGTCGCAGTATCTTATTTTCCCTACATAATTATTGTGCCCAAAAGAGTTCACAATTATTATATTATCAATAGATCTATAGAAATAGAAAAAAATATAATGCTAAGAGTAAAATTCATCCTTAATTTTATTTGTTTTCTCTCTTTTTTTGGCCAATGAATCCAACTCAAAATACAAAGGTAGGGAGGGAGGTGATTCCAAAAAACTCCCACTCTGGAGCTTTTTTAGAGTGCTTTTGCCAGTCATCTCCTCCGACATGATTTTGTATGGCAGTAGTAGCTACACATGCTTTGTCCTCATCTTCTGTTCTCCATTTTTACGATGAATGTTCAGCCATTTTTAAAAAAAAATTTTTTTGTGAAATCCAGTCATTTCAATAGCAATCCACGTGATAGGCAATTAAATATTTCAAAACACAGATTATGCATCGCACTCAACTTGGTGCCGTGAATTTGCTATGTTGACCAACAGGTTTGAAAGTGACTTGTGAGCTATGCTTCATATATCGCTGCACTAGTAATAGATGATAAACCTCACATGTTCTCTTCCAGCCCTCTGCATTCACTGTAATGCTGTACTTGATTCTGTAGCATGAATCAATGTGTTTGTTAATTGCAGCTAAATTTATCCTGAAAAAAAATTGCTCATCATTTTTTTTTTTTTTTTCAGTGACGTAAAGCATGACATACTTTTGTGGGTAAGACAGAGATGTTGTATAAAAGAACAAATTTGAATCACAGTGCCTTTCATTGTTTAGGTGTCAACAATATCAGATTGGGGCATGTTGCAACACCCCCCTTCCCCCATCCTGTAAAACAGAGGCAGGGAGCCAAACAAACCAGACTGCTACTCAGCACTCCTACCGCCTGCCTCCTAAAGCCTCCTGGCCAGGGAGCTGCTATTCTGAGGAGCTGTCAGTCAAACACAAGTGCTTCTGTCCATCGTCCAAAGGAGTGAGAAAAAGATAGAGGGGAAATGCCAGAGAGAAAGACTGGGTGAGAGAGGAAGGGTCGCTAAGATTAAGAGGTAGAATAATGAAAGGTGATGACAGTAAGAAAGACCAAGAGAGAGCATAAAAGGGACATGTTTCTTTGATTTTTCAACCGTCCATAATCCCTTTTGGTCAATCATTTGGTTGCCAGTCTCTGGTTCACTGATCGTCTTTGTTCTACATTCTAGCTTCCAAGCTGCTGTGCTTAAAATACACACAGACATGCAACAAATTAACTACTAGTTGCCATGAAGCTCTAATCTTCCTTCTTAAATTTCACAACGGACAGATATATATAATTGCATATCCATTAGAATCAATCTGAGCATAGACAAATCCAAGTACACTTTTTTTCAAGCAATTAGTCATCAATGTGGAGCCGCATGTGTCACCAAACAGGGAAAGGGCTTTTGGAAAGGCTTGGTCACCTGCTTTACGGATTCATGAACCATGAGGAGCTCTTTTGGGGTTTAAATAGAGGAGCTTGAATCCGAGCTGTTTGACTTAATTAAATGGTCATGCTAAACTGAGTTATAGGATTAACTGGGTTAATGTGATTTTACTGTAGACTCTTATTGGCACACAGTCCTTGACTCCTTGATGTTTAAAAATAGATAAAATGTCAGGGGTTTTGGGGAGTAGGGAGGAGAATTATAAGGAATTTTGCAATTCTGGTTCCAATTCTGATTTCTTGATGATTCTTGAAGTATTTTTTTTTTTTTTTTTTTTTTTTAAGGATGCAGCCTACCTCTTCAATAATTTGTCCTAGCTACATAATAAACAAAGATACTAAATAAAATCAATACTATTTTGTATAATATACACTACCATTCAAAAAGACTAGAAAAAAGTAAGAATGTTTAATGTTTATGCTCACCAAGGCTGCATTTATTTGATCAAAATACAGTAAAAATATTAACACTGTGAAATACAATTACAGATACATCTCAGAAAATTAGAATATGGTGAAAGTTATTTTTTCTTGTAACTTATTTCAAAAAGTGAAACTTTCATATATTTTAGATTCATTGCATGTACAGTAAAACACTTCAAAAGTTTTTTGTTTTAATTTAGATGATTAGAGCTTACATCTAATGAAAGTCAAAAATCAGTATCTCAAAATATTAGAATATTTCCTAAGATCAATCAAGAAAAGGATTTGCAAAACAGAAAAGTTCAAGTTCTTTAAAGTATGTTCATTTATGCACTCAATACTTGGTCAGGGCTCCTTTAGCACAAATTCCAGCATCAGTGAGGTGTGGCATGGAAGCGATCAGCCTGTGGCATTGCTGAGGCGCTATTGAGCCTTCAGCTCGTCTAGATTGTTGGATTGACTGTTTCTCATCTTTCTCTTGAAAATATCCCATAGATTCCATATTGGGTTCAGGTCAGGCATGTTGGCTGGCCAATCAAGCACAGTAATATCATGCTCAGCAAAGCACTTGGAAGTGGTTTTGGCACTGTGGGCAGGTGCTAAAGTCCTGCTGGAAAAGGAAATCAGCATCTCCATAAAGCTTGTCAGCAGATGGAAGCATAAAGTGCTCTAAAATCTCCTGGTAGACGACTGCATTGACTTTGGACTTGATAAAACGCAATGGACCAACACCAGCAGACGTTACGGCACCCCAAATCATCACTGACTTCAGAAACTTCACACTGGACTTCAAGCAGCTTGGATTTTGTGCCTCTCCACTCTTCTTCCAGACTCCAGACCTTGATTTCCAAATGAAAAGCAAAATTTACTTTTATCTGATAAGAGGACTTTGGACCACTGAGCAACAGTCCAGTTCTTTTCCTCCTTAGCCCAGGTAAGATGCTTCTGACGATGTTTCTGTTTCAGAAGTGGCTTGGTAGCCCTTTTCCTGAAGATGTCTGAGCATGCTGACTCCTGATGCACTGACTCCAGCTTCAGTTCACTCCTTGTGAAGCTCTCCCAAGTGTTTGAATCGGCTTTGCTTGACAGTATTCTCAAGCTTGCGGTCATCCCTGTTGCTTGTGCACATTTTCCTACCCAATTTCTTCCTTCCAGTCAACTTTGCATTTAATATGCTTTTATACAGCACTCCTTGAACAGCCACACCTTTCAGTAATGACCCTCTGTGACTTACCCTCTTTGTGGAGGGTGTCAATGATCGTCTTCTGGACCATTGCCAAGTCAGCAGTGTTCCCCATTATTGTGGTTTCAAAGAACAAGAGATTTATCCAGAATTTATACTGTATGGATGGTCATTTATTGAAACTCAAATGTAAATATTCTAATATTTTGAGATACTGATTTTTGACTTTCATTAGCTGTAAGCTCTAATCATCAAAATTTAAAACAAAAAAACTTTTGAAGTGTTTTACTTTACATGTAATGAGTCTAAAATATATGAAAGTTTCACTTTTTGAAATAAGTTACAAGAAAAAAATAACTTTTTTCACCATATTCTAATTTTCTGAGATGTACCTGTATTACTCCAATCAGTGTCACATTGTCCTTCAGAAATCATTCTGCTGATTTCAGCGCTTATTATCATCAATGTTGAAAACAGCTTGATGTTTTTGTGTAGGCCATGATATTTTTTCAGGATTCTTTGAGTAGAAAATTAAAAAGAATAGCCTTTATTTGAAATAGAAATGTTCTGTAACATTATAAGTTTCTTTACTGTCACTTTTGATTACTTTAATGCATTCTTTTTGAACAAGAGTGTTAATTTACTTAGCCCAAACTTTTGAATGGTAGTGTATTTACAGATTTGTAATTAAATTATTTCCATTTCTAATTAAATCATTGTTACTAAGTGCACTGATTTAAGCCTTGAAGATTGCACCAAAAAAAAATTGTGTTTCACAGAAAAAAATATTGCATGTTGGAACAACATGAGTGTGAGTAGTTGATAGCAGAAATTTCGTTTTTGGGTGAACTATCCCTGTAAGTAAAAAGTAGCCGTTAAAAGGGTTCAATTTGACCTGACAAAATAATGAGCCGTGAAGAACCACTCTGACTGATTAAGAATGATTTAAACCAATTCATCTGATTAATTAAAAATAATTTAATCCTAAGAGTGTTTGTTTGTGAATCAGACTACATTTAACGCATCGACGGAAGAGTGCATATGTTCAAAAACCGCTAACAGTCATGAATATCATTCAGTTCCAGTATCTTTTAAAAATAGTTTTCAACCCTGTTGCTGACACCCACCCACAAACACATGCACATGTCTTGGCAGACCATTTGGTAGAGTTTCTGCCTATGGAAACTTTTGAGGGCTGCTCCAGACAGAGCATGCATGGTTAAACCAAGGACTCTTGAAACCATTGCGGTTGTAATCACTTAGCATGGAGCCATCTGTGATTATTGATGACACACGCTAATTGGGATCATAGATCATCTCCCAGACACTGACATGACCACTAAAGTCAAATGCTAGGCAGCCAAAGGTCGTGTGTTAATGCCAAGTGTCATATGTTATGTGTCAAGTTAAAGTGAGCCAGACCCAAAGGCATGTCTGCTGTGTACATGCATATGTGGGGCTGATTTGTCAGATATGCACAAAGCTCTGTCCTGCTTGCATTCACAATAACTGAATTCGGTAAGAGTATCAGCTCTCTCTGACCTGCAATCTTCTGTTTCTTGTGGATACTTTGTGAACATGACCCTCTTGGTTGGAAAATGGTGTGTCTGCAGCAATTGGGATGGTAAAGTTCATAGTTGCTGGCAAGTCTGAATGTCTCTGGCATGTGATACTACTGAGATTGGTGAACTGTAAGAGGATGAGTAGAAAAGTCAGGCCTGGATGACAAACTTAAGTTTTAATGGAGAAAACTTGTGGTCTGACATTTAAACATTGTGTGTTTAAAAGTTGCAATGATTTTTATTAAAAAAAAAACACTTATAGGATGCTGACTAACATAGAGTCAGAAGGTTCTTTTTGTTATTGATGACAATGAATTGAATGCAGTGACTCATGCGGCCTCACTGTGTGTGAGATTTTGAAAATATTAATTTATCTAAGAATACTTCAGCGTGATTGGAAAGACTGTGACTCAGTAAGAATAAAGGCTTGATGACTCCTCAGGAAATATGAAGTCTGTATGTGAATATATGTTGCATGCATGCATTTTTATGATCAAATAACCCAAAGACAAATATTAATCAGAGATCTGGTTGTGCAATATTGGAAGAAGAAGAATGTTTTGTTTTATATGCACATAAACCTGATCTCTTTTAAAAGTCTACAAATATGTGCACACAAAATAAATACTTTTTTGTCCCACATAGTGCTCACAATGTCTGTATTTATTTGATCAAAATACCGCAAAACAGCAATATTGTGAAATATTATTACAATTTCAAAATAACTTTTGTCTGTTTTAATATATTTTAAGATGTTATTTATTCATGTGATGGCAAAGCAGAATTTTCTAGAGCCGTTACTATAGTCTTCAGTGTCAAATGATTTTTCAAATATAATTTTAATTTACTGATTTGATGCTCAAGAATCATTTTATTACTAGTGTTGAAAACAGTTGCTGCTTAATATTTTTGTGGAAACTGTGATTCATTTATTTTTATATAAAGTCCAAAAGAACAGTGTTTATTTGAAGTAGAATTGTTTGTATACAAGCCGCAGCGTATCCGGGTCCTATGTCAGAACGCCGGCTCCTGCGTCAGCAGCATCACACGCAGTGAAGACTGGCATGGAAGAGAAGTTGTTGAATAAAGTCATTATTTTTGTTTTCTTTACACACAAAAAGTATTCTCATAGCTTCATAAAAATTAAGGTTGAACCACTGATGTCACATGGACTATTTTAATGATGTCCTTACCACCTTTCTGGGCCTTGAACTTTGCTTTCTACGGAGGGTCAGAAAACTCTCGGATTATATAAAAAATATCTTAAATTGTGCTCTGATGATGAACGAAGGTCTTACGGGATCGAAATGACGTGAGGGTGAGTAATTAATGACAGAATTTTCATTTTTGGGTGAACTCTCTCTAAGATGAATAAATGTCAATGCATGAAGTTAACTTGTGTGTGTGTGTGTGTGTAGCAGCAGCAGTGAAAACAGGCAGAGACAATGATAGCTTTAGCAATAAGCCTTATAGAGTGCCAAGAAGCTCTTTCAGAAAGGTAATTTGGAAAACAAATGCGTGATACTTTGTCTGGAGCTGACGTTTTTCTGGGATATTTCCTTCGAAAATGAAATTTAACCACAGTGTCCTGGGCTCAGATGGGGGGAGATTATGGCGACTCCTATGTTCATTAGTGTATCCCAAAACACAACACTTGTAAAGCCTCTTTTGTGCTGACATTGTATATATCTCCAGTAATGGTGGACCACAGCTTCTCACTCAGGGCTGTGTTTATGCTAATAGAGCAGAGAGTGTCACAAATGGGCGGGACTTTTTCCCCTCGGTGACGTGAACAGAGGGAGAATTTGAAACAACTCGTTTGGAGAGACTGTTTATGATTTATTGGTTTTATAAAAAAATGAGTTGGTGGATTTTTAACATTTATAGGCTAGTTGTTTTCACACACTGCGGCCACACAACTGTGTTCAAACAGCTTATAAAAGTGATTTTTGCATAATAGGTCCCCTTTAAGATGGAGAACAGAGTCAGCAGGTTTGAGGAAGAAAAAGAGGAACATTTAAAATGAACAAGGAAATATAGAAGGTGCAGCTACAGTACCTATGATGATGAATAAGTCTATAATGAAGTATCCCTCCCTCCCCCTCTTCTTTTTTTCCTTCATCTCACTCTCTTTCTCTTTCACTGGCTGTCCAAAGCCGCAACCTTGGCAGCAAACACCCCACTCCATCACGTCACGCCATGCGCGATCAGCGGACCTCATCTATACACACTCGTTTTCAGAGCTTTGCCGCACAAAATGGCAAACAGACCCCCAGGGATGACTTTAAATAAGTCATGCTTAAGTGTGACAAGTGTGAACTTTAGAGCATGTTCTTGATATGATAACACAAATGGATGTCAGATGAAACGGATCATGCGTGGTTATGTGTTTGTCAGGCTATGACAGCCTCATGGGCCACATACCACTGCTATCCACTGAAAACTTTGGCATTGGACGTCGAGAAGAAAGAAAAAAATAGAAAAGCTTCCAGATTGAAGTGTGTTCTCACTTTGTAATAGAGCCAGCAATGCTGTTTGTGTACCTCTGGAACTTTCCAAATGTCCTGTAGTGTGTGTGTGTGAAAGAGTGTACGACGGCTCGGCATGCTTGAGATACCTCTGTGTGTTTTGCCAGACAACGGGCGAGATCTCCACAACAGCTCTCCCTCTGTGCTGAGTGACATAAGGGGACTTTTTCCATCAATTTGCTGTGTGTGATGTCTTCATAGTCCTGTCACAATTGGAGGGTCTTGTCCAAGGGAATGAGAAAAATTATAGGTTTGTGCGTGTGCAAACGCGTGCAGAGAGTAGCGTGCTTCCAAGTAATACTAACGCCCTCGGAGATTCCTTGAAAGGAAAATGAAAAACACACTTGAAAGAAAATAAGGGGGGGAAAAGTAAAAGGAGTAAAATAATCTAAGAGAGAGACAGAGACAAAGATATGTATATGAATATATGTAAATTAGGAAAGCCAGGTAACATTGTACTGTAAGTGCCCTTCACAGATTTATTATTATTCATTTAAAAAGGAAACAAAAAGTATTGTGTCCAATACTCGGAACACAGCAGTGAGTAGAGAACACACCATTTTCAGCCATTTATGCTGCGGCGCCCAGGGAGCAGTTGGGGGTTCAGTGCCTTGCTCAAGGGTCTCACCTCAGTCGTGGTATTGAGGGTGGAGAGAGCGCTCGACATTCACTACAATCCCTGCCGGACCCGAGACTCGAACCCGCGACCTTTGGGTTACAAGTCCGACTCTTGGTCCATTAGGCCACGACTGCCCCCTTATTGTAGTTTTATAAGAATATTATTTAAATGTACACATTTTTGGAGAGATCTTACACGCATCTAGATAGATAAATAGATAGATAGATAACAGGTAACATTATGAATGTCTTGAACTGCCACCTTTTGATCAACCGTCACTCTCACAGACTCTTTTTAATTTGTACCAATGTAAATATGTCGCCTTCCCTGACTAAACTCCATTTGTGGTGTGTATGATAGAGCTTTTATGAAATTGCTGCCTGCATCTCAAATCACTTGAGGTTCCAATTTGGTTAGGATACCTCAAACCATGTGTTCAGCAGTGTGTATATACTCTCCTTTTGCTACAATAATCTACTTAATAAATGTATTAGAAGCCTAAATCAGATTAGAGAACATTATGGTATCCAAATCCCAAACATACTCGACTCTGTTTCTTTTCTCCTCATCCACCATTAATTTAGGCAGTGTTCAGCCAAGCTTAAGTCCCGATCATGTTTCAAGTTAAAGATTCATACTGAAGTGTGAGTGTGTGTGGGCTTGATGACTGTAGTTCTGCAATATTCAGTAAAGATTAAATTCACAATGTTGGCCTTCATGCTAACAAAGCTCTGCCAGCAGTTTCAGTTTCATCTGATCTTCGATCAGACTTTTGTTGGCGTCCTTATGCACAGCAATATGCAGATACGGGTCCGAGCCTGGTGCACTCTCATTCACTCCCCCAGCCTGATAATCTGTCAAAAAAATCAAGCATTTGCCTCCCCCCTCTCTCTTTTTTTCTTGTTCTCTTTCTCTAGCTTTGCCGTTTCCTTTCTTGTTTACCTCAGGGACACAGGGATCATTCGGGGTTTTTTCCACACAAGTAAAAATGCAGTTGCTTGTAATTGATTTCCCAAATACAGCAGAAGACATACTGAGAGGAGCGGCATTATTAGGACACCATCCAGGAGTGTGTATATACAGTATATATATATATATTTTTTTTTTTGCCCTGTAGAAATTTCCTAATACAGAATCCAGTCTGTTTCTGCCTTTTAAACACACAATCTATCATCTAGTCATCATCTAATAATCCAACATTATTTTTTTATTTTATTTTATTTTTATCAGAATTACAACCAGAGTTTCTATGCAACACAGCATCAAGTCTGTTTCTGCTCTTCACACACACACACACACACACAGCAATATCTAGTGCTTGAGTGCAAACCACACGTCAGGAATATTAAAAGGGCATTAGTTATCAGAATAACGCTGATGATGCAGTTTTCAGCCGCTGTGTGAGGGAATGTGTGTTCGTGGCCTCATCTGGCCCGGTGGTATTGTTTTGCAGGTCTTGCTAAGCAGTCCTTCGCTCATTAAGCTGGTGAAAGCTGTGGTGAGTGTGATAAGACTACTAGTGATTGTTATTAATGTAACACACTTCTGTAGCCTTTCACTGGGACTGACTGTGTAGATGTAATTAGGTGGACAGGATCTGTAAATGAGCACAGACCATGAGTTTTAGAGCTTAAATGTGGACTGTGTACTGTGTTTGTTCATATTGTGTGTGTGTAACTCTAGAGGGCAAGTCAGAGTCATTACATCCCTCCAAGTGGAGTGTTGCTGGCATTCGTTCTGGTTTTCAACCATTGCATTTTAAAATTACACACACCACCTCTTTAACTTCCCTCGGGCTTTACACCTACCTACTAGCCACGAGATCTGCCCTGAGTGCCTTTAACGCTTATGCATGCTGGACTAGAAAAAAAAATCCAAAAAAGGATATTTTGCACTGAGTTTTTTTTATTTGGTATTATTCATAAGGTTTATCTAAATGCACTGTTCTTATTTTTATTTTTTAATGCTATTTTATGATTTAACCCTTAATCGTAATGTGGATTGTGTATGCATTTCACACGAAGACTACAATTTAACGGTTGGTTTAAGCTGTTTCTAAGCCTCACAGTAGATAGTGTTTGTTTTGACGCTTAGCTCTATAGAAAAATGTGACTTTGTGACTTTTCTCCAAGAAAGCAAAAGCAAGACTCATGTTGACTCTGTTAGTGCAAGCATGAGAGAGCAAACTTCATCTTTGTCTTTCTCCTCCCTCTCTCTGCTCTTTTCATCTATTCCTCATTTTGAACACTGACACATAACACTGCTAAAAAAAAACTATCCATCTTTCTGTCCGATGCCTCACCCCAATAAATGGCATCGGTTTCTTTTTGGACAACGACCTCAAACGTTTCACCATATTGTGTTTAACACTGGGTTAAATGTAGAGAAAGAATGTTAATTTATAAATATCTGAGACCATTTTTGGTATTTTTCTAAGATCAATCTGATATCTACAAGCAGAAATTAAGCATTTCAAGATTTCATGTACCCAGAACTGGTTTCTCCTTGCGTTCAGGGTTTAATTTCAACCACATGCTGTGTTTTATGGAAGATATCTTGATCCAGTGACATCAGAACAAGGCGAGCGAGACATTTAACCATTAACACGCTAACCCTCCCTCGCTAATGTCCCTTCCCCCTAGGCTCACACATTCCCACAAAGCCCTAAATCTGAGGCTAAATAAATGGTTGGCACAACATCCTCCCAGACGCCAGCAAGAGGAGAAGTGTGATAGATCTGTCCCATTGAACGGTCATGCTTCAGTAGATGAGCTGGATGGTTGATGTGTCTTATTCTCTTTTTGTTTGGTTTCTAGTCAGCATGTTATATGTTGAACATTTACTCACATGAACACATTTAGCCCCATGGTGTTTTTTCATCATTGCTTGACTAAACCATTTGCAAACAATTAGGTTCCCCCTAAAGCCCATTGTCAACTCCACACACATGCACACAACTCCCTAGGGCTTGAGGAGGGGTTGTTTCTCTAGTAATGAAAGAGAATCTGCCATGGCCACGATGAGTTTTCAAGCTTAATCATTTCTTCATTTGTTCAGTCTTATTGAGACACACACACACACAAACAACTCTCTGTAGCACGTAACCCAAATCTGTCAAATATTCTCATTAAACTCCAATGAACAAAATTTGAACTGGTTGTTTCACATATTAACAACAATATTAAAGGAAAAGCTCACCCAAAAATGAAAATACTGTCACTGAAATTTTCTTGATTCCTTTTTCATGTGTCATGAGAGTTTCTTGAACAAATCTTAAGTCTGATCTTAAATTAGTTGGTTTGATTCTATAAAACTGGTCTATGGTAATGATTAATTCACAAATTGAATTCTTGAACTCCGCTCATTCGCTTAATGATCTGACTTTGGGTTAAAGTAATGAAAGAGAATCATGTTTATGTGGATCCTCTGCAGTGAATGGGTGCCGTCAGAAGGGGAGTCCAAACAGCTGATTAGAACATCACAATAATCCATACGCAATCCACAGGACGCCAGTCCATCAAATAATGTCTTGTGAAGTGAAAAGATGTGTGTTTGTAATAAAGTCATCATCAAGATGTTTCTGTTTATACGACTAAAATTCAACTCCTCTTGTCTGAATTTGGAGAGTAATGTGCACAAATCAGGCACAGATTACAAACCAAAACAGTTCTAAAAAATTTGTTTGTAATAAATATGGATTTTAATGTGCGAGGACAACAGGGGATGGACTTTTTCACTGGAGGAAATGTTATTATGGATTGTGCAGTGGTATTTTAGTCAGACGCAATGGCTTAAATGATAAAACGCCTTGATTTGTTTCTTACAAACATGCAGCTTTTCACTTGATGGACTGGAGTCATGTAAGTCACTTGCAGATTATTGTGATGTTATTATCAGCTGTTTGGACTCTCATTCTGTATGATGTAATGCTAAATTCTTTCAAATCTGTTCCGATGAAGAAACAAAGTCATCTACATCTTGGATGGCTTGAGAGTGAATAAACATTAAACAAAATTTTATTTTTGGGTGAACTATTCCTTTAACTCTGAAGGGAAAAATGATCACACTTGGAATATAGTGCAAGAGTTGTATTAACCACTTTTAAAATACTTCTATGGTGATTTCCATGCCATTTGAGTCCTCGTTCATTGTAATTTTATGGTAAAGAGCAAGCATTGCAGTATGTCATTTTCATTCATCAAAGAAAGTCATACAGGTTTGAAACGACATGAGAGTGAACAATGGTGGCAGAGGGAATTGGCCCTTTAAGCATTATGCATTACCCGAATGTCCAATAGTTTAAAATACCAATATAACCAACCTTGTGCTCTACTTACAGAAAATGAGGTTAAAAGCTTTGCTCATCATGACAATGTCTGTCTTTAATGGGCTGCTGTCATTTTTCATCTCTGTCATTTATTGGATGACAAAGACTTAGTCATGCAACGAATTGCCCATTTAAACAAATCTAAGACTGTGCCTTGTAGAGTCCTTGCAATGGCCTAAATAGCATAGTTGAGAAAGCTGGTAGCAGATGAGCAGAGAGAGGGTGAGACCCACAGTGAGTCATATCTTCAGTATTAATGTCAAGGCAATTAGAGGCAGCAAAACTGGCTTAGAAAATATAAAGGACATAGAAATGAATCATGGTGATTGTTTCTTCCATTAAGCAGGTGTGAGGCTTTGATACAACTGATTTCCATTTTGTCTTTTTTGTGTGTCTGACTCATATGCTGAATTTTGTTTCCGCTGTTCTGGAAGAGTGTGAAATTTTGTTCCAAAGCTGAATGAAGTGTGTCATTTCCGTGCTACTTACATCACTAAATTAATTTGCCAAGCGTGGGCATGCACAAATTGGTGTGTGAAATCTGCAAATAAGCGTTTTCATGAACAAATCATCATTCACCAAAAACTTTATTCTAAATTTACAAAAAAATGTAGGAACAACTGAAATCACTCATGCACATGAATCACATACTCTAGGTAGCCTTATAATTGTGTTGAAATTTTATATTTCATCATAAGTATATTTCATCATATATAATGAAAGAGTATAGCTTAAATATGCAGATGGCTAATGGGAGGTTTGTAATCTGGGTCTGTATAAAAGCCGTTTATTGTTGTTTATACTGGTTTTAAAGATGGCATACTTGGCTTCGCTTGGGAATCTGCATACTGTCAGGCAAGATTGCATTTTTAGAGCATCATATTTGCTGCCTTAAAAGAAATGTTGTATGAGAAAGCCCTTATGTGGAGAGATATGGAATGGGCGTGTTTTATGCAAATGACTATCCTCAGGTATGCGGTCACTCATTTGGAATACTCATTTGGAATTAGAACAAGGTTAAGAACAAATAACGTCCATATGGACATAGTGAGTTAGAGTTTTTATGAGATGTTCTTCTGTACACACATGAAATAGCCTAATTCATGCCATTAATAGTGAATGAGACCCAATGATTGGCAGATAAACAGTTAGTCCTACCCTTAAACTCAAACCATTGGTTAAGGATGCACAAACAAACATAGATTATTTTTTTGATTTTTTGCTTTTATTGTGATAGGACAGATCAGAATTGACAGGAAGCGAAGTGGGAGAGAGAGGAGGGGTGGGATTGTGAAATGTCCTCGAGTCAGTATTCGAACACGGGATGCCCACAAGGCTATCGACGCCAACAAACAAATGATTTTAAATCATTAAAGAATATTTATGGTACTTTTTATAATGAAAGTATTCTCTTTATGGAGACAAAAGATAATTATTTCAGATCTGGAACAGCATGTTGGTTAACCCAAGTAATTTCCCTCATGAATAGCATCTTTTAACTTCTGGTTTGTGTGTGAGGTTTTTTTTTTGTTCGAGTTAAGGGTTAGAGCTGTTTTTATTTGTGTGTAAGTGTGTGTGTTTGTAGTCGACACAGGATCTCTAAAGTTTAACGCTGGTCACCATCTTTAGTGTGCCAAATTCCTCAACAGGCCTCTAAAACAGAGCTCTGTGGTGGAGACTCGTGTGTGTGTGACCGGTCTTGTCCTGAACTCCTTTTGTTCTCATCTCGACAGCATCTCGTAGATTGCATGTTTGTCTGCTTACCAACAAAAAGATGACTCTCTTGAGGGAAGAATAAAAACCAAATGAAAACATGAGATGCTACTTTAGAAATAGGAAGGATTTGCAAACACAGGCTATAAAATAGACCAGATGGTTGAGTTCATAAATTGTTCGCACTCCCACACACAGAATCCTGTGAGGAAGGAAAAACTGCTTACTAGCGTCATTTCAAATCTGTTAGCCTTATATATTTATTTCACGAGTTCACACTTACATATAATAAATAGAATAAAGTTTATGCGTATTTGGCGTACTGTCCAAGGGGAGGGCTCCGAGCTCTGAATTTTGGCCTGAACCCAGAGTACCCCCCCTACAGGTTAGGACAGGAATAGTAGTAAGTGCGGAGAAGGGGTGGTGGAGGGATGCTGGAAAACTGCCACTGAACAGAGGTAAGTCTGCTGTGTATATATACACACCTCTTATCTTGTTAACTGGGTTGATTACTGATTGTTCTCCTCTCGTGTTAATTAGGTTAATTATCTGAACGTGCTCCTCCCGAACTTTGTTAATAAAACATAAAACATCTTCAAGCAACAACTGAAAACTCATCTCTTTCGGCACTACTTGACTTCATCCTAAACTTGTTCTTAAAAAAAAAAAAAAAAAAAAAAAAAAAATGCCTTTCTTTCCCTTTATCTTTCTCTCCTTCCCTTGCTAGCTTGTACTTATTTGAACAATGACTGAGACTTGGTGTTACGAGCACTTCCTCTGTCTGATTGCCTCTTCAAGATGAATCGCTTTATGTATTCCCCAATTGTAAGTCGCTTTGGATAAAAGCGTCTGCCAAATGACTAAATGTAAATGTAAAACATAATTTAATTTCATTGCCTCTGCACTACATATGATATGCGTACTTAAGAGGTCTGCTAGATCATGTTTAGATGCACATATGGCCTGATTTGCTACATAATTTGCTTCATACTAGGCAAAAATAAATAAAACAATTTCTGTGGGTAGCTGATAGAAAAACCTCTTTAGGCTTAGATTAAACACTTAATGATAGTATAAACGGATCAATAATGTGATCAAGAACAGCTGTGGGTCTGTTAGCCTCTCTACAGAGGACTCCAACCATGCTAGTTCAGGCTAATTTATGCTAGTTTGGCTCTAGACTAGCTAGTGGAGTTTCATAGCCATATTGTAGCCAGCAAAAGTTAGCTGGTGTTGCTGTTTCAGCTAAGGAAGTCTTGTTGGTTTAACTAGCTAAACACCCTGCTAAGACATCTAGCATCTAAAACACAACATATCGTGCTAACTGGACTTTTTAGCAGGATATAGTGCCTTCTACTGCATGCGAATGCCGTTTTGTGCAGTTATACTATATTAGCAAAGCTTATCTGTATGACAAGACCTTTAATGCCAAAAGTGCTAATTATCAGGCATGTGTCAACACCGAACGCTCACATGCTAGCCGCTGCGCCACTGACCTCTGGCCTGAAGATGGTAATTCACGATAAGCATGATGAAAACAGACACGGTGCCATTTTCTCCGGCCTTGTGTTTTTGACACACATAGTTTTGTTTCATTGTTTTAAGGGTTTGTATTCAGGGCATGATAGCTAGCGTGCAACACAGAAGAACAAAATGGGATAATTATGTCATATCCTCTGACTTGTTACGCCCGCACAGTGACGAATCGCCGGAAGGGGTGACAGATGCAGTGTTCAGTAGTCTCTCGGCACCAGCCGTGAATGATAAAGTAGAGCGATTACATATTCCAGCCATGAGCTAAACGGTTTTAACATTTTAATCAGTAATTAACATCAAGCCAAGAGCCGTTGGGATGCAGACAAACGGGATTGAATTTTTCATTATAGTTCGTGGAGTTGTTGTTCATTTGGCTTGTGATTTTTAAACTACAATCTTCAGAAGGCACAAGCTCGGTCTCATAAACACTTAACATATTAATGACGCTTTAAGCATAGCGGCATTTATTACAATGTTCCATTAAATTCACCTATTAGATTTCAGTGTTTTAAATGGCTTGTTTTTTTGTGTGTTTAGTGAAAGCGTGCTATTTATTTCCTTTCTACACCCACATGCTGGGGGGTTTAAGAAACTGCTCTGATTTGGCACTGTAGAATTACAGCCTACCTTCTATCAAGGCGTCCATGGAAGGAACTGAGAGTTATTTCAGATTACAACAACATTCACCCGGCAATTAACAGGGATAGAAAATAGCTCAGAAAAGGCAGGTGTGCCACGAAAGTGCAGGTTTAGGGTAAGGGGATACAAAGTTTGTACAGTAGAAACATCATTATGTCTATGGAATATTCCCATAAAACATGGAAACCAGTGTGTGTGTGTGGTCCTGGTAAATCCTACGTTATGGGGACAACATGTCCCCACAAAGAGGGCGATATCTGAAATAATTGTCCTTGTGGGGACATTTTTTTGGTCCCCATGAGGAAACAAGCTTATAAATCATGCAAAATGTTTTTTTGAAAATATAAAAATACAGAAAGTTTTCTGTAAGGGGTAGGTTTAGGTGTATGGTTGGTGATAGAAAATACAGGTTTTGAAAGGGATTGTGTGTGTGTGTGTGTGTGTGTTTTATAAGTTTGGGTTTTAGTGACTCATTTTAAAATGATAATTTGACCTTTTTATGACAAAGTGATTTAAATTTAAGTCTTGTTGCAACCCTCCGAAAATCTATATTTATTATATTATATTATTATTATTATTAATTAATTAATTATATATGTTTAAAAAAATACTTTTTTACCTTAAAAATCTATTTCAAAACTATAATATAAAAATATATCAATATAAAAATAATGATTAAGATGTTCACATTAACATGTATCCTGTAAAGAAACTATGGTTATTACTTATTACTTGATGGTTACACCAAATTACATTTTTAGAGCAATTAAATGTAAACTTTTAAATATTGTGTAAGTTTTTCAAACCATCATGAATACAAATATTACAAATTTGATATATCTGCTTATACATTATATCTGCATATCTGCTCTGGATCTCCCATCGCCATCCCAGAGTAATCTCCATATTTAATCACTGGCAGCTTGCTTAAGTAGACTGTGGAGATTTGGAACGACTCCAGTCAATGCCATTGTGTGGCAGAAGGGGTGTTTTCCATATGGGGATCAGATCTGGCCTGACAATTCCCACAGTGCCTCAGTTTCTTCCTAGTAAGTAACAGAAATTAGCAAAGACAAAGAAGGGTTTAATTCCAAGGCTAAGATTTTTGGGGTGCGTGTATAACTCCCCTCTAGCTCTGTGCTCTGATCCATCTCCTCCATACAGAGGAGCGTCTGTGTATGAAGCAGAGGGAGTCTGCGAGAAAAAAGCGCACTGTGAAAAGCATACCAAGAGTGTAGATATGTGTGAAATGGACCAAGACCTGCAGTTTAACACAAAACCTTCTCCATATCCAGTGTCCCTCACACACACACATAAACACTCCATCCCCCATCATTTGCAGTTTAAATAAACACACCAAAACGGTAGGTGTGTGTGCTCCCCTTTCTGCTTGATGCCTGCCTGGGCCATTAATGCCATGTAGGGTGTAACTTTCCTCTTGAATTCATATGAAGGAAATGTAAATAAGCACAGACCACAGGGCAAGATTTAGAGAGATGAGGACTGTTGAATAGCAAAGAGGATTTATGGAGCTAATATGGGAATATAAAGTCCTCTTCTTTCTCACTCTGTTTCTATGTAGATTTATCACCTCACTCTTTTCTCAGGTTTTTATATTTTAACTTTTACTTCCTGAATATTGTAAATTCTACAGTTTGTGGTCTGTATCATTTTTTTTCAATGTTTTAGAAGTCTCTTATGATTACCAAAGCTGCATTTATTTGGTCAAAAGAGCAATATTGTGAAATATTATTACACTTGTAACCGTTTTCACTTTTAATATATTTTAAAATTTAATTTATTCTTGTGATGACGAATCTATATTTTCAGCAGCCACTACTCCAGTCTTCAGTGTCATATAATCCTTCAGAAATCATTTTATATGCTCATTTCTTTTTATTATCAGTGTTAAAAACAGTTGTGCAGTTTTTGTGGAAACTTGATACATTTTTCAGGATTCTTTGTTGAATAGAAAGTAAAAAAAGGCATTAATTTGAAATATATTTTTTTGTAACATTATAAATGTCTTTTGCTGTCCCTTTTGATCAATTTAATGCATCATTGCTGAATAAAAGTATTCATTAAAAATGTTTTAAAAAAAAACTTACTGACCCTAAAATTTTGAACAGTAGTGTATAAAAATTGTACAAGGCACAGCTGCCCTCCAAAGAACCTCTTCCATTAAGCCAAATAAAAGCCAGAGGTTTTGGACGAGAGTTTATTATCAGATTGAACTTTAATGCACTTTTCAGATTTCGATTTGTTCCTCTCACCCGCTACTCATGTCACTGTTCAATATGCTATTTTCTCTTTCTCTAATCTTTTCTCATCTATAATTGAATTAGTTCATTTTCCGCCATGTCTCATCGTGCTTGTTCTTCTATCTTGTGGATTTCTGCCTTGTAGCAGTAACTCAAATTAATTCCATTTCTTCCTTCGCCATATGCCATTTAAGCTCTTAACAGATTAACAGCCATAATGAATAGTTTAGATAAAGTCTTCTCTAATAAGTCTCCTCCTCTTTGTTATTTCATTCCTGGAGTTTCCTTTATATTTTATCTTCTGTTGTTTCCATAGCAGCCGAGCCTCCCTCCTCTAATAAAGTGTTGACCATGTCTGGGTGAAATCAAACTATAATGGATACTAGAATTCTTGTTTTTCCACCACTGGCTGCTGGAAATCTCAAAGGTGCAGGGCTAGTCCAGATGTATTATATCTCTTTTAAAGATGAATTGTTGAAAGTTTATTTGAATTGTTTACATGGTTTGTCCGGAAGAAGGAAGTGTACATAGAGCATTTTGGGCAGAGAGGTCATACGTCTCTGATAATACATTTACCAGATGGGTGATGAAAATTGTATGCTATCACTCTTAAAAATAAATTCCACTTGGTTGTTTAATGCCATGATATATATAAGTGTGGTTTAAATATTGATCCAAACATTTTTGGCCATTTGTATAAGGATCAATTATCAAGGAATGTATTCAGATTTCACCAGAGCTACTTTGCTGAAATGTGAGGTAAACAGCATAACAGCGTAACTAAATAAATGGTTTATAAAACATAGTGAAATGGCTTTTAAAATGTGTTGGGAAGGTTTAAGGTGATGCATTATAATGACACAAGGTTATCAGTCATGAAGTGGAGCATAAGTGTGACTCAACTGCAGTTTCTATTTTCTGCCAAAATATATCTAAACAAGCTTATTGTGCACATTTATCTTACCGTTCCTCTCCATCTGTCTTTCTCTCTTCCGGACATGTCAGGCCTATCTGAGTCTCTACTCTGTGTAAAGGACTGTTCCCTGGCTGCTGCAGTCTCCCCAAACTAAATATTTAAACAGGGCATACTTGAGCACCCATTTATTTAACTTTAAAGTTTAACTTGCTGCTTTATAACCATTGCAAATCGCTATGGGGAAGCTAAAACGCTGTCCTTCGTGATTTTTTTATTTTTATTATTATTATTATTTTGCATTAAATGGTATAAATATCAAATATCATACTAAAACTTCAAGGATTCTTCAACTTCAAGGAACATCTCCTGTGTATTTTGTGAGAAATAACATGATTGTTCTGTGGAATGTAACACCTACAACCATCCCTGAGTGGATCTTCTAGTAGTGAATGAATGGAAGTTCAGTGAAATGGGTCCCGGAATGTGATGTAAGACCCTTTGCGAGTCACTGACCCAGCCCCCTCACATTGTTCTGACTGAAAGCACAGGTTTATGTTCGTGCATATGATTGCTATGTGCAAGATAGAGAGATGGAGAGAGAGAGAGAGAAATGTTTGGAGTAGATGAATCATCAGTGCAGCTCGAATGCTTCGGGTATTTTTAGAGACACTTTACTGTTCCATCTTAAAACAAGCCAAGTGCGCCATTAAATGTACAATATAATAGTCCATGTGTCGTGTTGTATCACCACTTGTAACTCTTCCGTGCGGTAAAAAACTTCCTCACTACTGTCAAAGCAAATGTGCTCCACTTCTGGGTTGAGTCAGAAAAATGCATGTGGATGGCTCAGAAAACTTCCCATCGTGCTCTGCAGCTGCTGTCCTCCCTTTAATCTGATGCTTTGATGGATGTGGCACAGCAGTACTTCCGTACAGTGAAGAGACCTTTCAAAGTGGAAAAAGTGGGGCAGAAATAGCCAGCTAATCCACAAGGTCATACAGGAGCTCAGGGTCCCAATGCAGCTCTGGATCGCTTAATGTATTACACAGCCTGTCTTTTCTTCCCTTTCTTCCCATGTACAGGCTGTAAATAGTTAACAAAACTCCAAAGCAAATTGAATTTCAAGCAAAGTCTCTGTTGTAACCCATGAAAATAACTTTTTTATACCACAATCACATATACTGCATTTTTTCCCCATGTAATCCAACCTGACATGCAAGAAGAACGTCCAGGCATAAAACTAATCCAAAGCATGGATTATATTAAAAACAACTCTATAATCAGAATATTAGACGCCTACAGCAAAAAAAAAAAAAAAAAAAAAACTGCACTGAAAGAGGAGGAAGTGGTTTGCTGTACCTTGATTCCTTGAAGCCCATTCCCCAGATGGAATTTGGTTATCTCATCCTGAGGTCACACCAGAAAAAGAGATGTAAGCATTCCTCTGCAATCAGCTGTTGAGCTGTACAGTTGCCCCAGTGGTGACTTAGAATGATAGCCATCAGCATTTTTGCTAAAGGGGGTGTGGTGCCTTCATGAAATTAAATTGCATCCATTATTTAGCACCTTTGCATTTCTTATTCAAACAAAACCAAATTTGGTGAGGTAACTTCTAGTAAACCAATTAACAGGTTAATTAGAATAAAATAAAATAAATATTAGAAGTAAAAATCTAAACTTGACTGAAAATTAATAAAACAAATCTGAATCTGATATATAAATTAAATCTATATAGCTAATAAAAATTAATATAACAAAATTACTAAAGAATTACATTTTAAAATGAAAACTGAAAATATAAAAATTCAAAAGATCTATAAAAACTGTGAATAATACTAAAATAACACTGGCATGAAGGTGAATTCAAGGTTTTATATGTTAAAACTGTCGTGCCTTCAACTGCACTGTGCTTCTTTGGATCAGTGCACTTCAGGTTGTATTGTTGTCTTTTGATGTTAGACAGGCAGAATACTGTGATTTAACACACACCTATAAATGTGATCATAAAAAAAGCCAATCAGCCTCATGACTTGGAGAGCACGGTGTTTACTGGATTTCTCAACGCTATCTCCATGGCAATTCGTACGTATTTTACGAGGTGGCTAATTCGTACGAATTCGTACGACCTCACTCGTACAATTTAGTACGATTTGTCTAAACCCCAGATTTCTATAGCAGCATAGGCTTGTGGCCAGGCATGTCAGTGAGCGTGTGGCTGTCAGTGTGTGTTACTCCAAAGCCTAAAGCACTGGGACCGGGGTAATTGATACTACTGTGTGTGTACTACTATTGGTTTGGCTCAGGCTGAAATGAGAAGCACAGTCCAATAAGAGATACCCTTCTTAGATGGATGCACATCCACACCAACGACTTAAGCCACCTGGAAGTTAAAGAACCAGCTGCATTTAAATAGATTTATAGACGTTTTATTAAGTAATTTAACCACTGTTGTTGAATTCTTGTTTTCCCTCTTTGTTGCAAACTGGTGTTGTGAGAAGTCTTTTCTAGGAGTATTGATTTACCCAACCAAGCGTAGCTCATGCTGTTAAGCATCATCTATGCTCTGTGTTGGTTTTTGGTGGTCTTTGACTCACTGGGAGATTACGGATAAGGGGAGAGTAGGTCAAATGTGTCATGCGGTAAATAATGAAATAACGGCACCCCTTTAATCTTGCAAACTGTGCATAATTTGTGCTCTGTGGTATAGGGGAAATATAAATTTAAAAAGAGAGTCTTATAATGTAATAAAGGAAAAGTTGGCATCAGAAAAAAATATTGTTTATAGAAATGAAGTTAAGCTAATGCATCACATATAAGCCTGCAGTTTATAAGTATCACAAAACCTCTGAAGGTACAGTACCACATCATTTACATAGGCTATAAACGGTGTTCTTTCCCCTCCTCAGTTACCTTTTGCCTTGTGAAATCCGTGTATTGCTTGGGGTCTTTACAGTTGGAGGGAAAGTCACTGATTTCCATGTAAATGATTCCAACAACACCAGCTATTCACGTCGCTAATTAAACTAATGTAGGAACGTTGACTTGCTGACATCATGGACGCTCATTACCATTCACAAGCTCGAGTGGGCAGAGCGAAGAGCGAACAGCGAGCCAGTCGATCCAAGCCACGGTTCACGGAGTTCTCATAACATAGCTTGTTATTGACTAGAAGCGCAGGCTGTTCCTGAGTGCTGCTGGTGGAACTATCACGCTGGATCTGCGGGGAGGCTTCGTGCTTTCGCGTTATTGTAGATGATTTATCAAAAGCATCGGAGCTTGAGGCATGTCTTTCCCGGACGATACGTTTGTACGAACTAAAGCTAACCAGTAGTGCTTGACAAAGCGCCAACTGAACTGATCGCTTTTCATGCTGGAGATGTGTAGCCCGTGCTTTGATCGATTCACGACGGAAGACATCAAACTCTCTTATCTTCGTTCATGGTAAAAGGTAAGCGTTTGTGGCTCTCTGTTGCTTTAATCGGGTCTGCGGTATGAATTCTGCGTTATGTGGTCGAGGTATTCCAAAAAGTTGATCTATAAACTTCATTTTATAAATCAAACGCAGATACGGTTTACTTTAGGTTGGTTCACTTTACTGATCTACGCGTCTGTTAAAAATACTGTTATTGGAGAGCAGTATTTTGTGGGGTTTACCTTTTTATGCGTCTTTGATTTAATCTAACAAGATGAAAATGGCTGTTAAAGACCGAAATGAATAGGCTACAACTTTTCATTGTTACCTTGTATCTTCAGTCAATTGCTAGTTGACCTGTTCCAGTTAGATTAAGCCTTTGTTTGGTGGTGTTTTGTTGGATTAACACATGAAGGGACAAAGTGGAGAATAATAGCCTACAGAGAAAGAAAACCCAGACAGCTGCTGCTGAATTCGTTCAAGGGGTTTTCCCTCACCCCACATAGCCCACATTATTTCTCAGAATTCCTAGTTTATATCTCACAATTATGACTTTTTAACTCGCAATTAGTTTATATCACGCAATTCTGAGAAAAAAAAGTCATAATGGTGAGATAAGTCTCGATTAGCCTACCTTTTTTATTCAGTGGCGGAAACTGGTATAGGAAAGTCCACGCCACAGCTGTAATGGTAATGAATTGAGATCACTTCCAGAATTTTGATTTTATGTTGCTGATGAACGATGAAATTGACAGCCAATCGGAATTCACTCGGGAATTTAAAGTGACAGACAACAAGATCAATTCGACATTTGCGCATATAAACGGAACATGAGCGTGTATTAATAGAGTCATCGTTATAGTTATCTTTGTAATTATTGTTCTTGGTGTGAACAGCCCTTAAGAGCTTTTGGAGTAGGCCGTGCATTTTACAGATGCGTGAAAGCTGAACATCAGAAATGTTACAAATAACACATAATGGATTTTTGGTTACAATGATTGTGACTGTTTCGTCAATGCGTAAGAAACAGTCGGTTAAAAATGTAGCTGTCCAGGATGACGTTGTTTTGCAATTACTCGATAACGTACAAATAGCTGTTTCAGTTTTTTTAACCATCAAAAAAACAATATCCAGAATGTCTCTGTTTTCATCACTGTTTTGATGCTTCGCTTGCTTGCTGTCAATGGAATGTTACTCTGAGCTGAATTCATCTTCTTTTACAGCACTATTTCGATTAAATCAATATCGCTTCCTCCTGCCCTCGCCCATTTGAAGCAGCCTCCATTAAACTGATTTTTTTTTCTTTGATTAATTGATTTATTTACCTACGTTCATATAGTAGTAGGTCATCAGTGTTGTCTTGTTTCAATTACTTGTGTCAGTGTTTACATTATGGGAGCTTTTAAAGTCATGAAGGCTCAGAAATGTGACTACAGTAAGGTCTTACTGCGAATACAGCTGTCTTGTATTCTATATTTTTAAAGCACAAACTCAGTCAATATCACAAAACAATGCTTTGAATATGAAATCAACAGATTCAAAAAGCGGTCACCAATGTTTAATGTGGGAAAAGTATATACAGTTGCACATACACAAAAGATAAGTGAGAGTAGATGGTGAATTGGTTTGCTCTAGCACCCAGCTGTGACCAGCTTCTCCGCTGTGTGTTGCCCTTTAAAAAGCTTGTTTAATTCATCCGGAATGATGCCATGGAAAAGCCTGGGAGCCTCATCAGAGACTGGAATTTTGCAAAAGCTACAACCAGTGTTATTTTACCATTATTTAGATACAATAATAGTCTATACTAATATTTGGAATTTTTTATTTTTAGTAATTTTGTGTTTTTATTTATTTTAATTTCAGCTAATGTTTTAATTTCAAATAACAGATTTTTTTATTTATATATATATATATATATATATAGTTTTAGTTTACAATAATAACCCTGGCTACAGTAGACCTGGTTTCTCACTTTTTTTAAATGACAGTTGTATTAAAGATGACAATGCCACTGTGTCTAGCCATAGGCTATTGTTAAAAAGAATTAGATGAGGTAGTCTGGTGGTGGCATAGTCCTGGTTTTTAAGGGGATACGTTTCCCTCGAGCTAACAATAAGTCCACATATGTTGTTGTCTGAACAATTTAAAAATGCAATGATTAACCCACAATAAGCAATTGTCCGATCAGATCATAAATCACATTTACCCTGTTCCGCCTGGATGCCTCAGGGGCATAACAACCTTCTGTGTCATCCCTAGATTACATTCCCAGTATGCCATATTTGCTATGTAGGACAAATCCTTTCTAAAGGCTCTCAGTGCAGGCTAGTGGATTGCACTGACTTGGTTTTAGCATTACGTTTGTAATGAAATCAGCATGCATAGTTGCAACTCAGCGTCCTTTTTAATTCAAATCACATTTAGATGATTGGAAAAGCATTATCGATGGGCCGTGGAGTGGTATTGAGCCTGGAATTTGCAGTCATGTGCGATGCATGTCAAAACATGGAAAGAGTTTGACTCAGTCCGTTCTGTGTGGTTGACAAGGGAGTTACGGTGACCTAATTTTTGTCCGGTTCATTTATCTGGACCAGACCAGCATCTCCATGGAACTCTTTTATAGTAATCACAGAAATCTCAATGTGGCTAAATGGGTTCATCCTTTCCAGATATGCATGCATTAGTAGTTATGACCAGATAAAATGTTCTGGTAGAAGACTACACTTCCCAAGAGTGCCGGATTGCTTTGTAGTGCTTTCTTTTTGTTTTTGTTTTCCACCCTTTAGTTGATATGCCCTGCAAAAAGACCAAGCACTGTTGGAGAGAGTGGATACGTTTCTTAACAGTGTTTGGTATTCACTGATGGACTGTTTGTGAGGGCCTCAATGTTCCTGTGATTGTTCAATATTAAAGCGAGTTATGAAGTTGCAGTGAATTGTCCTTGCTCAAGGGTGTTGGAACTGCAGAGAGACCAGCTGCATGGCCTATATATAAGTCTGCTCACTGTTACCTCCCACAGAACCTCCTATCTAAGTCTTTCATTTTGATTCAAAGAGATGCTTTTAAACTACTTGAGGTTCATGCAGGTTTTAAAGCACTTTATCCTTTTATAGGTTGTTTTTGTTTCCTTCATCTTAAATATTTATAAGTGAACTATTGTGTTCTAGGCCAGTGTTTCCCAACCCATTTTTGTCTCATGTACCCCTATAGCCCCTATTAGTAAGTACTCCTTCATTGACGTGAAAAGAATGTTTTTCTTTTGAGTTTTATTTTACTGGAATGTTATTTGCCTGCATTATTATTATAGTCAGCATGAAATGAAAATCTTTTTTCTAAATGCAAGTTATTGATCTTGTTGTAAGCAATTCATCCATTCTCATAACTAGATCTTCCGGTGAAACAGTGGATTTTTCTCGGGTGACACATGCCAGTCTTTTTGATCTCACAAAACCCACCCATTACGTAAAATCGACTGCAAGCTCGCATTGAAATCAAGTCCCTGCATTTTTTTCAGATAGTCCATTTCGCTGGGATCTACATCACAATATGAAAGAGTCTGCTGCTACTTTTGTTACATCGTGACTTTAATGTTATTAAAGTGGCCATTATAATGAGACACCTGAGGTTGTGTGTTGTCTGTAATTTTTGACTTTTCTGCAGGCGGTCATAGAGAAACTTCCCCTGGGAGACGTAACAGAATTTATTCGTAAATAAAATCCAGATGGGATGTTTAACAAGTCTGTATGGTGTTTTTTAAATACTATAGAGACTCAACTAGTATGAAATAACATTCTCAAATGAATAGTCATTGCTGGAAATTTTAATAGGAAGATATGAATTTCATGTAAAAAGAGTACACTACCATTCAAAATATTTTTTGAAAGAAATTAGCACTTCAAAAGACATTTATAATGTTACAAACGATTTATATTAGACATAAATCCATGAAATTCATGAAATAATTCTGATTATTTAAATGTAAAAACAATAAGCAGCACAACTCCAGCCTTGTGGAGCAGAAAATACTTCTTGAAAAAAAAAAAAAAAACTAATTTTATTGACCCCAAACATTTGAACGGTACAGGTTTAACAAGGCATAATCAAAATGTATCTGTGTAGCCCCCTGCACTCTTAAAAAAGGGTTTTTCCTGGGTCAAAAAAGGTCTTTGGTGGTGGCTGACGGTCATCCACACACAGTAAAAAGTACCCTCCCCACGTGATCTGCGAACCCAATACTGACCATAAGTAAAATAAATGCAAAGAAACAGTTTGTGATTTTTAATTATATTTATTCATGATAGAAAAAACAGCCACTGTCAGGGAATATAATAAAACTGGCTTTCATATATGTGTAAGATAGGATCCTTCTTTGCTAGACCTCACAATTATAATTATACCAATATTGAAAAAGCATTTAAAGGTAGCATTAAAAAGTTTATATTTAACTAGTATTCTAATTTTCTACCATACATCTGAATAAAATTAGCAGCTGGCTAACAAATTGCTTTGTGGCTGGTTTCACCTCACTCAGTCTAAAGTAATTGATTTTAACTACACATTGTCATGTAAATAACCTGAAATTAGGCTACTGTGGATTATTAAGGCTAAAAATTGTATTATTATTATTATTAAGGTTAAATATTTTTCTTTTATTGAAAGTGTTTTATGTTAGTTGCATGTGCGGAACGCTTGTCAGAGAAGATAAAGATACTTTTTTTTTTTTTTTTTTTTTTTTAAGCACAATTCACAACACTGGTAATTCAATTTAAAAAAATCTCAGAATCTTGAATTAGGCCTACCGCACTATCACGTCAAATAAATCAACAGTGCGCTGCATTTTATTCATCATCAGCCAATTAAAAGATCGAAGATCGCAACAGGAGAGAGCTGCATCAGCCGAAAGATAACTACTTTACTTTCAGTTTCATTCGCGGCAGTTTGCGCATCAGCTTGCTGGCTGTATCCGTGGCGATACATGTAGCATTAACGCTGTCATATCTGACTATTACATGTCATATAGCCTTTAACACGCTCACACGTTTGTTTTTTAACATTTTGGGAGGAGTAAACTGTACATATGTGGTTTCAAGAAGCAGATGCATTTCCATTGTCCAGTTTCATTTGGAATGTGTCTCAGACATAAGTGGTTTGAGCGTTCGGATTTAAATCCATCTCGAAAGCGTTTCGAATTCGGAGGACTGCTCTTTTAAGGACCGGATAGCTGTCCAACCAGAGAAAACGCATGAAGTGAGCAGGTGTAAACAGGCCCAGATAGAGTTTGCGGGGAAGGGCTCTCTGCTCTCTCTCCCTCTGTTAATATGTGCGCTATCACAAGCGCAGCAGTCATTTACATCACTCATAAATCACACGAACCGATCAAATACGGCTTTGGCGGGACAAAAATTAGTTCTGGCGGCCGCCAAAAAATTTTCAATGCAGGAAAAACCCTGTAAAAATAAAGGTGCTTCAAAAGGTTCTTCAAGCGATGCCATAGAAGAACCATTTTTGGTTCCACAAAGAACCAGCCCTTGCTTACCTTTTTATAATCTGAAGAACATTCTTTCACCACAAAGAACCTTTTGTGAAACAGAAAGGTTCTTCAGATGTTAAAGGTTCTTTATGGAACCATTTAGACAAAAAGGTTATTCTATGGCATCGTGAAACACCTTTATTTTTAAGAGTGTGGAAGCAGTTTAAAAACCCCTGTTTGGTTATCTGTAATTGTGTTATAGTTATAATTGAGTTACAATGGGTTTTAGTGTAGTTAAGCTACAGTCCAAGTATGACACAATGAGTATTTATGTAGCAATAAGTACGTTCCTAAAACGATGTGTGTCACCTCTGTCTTTCGAAGCTAATGCACAATGCCAAGGCCAAATGTGTGTGCTAGATAAAGCCAAGATGCAGTTCCATTATCTAGGTCTGTTAGTCGGATAACAAAAACAGGACTGGTGAATATTTCCGTGAAATTTTGAAAAGCCAAATAATTGTTTTAATCCGAATGAAAAAATACATTTAAGTGCTTGTTAATGCACTTGATGGTTTAGACGCATCAATTGCAAGCTTGTAGAAGAAATACCATGACTCACTCTTCGTATCCTTAGGACAATAGAAGCATGATGACACAGATCTGCTGATGGCTTAAACTGAACCAATAGACTCTTTTTTCTGTCTTGCTTCCATAGCAACTAGAGTTCTTTGACGTAGATGATTCTATAGATTAAACATGTCCTTAAGTTAACCATCTGACCGACGTGAAAACTTCAGTCAATCATTGTGTTACTGGCCGGTGTCTGTCTTTGACACCTTACAGCCTGTCAGGCCTCTGAGGTGCTAATGGGATTGGCCCTAAATGGGCGGCTTGTTTTCTCTTCCTTTGGTCTAAGAGGTTAGTTAATCTGACCAACTGGCCGGCGTGCTCAGAAAGTGTGGTTTTGGCAGAGCTTGACGCCTGTGTCTGCTTGTCTGGACGCTTACCAGACGCTCCGTGTTTGACTGGTGGAGTGTGTGTTTCATCATGACATGAGTCACTGGACGTGTCGAGGGTTTTTGTTGGAATCTTTGGGCTGCTTCTGGTTCTAACCAAATGTGGATGTTGATTGACAAAGCAAATGAATAAAAAGAGAAAAGCTGTGTGGGAGAGTTGCTTGAGAGGTTTAATTGTAACTTGAGATATTAGCACAAAGTCAATTTGTTGCATGTGACTCATGTATCGCTCATTCTTTGTTGTGTTAAATGAGTTTACTGTTTGAGGGAGCTGAGAAAAAAGTGTTTAAATGTCAAAAATGCATCTTATTGAGATAAATTGCTGTTAATGTGATTTTATTCAGAAAATTCTGACAAGTTGACCTTTATTTAAAATTTATATACCAAACTTATTTTACCATAAAGATGCTGACATAACCAGATAAAATTGTTTACAGAGTTGACTTGGACAACTCAGGATTAAGAGCTTATTTTTATAAAACAATATATGAATGTGAAATGTGAAAAATAAATGGAATATGGAGTAAACTTTCTATTCAAGGGTCTAATATCTAACCAAACTAATCATGACAGTTAACAGAGATTTTTTTCTTTGAAATTAAACAAATGGCAGAGTGTACTATTTAAATAGCTTTTTTGACAGTTGTTTTCTTTGCTATTTTAGGAAAATCTGTCTCCACTGTAAGTGCCCTCGTGAGGAGCATGTTGTGACCGTCATGCCACTAGAGATGGAGAAGACGGTGACCAAGCTGATGTACGACATCCAGAGGAACTCTACATCCGATGATGACTCGGGCTGTGCTCTTGGAGGAGTATGCCTGGGTACCGCCTGGACTCAAACCCGAACAGGTAAACACATTTTTCCACCCTGTACCCAAATCAGACTTACAGTACTATTTAAAAGAGTGTATGTTTATTTATTTTTAAGAAATTAGTGCTTTTATTCTGCAAAAATGTGTTAAATTGATCAGAAGTGACAGCAAATACACAGTGGAAAAAAAAAAGCTTTTGAACTTTCTACTTTTCTAAAAAGAATCCTGAAAAAATTTATCAGGGTTTCCACAAAAATATTAAGCAACACCAATGTTTTTAACATTGATAAAAAGAAATGTCAGCAATCAGCATATTAGAATGATTTCTAAATGATCATGTGACACTGAAGACTGGAGTAATGGCTGCTGAAAAATCAGTTTGCCATAAATTAAATATATTAAAATAAAGTTAGGGTTAGGTTATGAAATCATATTTCATAGTATTACTGTTTTTACTGTATTTTCAATCAAATAAATGCAGACTCAGTGAGCATAAAAGACTTTAAAAAACTATTTAAAGGTGCCATAGAATGCAATTGATACAATATTTTAAATTGTTCTCTATCTACATAGAAGGTATGTGGCTTAGGCAAGGGCAAAAATTATCCAGAAACGGTTTTACATGCCCATTTACAACCCTAAGTTTTCTCCCTAGAATGAAATGGTCTGTTATTACCTTATTTGGAAGGGTCGTGAATAATAATGTTGAGCTCTGCTCTGATTGGCTGTTTCACAGTGCGGCTCAATATTGAGCTCTTCTCTGATTGGCTGTTTCACAGCAGGAAGGAAACACATGGAAAATATATATTTCAATACTTTCTCGCACAGTTACTGTATATCGTTGGGTAATTATACTGTAAATAAAATGCGGGCATCAGGGAGCCGCTATTAATATGCTGGGCACTGAAACTGCTTTCAAATGCAGATCGCTTTTTAGTTTCACTTTCACTTTCGAGATTCGCGATCGCACTACTCTGTTTATACTATGGAGCAGCAGTACTTACCACACATTTTACAAGATCAGATGCTTGTCAGTGGTGCTCAGGATCTGTAAATCATTCGCCATCATCCTCAGACATCTCTCCTTACTCTGTTTATGTGGTAAGTGAAATCTTATGTAACAGGCTACCGCTAACAAGTAGCTAATGCCCCTTTAGTGGCTCGCGTTATTTGCTTTCCGTGCCTTTCTGAATACAGACACCAACCCATCCCTGCACTTCACATCCCCTGCACAGCCTGGAACATAACATTTATTTCCATGATCTGCCATTTTCGCTGTTGTCCTCGCTTGTTTCTTCACAATACTGCAGAACTTCTGATGATTAGGCTGGCGTCTGGCCTAGAACATGGGGGGTATATGCAAATGTTGGGGGCGTAACTATTTGTGATCCTGACTGTAACGTCACAGTCGGTGTTATGTTCTGATTTGCCTATTTTTCAGTGGTATTTTTTATTCACAAGATTTACATAAGAAGGAGGAAACAATGGTGTTTGAGGCTCATGGTATGTCATTTCCATGTACAGAACTCTTATTATTCAACTATGCCAAGGATAAATACAGTTTTCCATTCAATGGCACCTTTAAAAATCTTACTGGGTTGATAAATGGAATGCAGTTTGTTAACGATGTAGTTTTTATTTTCATTGGGATGTTTGAAGAAGCATTGAGGCATTCTGCATGAAATTTCACAAGGTTTTAAATGTTCAGAATTGAAATACCTTTGAGATGAATGTCTCTTTATGATCTCTCATTCTCTCGTCTCTCATTTTGTTACTATAGCAATTCTTGGCTTTAGAAGGTTGGTGTATGGGGTTTATTAGGCACCGTGTGTGTGTGTAGAACTCTTTATGGGTCAGTGAAATCATTTATAGATGCGTGTTTCATTTTCTTCGAACTGAAAGAAAGTCTTGTTAACGCAACAGCAAATCGGGTCAATAAGCAATAAAGCACCTCCACCAACTGCAACGGCTATAGACTATATTGGGTCTTTGGAGGCCACATGATGTGCATCTGATCAGTTCTGGTTTATTTATTCACATTTGCCTGTCTGAATAATCTTATCTAGGAAAGACTGCTGGCAGACATTTTTTCTTTAATATCTTGTTTATCATAAATACTTGATAAAATGATGGTAGTCAGTATATATAGTAGAATCTCCAAGTTATTCTGTGTTTCACTGATAAATGGTTCTCTAGGCTATATTCCAAGAGCCCTCGGTTTGTAGAGGCTCTGGTTTAAGTCAGTTTTTCACCATTCAGGCAGATGGATGGGAGGAAGTTGCTGGGATACAAGAACTCGGTGTCCATGCATGTTATTAGCAAGCTATTAATTATGCCTTTCTCTGTGCTTTGAAAGCTGGTGTCTGCAGTTTCACCCAGAGACAGTGATTACCTCAGGCCATGACAAATTAGCTTTGCTTAGACATAGAGTGGAAATTTAGGCCATCCATATCCATAATAAGATAAGATGGCAGCTCTGCTATGCATTTCAGAACATTTGGGATCTGGTTTAGAACAAGAAAGCATGTTTTGCTGTAAGTTTCCAGAAACTGAACAACAGAAATGTTGGCTGCAAGGGAAAACATTTTTTTGTACAAGATTCATTTGAAAGTGTGAACATCTGCGCAAAAATCATTATCCAACAAATATTTTAAAATTTGGGTCTTTGCATTGAAGACACCAACCATGTTTGTTTCCAAAATCTCTCTGACACTTACATGTGTTCTCAAATGCTCACATGAGTGGAATTAGTTGTATAATCCAATTAGCTGCTAAGAAATGTATTGTATTGTATATGTATTCAGGGCTTGCAAAATCGCTAGCCCGACGTCCCGGGGCTATTGTGTTTTCCAGTCGGGCTACCAAAATGTATCACCGCCCTGCCCGACGGGCTACCTTAAATACAGGGCTTCCACGGGTCCTTAAAATCTCTTCAATTTAGTTGTATCGAACTTAAAGCCATAAAAAGTTTTAAATATGTTAAATGGTATAAGAAAAGTCTTAATTACAATTTCAAGAGGTCTTACAGTTGGGGGCGGAAAGACAAGAATGGCGATATGGCTGGATTAAACTTCAAAAGGCAATGATGTCATTTAATAAATATGAGCGCTGCACGTTTCAAGTCAAAACGCGGCGCAGATGTCTTTTGTCGTGTCGTTGGCATTTTCATTTCATCTTGCCTATAATGCCTGATAAAGCAGCGTTTATGAGCGCAGACGATGCTGCTTTGTGTACAGTCAGTCGCTAACGGGGAAACCGCTATATTAAGCCGCTCATAAAGCGCCACCTCGTGGCAGAGAATGAATTTGCATTTCCAATAAGCCTTTCTTGCTGTTTATGGTCAGATCAATGCAAATATCGACCCATGTTTTTAAGCAGCAAACACAGAGTTGTAAATGAGAAAGAAGTTAATGTGCCTTCTAAAAATCTAAACAATTAGAAAATAATATTTATTCGTTTTAATTTAATATAATCATTTATATGCTTGATTTATCCCTTTTCATAAAAATGGTCCAAGGCTGAAATGCTGTTGTATAAGATTTTTGTTTTTGTGAAAACCTGTATCTGAACTGTAAATCATGTCATTTTATGGCTTAATACTGTATGTTACCATAGACATTGTCCAACCCTGCTCATACTGTTCATTTTACTTGTGCAGCTCTTAAAATCGTTCATAAATTGCCTTAAACATTTTTTTTTTAATTCTGTAGATACCTTGTAAATAGTGAAATAAAATTCCTTCCTTCATATTTGTTGATATTTGTGTATTGAACATTTTTTTTGATTGACAATTAGACTCCTATCTGATTTTCTATATTATATTATTTTTTTCTTTTTATTATTTTATTTGGGCTAGTTAAATAAATTTTCGGGCTACCAAAATCTGAAGAGTACCTGCCCGAAGGCAACACAGCATAACCAGTGTTGGTCAGTTGCTGATACAAATGATTCTAATGAGATGGTTCTTCATAGTGAATCAAAAACATATAGAATGACCTGTGTAGCTAGATACCTAATACAAAATAATCTTATAAGCCAGTTATTTTATAAATATTTAAAAAAGATGAGGCACTGGTTTGAATCAGTTTGAAACACTGCCAAATGTATATTATAATTTAAATAACTGGAATCGAATCAATAATTTGTTAATCAGAATCAGGAAATTTGTGTCGCAGCCCTAGATGTTAGTGCTAGTGAATGTGAAGCCAGTTCATTTAAAACTTGATTGGTGTTCAAATAATATGTATACATTTTTTTTTTTCCATCAACAAATTATGGTGCAGATTTCCTGTGTCATCCAGCGTATGCTATGCCTCCTTTCTCTAAGGCATTGCCTTTATTTATTCAATGGAAAACAGCTGTTTGGGCTCTGGTTAGTTTGCCCTCAAATCAAGAGCATTTGCATTTTGTTCACCCTCTCTCTGTCTGACGCAAAATGCAGTTGCCAGGTCCCTTGACACCAGGGCGGGTTGCCAGATCCCTTCCTGCTGATTATAGTTATTTCCACAAGCTGTTCCTCTGTGTGAGTGCTTTGGGCTGTGGGTCCATGTCCTTCTGATCACTGCGTCACAACAGTTATTTTGCTGGCCCGGGGAGCATGTTATTGTTGGATGTCTGCACTGTAATTTACCAGGACCAGACCACAGTTGGTGTTTCGTGAAATTTTCAGCTATCCAAAAAGAACCTCTACACGAGTCCTTCAGAAACCCCTTGCTGACACCGTACCGGCCAACACAAGCAACAGAAGAGCCATCAGCTCATTTAAAGAGACGGCTCCTTATTACAGGGAGGCATTAAACACCGGACATGGACGGAGCTCTGAAAACAAATCCCACGCCTCACAGAAGAAGCTGATGATTTTGTTTCAGAATGTATCCCAAAGGGTTCCTGCTCCTTGTAAAAACACATTTTGATGGGACTCAGAGATGAACAATATTTCATCTGTGTCTTTACATTTCAGTCGTTCACACTGCTCTGTAAAAACACAGGCAATGTAGAGTCATACCACATTTATGTTGTTCTTTAAAGGTGAAGGTTTAATATTTGTACATCAGAGTAATGATGCAATTTTTGTTTTTCTGCAGCTTAATTGGTCACATGTTGTTTATAGCTCAGGTAATTGGCCTTAATGTCTGTAATTTCTTCTTGTAAATTCTTCTTAATTTTTAATTGAAGTTTTTGTAATTTTCTTAAGTGCTTTGTCATTTTTAATTAGTTTTCGTTTCAAACATTTCTATTTTTAAGTTTTTGTTTAATTACCCAAGTGCCAAAATCCAAGTGTGTGTGCATAATTTTAGTTAGTTGCCTAGTTTTTCTATTCTTGAAGTTTTTCTTCTAATATTTGTTTTATTATTTTAGTTTTAAAATCATTCATTCAGGTCATTTAAATGGCCTGAATCAAATCAGGTCTGAATGATTTAAACTTTAAATCATTCATTTGAAGTCATTCAGGTTCCTGGGCACCACCATCTCTCAGGACCTGAAGTGGGACACTCACATTGACTAAAAGGCCTCACATTGTTAAAAAGGGACACTCACATTGCTAAAAAGGCCCAGCAGAGGTTGTACTTCCTTCACCAGCTGAGGAAGTTCAACCTGCCACAGGAGCTGCTGAAACATTTCTACATCACTGAATCCGTCCTCTGCACATCAGTAACTGTCTGGTTCAGCTCAGCTACCAAATCTGACCTCAGAAGACTACGGAGGGTAGTCCGGACTGCTGAGCGAATCATTGGTACAACCCTCCCCACTCTCCAAGAACTGTACTTATCCAGAGTGTGCAAAAGGGCTGGCAAAATCACTCTGGACCCCTCACATCCAGCACACTCCCTCTTTGAACTGTTACCGTCTGGTCGACGCTACAGAGCTCTGAGCACCAGAACGACCAGACACAGAAACAGTTTCTTCCCTCAAGCAGTCCATCTCATGAACACTTGACATTAAACGTGGAACACTATTTATACACTTATACACTTATTTATCTAACACACACACTTAGTCTACATTTCAATTGCACATAATATACATGTACATACAACTGTCTACTGTTATATACCTGTACATACAATTGTCAATTTGTATATTGCTATTCCTTATTTACTTGTTCTATTTTTTAATTCTTCTTTTTATTATCTGTTTTTTTTTGTTCTGTCTCTGTCATTCTGTTGCACTGTGGAAGCTTCTGTCACGAAAACAAATTCCTTGTATGTGTAAACATACCTGGCAACAAAGCTCATTCTGATTCTGATTCTAAAAAAAAAGTAATAGTTTTGGTTTTAATAACACTGTTGTTGCAGCTATGTTCGGTCATAGTGAAAAATGCTGCTTGCATGTGTTTTATTTCATGATCTGTTTCATTACAGTTCTCAGTTGCTCTTTAGCACTGTTTCTTATTCCTTGCAGTTTATATGTTATGTGTGACAGAGGCAGATGGCCCCTGCTATATATCAGATTAAGCCATTAGGCCATCAAATCTGTGTAATAGGTTTGGATGGGTGGTCTGAGGCTGCAGGACCTTATTATGGCTCCTACTAAGTCTGGATTCCTCCCTGGCCTGTTTGCTTTCCAAAAAAATACTCTAGCCACGAGTCAATAGGCAATTATATTTTGTAATGCAGACTTGTGTTCTCATTATTTGGCCAATTATAAAATGCAATGTGTGATGTAATTACAATTCAATTTCATTATGTTAAATAGACAACTGTGATGATGTCCATTTTTGTCAAAAAAAAATTAAACCTCATATGGCTAATTAAGTTGGGATGAGCTCTGGTCATACATTCTTATTATCTTGAGATAAAGGGTCCTCCATATAAGCACGTCAGGGGGGATAGAAGGAGCCGATTCCATTAACTCATGCATTGCTCATCCATAAATCACTCTGACTGTTATAGCTGTGTGTGAAAGGCAAGGACGTTGGGGAAAATGGGGGGAAGGGGTTAACAACAACAGGGATGTAGAAATTCCACCCCTGTGTTTGTGACTGAGACACCCAAGTGCCACAAACCCAAGTGTGTGAGCTCTGAAACTTGCTGGTGCTTTATTTGTTTTAAATTGTATTTATTATATTCAATATTATTATTATTATTAATTTCTTAACATAAATCATGTCAAAATAATTCACCCCTCAGTTTGAGACTTTTGAGACAAAATCCAACTGTTTAATTTACAAACTGTGTAAAAACAAGTAATCCACTGCAAACTTGTTGTAATTGATTGATTGCAATAATAAAATCATTTTTTATTTTTTTATTATTATTAATTTATTTTATTTACCCATGAACCAAAATCGATCCAAGTGTTTGATTTTTAACCATATAAATATCAATTTAGTTTAATAATCCTTTATACAATTATTTATTTAGTAGCATAAATGATTTTGAATTCACCTCTGTGTTTGTGACTTGTCACCAAAGCATCAAATTCATTTTTAAACATTATTTTATTTAAACAATCATTTTGTTTATTTAAACAATAGCTATTTAATTTAATTCAATTTTATTTTAAATTTTTTACTCGCATCACTCAAAATAATTCAAAGCTGCTGTTGTTTTCCAATGTCATTCCAGGTACATCAGTATTACAGCTCTTTGCCGGAGGATAAAGTACCATACGTGAACAGTCCTGGGGAGAAGCATCGCATCAAGCAGCTTCTTCATCAGCTCCCCCCACATGACAATGAGGTAAGATCAGCTTGGGTTCTTACATGAAAAGGTCACCATTCAGAATGCATGTGTGTTTGTACATGCCATCATTTGCGACGTGTGGCCATGTTTATGTGACACCGCTGACCTGAGCTCTTGTTGCGCAGGTGCGATACTGTAACGGTCTGGATGATGAGGAAAAACGAGAGCTGAAGCTCTTCAGCAACCAGAGGAAAAGAGAGAACCTGGGCCGCGGTAACGTCAGGCCTTTCCCGGTCACCATGACTGGAGCGATCTGTGAACAGGTGTGCAAGCTTGATATCAGAATGAATCGTGGTTTGGGGTGGAGGAAGAGATCAGCTTCAGTGGTTCATTGAAACGGGTAGTTTTGTTCTTAGCCGCTTATCTTCATTGTCGGCTTTAAGGCTTCCTCTGGTTTTGTGTGTGTTAGCCCACCTGGGATGTCATGTAAGTGCCAGTTAAGTGAATTAGAGCTGAATCTAAGCTGGATATTCATGTTTGTGACCACCTGCCTTGTTTCTCTCTCCTTCTGTTACTTCTTAGGAACAGATGTCACACTGACACAGTTTGGCTTTTTTCGCTTGTTTTAAATGTATCCTCTGCGGTGACACTCTTAAAGATATAAAGCCCCCATTTAGCCCTCAGCTCTGTTGAAAAGATGCAGTCTTCCGATAAATATTGGTCTCAAAGGTAACTGACACGCAAGTGTGTTTTTTGTGGGTAGTTGCACGCATCTGTCTATCCCATTAAACATTTTCTGACTTTTCCATAGCGCTATATTGTAAAATGCTGAAGGAGAGCTTTAATGAAGAAACCAGCTAATATCAGCTGTTCCCTTCTTATTTCAGAAACAATATGGTGGCCATTTATCTTTTTTTTCTCTATGCTTTGTCACTGAACGTGCAAAAATACACTACAAGTTTTGGATCAGTAAGATATTTTTTTTGAAGAAATTAATTATTTTATTCAGCAAGACTGCATTAAATTCAAAATTCTTGGTGTGGTTTAAAAGTTGTTTTTTTTTAATCTTTAAACTTTTATATCAAAACTTTTACTTTTATTTTAGTTGGTTTTATCTAATCAGTAGGTAGACAAATAGCCAGTCTGTAAGCACAAAATATTAATCTAACATAATTATTATTGATTTACCATGCTGCTAAATGACCTATAAATGTAAAAAAAATATTTTTAACTTTCTCTCCTACCCTTTATCCCTCTCCATCTGTTTTTCTCGTTTTCAGTGTGGGGGGCAGATAAACGGAGGTGACATTGCCGTCTTTGCATCACGGGCAGGCCACGGGGTGTGCTGGCACCCACAATGCTTTGTGTGCAGCATGTGCGACGAGCTACTGGTGGATCTTATCTACTTCTACCAGGATGGGAAGATCTTCTGCGGCCGCCACCATGCTGAGAGACTCAAACCCCGCTGTTCAGCCTGCGATGAGGTTAGACACTCTCTCCTTGCTATTACAGGACATGAGCTTCTTTACAGTAGTTTGTATATTGTATGTGCTAATTAACCATTAGGCCATCACAGGCCATCCAAGATGATTTTGTTTCCTCATTGGAACAGATTTGGAGAAAGTGCAAATCTGCAGTGAATGGGTGCCGTCAGACTGAAGGTTAAAACAGCTGGTGAAGGCATCATAATAATCCACAAGCGATTGTTTGAAGTTAAAACACCTCAGTGATGGATTTATTTCTAACAAACATGCAGCTTTTCACTTGCCAAGGCATTCATTGATGGACAGGAGTGGTGTGGATTACTTGTGGATTATTGTGATGTTTTTATCAGCTGTTTGAAGTCTCATTCTGACGGCACCCATTCACTGCAGAGGATCCTTTGGTGAGCAAGTGATGTAATGCTAAATTTCTCCAAATCTGTTCCAATAAAGAAACAAAATCACCTTGGATGACCTGAGGGCAAGTACATTTTCAGACCTGTTTTTATTTTTGGGTGAACTATTCCTTTAATCATCTTAAGGTGTGGTCAAAACTACACATTGGTAAACACAGCGAAATTTGGTGTGAAAATTTGAGAATTTTTTTCCCTCCTGTCTCTCATTCAAAATTTCCAATTGCATGGATTCCTATTGAGATGATAGCACTTCACTTATGAAATTTCACCATACAAAAGCAAATGTGATCGCACCCTTGAAGTGCTATAGAAAAGCGCTATGCTGAATTTGCCGTAAAACGTAAAAAAATTAGATGTCTCTCATTGTGTATTTAAAGATTGCACACAATGAGCCCTGTTTCTCTAGTTCTCATTTTGTGTAAAGACAGCTGAATACATTGCATGATTACCATGGTTACAGAACTTCATCTCTATAGTGATAATAGAGTTACTGCTGTGATGCAGCTCAGTCTGTTGCCTCAGCAGAGCCTTTAGCTTTAGTCCTGTCACTTCCACTGCAGAAAAATGGTCTCACTCTTATCTCTTATCTGTCTCTTAGATCATTTTTTCAGATGAGTGCACAGAGGCAGAGGGCAGACACTGGCACATGAAGCACTTTTGCTGTTTCGAGTGTGAGACTGTTCTGGGCGGCCAGCGTTACATCATGAAAGAGGGCCGGCCGTACTGCTGCACCTGCTTTGAGTCCCTGTACGCAGAGTACTGCGACTCCTGCGGGGAACACATCGGTAAGAGCCCATCTATCAGTGCCAACCTGGAATCCTCTCGTGTCCACGCTAGGCCGGTCCACTTTGCTCTTGCAGAAATTGCCCTGTAGTAATTACCAAGAGACGACTGACCTGCTTTTTGTCTTTGTCGTTAAGATATTAAACAAGAAGAGCAGCATTGCGAGTTGATAGTTTAGTCTGGCCTTAACATTTAGCTTTTTGGCTGCTTGTTTCATAGAAATTCAGTCTGGAATTACTTTCCTCATAGAACCACAGAAAGTAATTGTGTGAAACTGATTATAAACAGGACGCAACAGTGCAGGTTTTCAAAACAGATGTTGTCCATTAAAGTGTGGCTGCTTAAAGAGAGCTGTGATTAAAATCGAATGCATTTCTGCAATATGCGGCACACCATATAATCAGTTTTCTCCAAACACATCTATACCTCACGAGGACACAATCCTTCAAAGACATCTTTGTTCTGTGTTTGTTTTCATAAAGTAGCTGTCATTCAAAATCCACACATTTTTAAGCTTATGTAACTACATTATGCATTCCAATTTTCACACAGTGCTGTTAATTGCTCTTGTATCTAAAGCAGTACTCTGCACATTTGCTGAAATGCAATATAGAAATCATTGAGACAATGCAAGTTTTAATTTTGTCCTACATATGAATTTATTTTAAAAAGATACATTAAAATTCAATAATAACAATAGCATACCACTCCTAGGATGAGCATGTTTTCAATTTCTGTATTAAGTGTTAGGGTTTTATATACAGTGTGTGTGTATATATATATATATATATATATATATATAGTATAAGTTTGTATAAACGTAAATATACTTGCATATATTAAGTTATGTATATTACGTTTTAAATACGTCCTTTGTAATGTCTGTATTAATTTTTTTCCTGTCACTACAAAGATTTTAGAGACTGCTTCACTGTTTATCAATATTTGAAATCTTTTTAGACCTTTATGAATGTGTATAAAGGTCAGTAAGTCTCATAAAAAGATCAAACTATATGATATTTTACCTGGCATGTTTTAAACTAGATGGTTTTTCTCTTTTCTTTATTGTGGGCTCTTTTGTGTGTCATTGACCCATAGTTTATGAGCAATCTCTACATATTTTTGATCGTGCAGGTATTGACCAGGGACAGATGACATATGATGGCCAGCACTGGCATGCCACCGAAGCCTGCTTTAGCTGTGCTCGGTGTAAGAAGTCCCTGCTCGGTCGTCCTTTTCTACCCAAGCAGGGTCAGATCTTCTGCTCTCGAGCGTGTAGCGTCGGCGATGACCAAAACGGCTCTGATTCTTCAGATTCTGCATTTCAGAGCGCCCGTTCACGTGAGGCCCGGCGCAGCAGCTCCAAATCCAACAAAAGCAATAATGGTGGTAGCGGAGGTGATGGGAACCAGGGAGGAAAAGGTTCAGCCGGGCGTTACTCTGCTGACGTTGACCCGCTGTCCCTGCAAATGGATTTGCTTAGCCTATCCAGTCAAACTCCAAGCTTGAACAGAGAATCTCCATCCTGGAAGACGCCAGCTGAGATGTATGGGTTCGAGAGCCGTAATGAACTCTCTTCAAACCCTCTTCATTTGCTCAGTCAGTGCAACATCCGGAACTTCCTATTCTTCAAATCTGTCCCCTGGTCACCCAGCAGATCCAAGGCCAAAGGAGCCTGTGGCCTCCAAGAGACCCCCAGTATCTGCTCTGAAAGGACAGTCTGTGAATGAAAACTGGTTCCAACCCGGACCAGAGGACTATTACCCACCTGCACTGCGAACACAGGCAAGCTTTCAAGAGGTTCCACACAACAGCTTTATGGATAAGCGCTCAGTCAGCCTGCATGGATTCCAGAGGGAGAAGGATGTTGGACTGCAGATGGGCCGTAGCAGGAACCCAATTAGTACACTTGGCTTTAGTGAACATCTCACACCACTAGAGCAGACGCCACATGGATCTATGGAGTCACTGGCTCTATCTAATGCAACAGGTATTTAATTTTTTTCCTTTGTAATTTTTTCCCCATTTTATATATAAATATATATAATATATATATAAATATATATATATATATATATATATATATATATATATATATATATATATATATATATATATATATATATATATACACACACAGGTGCATCTCAATAAATTAGAATGTCGTGGAAAAGTTCATTTATTTCAGTAATTCAACTCAAATTGTGAAACTCGTGTATTAAATAAATTCAATGCACACAGACTGAAGTAGTTTAAGTCTTTGGTTCTTTTAATTGTGATGATTTAGGCTCACATTTAACAAAAACCCACCAATTCACTATCTCAACAAATTAGAATACTTCATAAGACCAATAAAAAAAATCATTTTTAGTGAATTGTTGGCCTTCTGGGAAGTATGTTAATTTACTGTATATGTACTCAATACTTGGTAGGGGCTCCTTTTGCTTTAATTACTGCCTCAATTCGGCGTGGCATGGAGGTGATCAGTTTGTGGCACTGCTGAGGTGGTATGGAAGCCCATACTGGGGTTCAGGTCAGGCGAGTTTGCTGGCCAATCAAGCACAGTGACACCATGGTCATTGAACCAGCTTTTGGTACCTTTGGCAGTGTGGGCAGGTGCCAAGTCCTGCTGGAAAATGAAATCAGCATCTCCATAAAGCTTGTCAGCAGAAGGAAGCATGAAGTGCTCTAAAATTTCCTGGTAGATGGCTGTGTTGACTGTGGACTTCAGAAAATACAGTGGACCAACACCAGCAGATGACATGGCAGCCCAAATCATCACTGACTGTGGAAACGTCACACTGGACTTCAAGCAACATGGATTCTGTGCCTCTCCACTCTTCCTCCAGACTCTGGGACCTTGATTTCCAAATGAAATGCAAAATTTACTTTTATCTGAAAAGAGGACTTTGGACCACTGAGCAACAGTCCAGTTCTTTTTCTCCACAGCCCAGGTAAGATGCTTCTGACGTTGTCTCTGGTTCTGAAGTGGCTTGGTAGCCCTTTTCCTGAAGACGTCTGAGCGTGGTGACTCTTGATGCACTGACTCCAGCTTCAGTCCACTCCTTGTGAAGCTCTCCCAAGTGTTTGAATCAGCTTTGCTTGACTGTATTCTCAAGCTTGCGGTCATCCCTGTTGCTTGTGCACCTTTTCCTACCTAAATTCTTCCTTCCAGTCAACTTTGCATTTAATATGCTTTGATACAGCACTCTGTAAACAGCCACACCTTTCAGTAATGACCTTCTGTGACTTACCCTCTTTGTGGAGGGTGTCAATGTTCGTCTTCTGGATCATTGCCAACTCAGCAGTCTTCCCCATTATTGTGGTTTCAAAGAACAAGAGATACCCAGAATTGATACTGTATGGATGGTCATTTATTGAAACTCAAATGTAAATATTCTAATATTTTGAGATACTGATTTTTGACTTTCATGAGCTGTAAGCTCTAATCATCAAAATTAAAACAAAAAAAACTGTTGAAATGTTTTACTTTACATGTAATGAATCTAAAATATAGGAAAGTTTCACTTTTTAAAATAAAATCCAAGAAAAAAAACTTTTTCACGACATTCTAATTTGAGATGCACCTGTATGTGTATTTTTTACACTACCATTCAAAAGTTGAGATTTAAAAAAAATGTTTTTGAAAGAAGTCTCACATGCTTACAAGGCGCATTTATTTGATCAAAAATAAAAAAAACGTAAGAATTGAAAATATTATTACAAATTAAATTAACTTTTCTATTTTAATGTAATGTATTCCTGTGTTGGCAAAGCTGAATTTTCAGCAGCCATTACTCCAGTCTTCAGTGTCCTTCTTATATTTGAAAGAAAAATTTCGTATTATTATCAAAGTTGAAAACCGTTGTACTGCTTAATATATTTGCAGAAACAGTTATACATTTTTCATGATTCTTTGATGAATAGAGAGTTCAAAAGAACAGCATTTATTTGAAATAATAGAAATGTAATGTAAAAGTATTTTCTGTCACTTGATCAATTTAACGCATCCTTGTTAGGGATTTGAACAAACCTCTAAAAATCTTGTTTATTATTTGTCAACTTATTGTCACACTCAGTTGGGGATGCAAGAGAATATTACAGTTGTCTTGCATGTGTTTCCACTCTACAGGTACCTCTGCAGATGGAGGCAGTAAACGTCAGGAGCACTTGTCTCGCTTCTCAATGCCAGATTTGAGCAAAGATTCTGGCATGAACGTGTCTGAAAAGAGTAACATGGGCACCCTCAGCTCCTCTGTGCAGTTCCACAGCTCTGAATCTCTTCGCAGCCTGAACACCGCACAGCCCTACCTGGAGCTTGAAGCCCCGGTGCAAGTCAAATTCCCTGTGCAATACCCTCGTGAACAACCTGGAATCAATGCTTTGCCACCTGGTTTTGCCTATCAGGAGGAGGATCGCGTAAGTTTGGTAAGCAACGCCAACAACGCCCATCTACCACCCATGAGTGAACGTACCCGCCGGCGCAGCATCGACCATCAAGAGCCACGGCGTCGACACCACCACCATCGCTCTCGCCGTTCCAGGCGCTCCCGTTCAGACAACGCACTTAACCTCGCTGCAGAGCGTCGCCCAGCTCCGAAACGATCTCAGCTTCATGTGCGTGAGGATTATGACCAGTTCCCTCCACCCCGTGGGTCACGGGACAACTACGGTAGTGGAAGCAGCAGGCTGAGACAGCAGCCTTTCAGACCTTGCCCTCGGACAACCTCCGACCTAACGCTTCAAAACCCCGCACTGCACCGACACCAGGGCCCTTATTCGTGGGACCAGTACGATTACGATGACGATTGGTGCTCGACCTGTTCCTCATCTTCCGAGTCAGAAGATGAAGGGTATTTTCTGGGAGAGCCCATTCCCAGACCGGTCCATCTGAGGTACATGACCAGCGAAGAGCTGCTACGCAAATACAACTCTTCAGGACTGGGCGCATCCGGTCAGTTTGAAAGCCGAGGACAGTTACACACGCGCAAACGTAGGAAAAGCAAGAACTGTATTATATCCTAAAAGTTGCACCTGCTGCATCCTGCACAACCTTGCACAAGATTATTATTTTTTTCGTCCCTAAAAGGCTTTGCGGTGTTGTGAGGCTATCAGTGAATAATACGCAGTCATTTAATTTGTTCACAGCTCAATTGCATATGCATGCTTTCCCATGAGATATTTCTGAATTATTCTGGATGTTACACTTTTTTTAAAGACTTCTTAAATATTAAATCCGCAGCACTGTTGCCGTATTTGTTACAGCTAATGTGCAATTTTTTATGTAATCCATTCAGGCACAGTGATGTTTTTTTTTTTTTTTTTTGTATGGTGTTTGCTTTGGGCTGAAAATCCCATTAAGAAGATGTATATAGGCAATTGTATGAAGAAATTCACTAAGTTAAGGATGTAATGTAAATTATCTGTAAATGATGTACCACATATTTTTATATTTTGTATCAATAGAATCATTTATGTACTAAGCATAATTTAGAGAAAATAGTAAAGGCATGCACGCTAATTTGTTGATTTTTGTCCTGTATTGGAAATTAAAGAGTATTTCTGTGAAAGATTTGATTGACAGCTCTTGGTTCTTCATCATCAGAGCATTCTGTGATCTCTGACTCAGATTAAACACCAACACACTCGCCATCTGCTCCATGCATTAATGCAAAAGACCACAGAGCATCCACAGGATCCAAATGGCTAGTCTCGCTTACTGATACACCTCATTGCTAATGACAGTGCTTATGAAAATTCAAGGATTCATTTCGATTTCCATCTTCGATTTGGGATTTTAAACGATGGGGAAACGTTTTTGCATCTCTAGTTCAAGCTTTGCTCTGTGTTTGCATTCTAAACCATCATTCTGTCAATAGTGCTGCTGTTTAAGCAATAAGATATAAGAATATCATATTACTCATAGATTCAGGATGTTATTTTAGCTGCTGGATAGTACATGTGTGTTTTTCATATATTTATACCTAAACCATGACCACAGTCCCATGCGCTATAAGCCTGAAAAATGTATCTGAACTTGTTAAAAAAGTGGCAAAGACAGGCCAGAAACATGAGATGCTTTGCGCTACTGTCCGTTTGTCCTCATATGTACTTAGAAGTGGTCAGAAGAGTCTTGAAAGAATGTTTCTGTCAGTGTTATATAACCAGCTGCATAAACGTGATCTACGTTAGATCTCTTTCTCTTTAAGTTCTATCTCTCTTTCGGTTTCCTCTCATTTTTGTTAGAGAATAATGAATTGGCAGTCCTTATTAAAAAGTATTGTTATAAAATAGGCATATTTGAACTGAGCTGTTAATAACGTTCTGGTAGTTACATGTCGGGGATTATGCATTCTGGCAGATATGTCACAATTAATAAAAAAAATAATTAAGTAGTCGATACCACAAATTACATTTCAATTTTTTTTTAAACTGACTGCATGATATAATGTTAAAAATAGTTCCCAGGGGTCCACTGAGGGCTGATACTGCAGACAAAGCAAAACCATGAAATTGTGAAACAGCCCAGGCGTAACTGATAGTCATAATGGAAAGTGTCAGACCTGTCTTTGCCATTAAAGGCAGTGGCCCATGTCGGTGTTTCCTGACAATTTCAGATCATTTGCCTCCAACCAACCTGCATCCCTGATAGCTGGATGATCATGAGATCACACACAAATGCTCATATCTACTCATTTGCCACATTTTAGATAGCAAAGCCTTTTGACTTAGCTCCTTTGAGTTATTTTACTTGATAATATAGTTCCCTTACCTTCAGAGAGATTGACTACATCAAGATTAGAACATGTTCACAAGCAATTACAGATTTTTTTTTCTTTGGGCATCTAAATCATTTATAAAAGAGTCCTCTTTCTCTGCCCAAGAATCTCTACTGTCCTTAACTGAAGGAATATATCATAAAACCAGAAAGAGACTCTCAGAGTTGACATTATCCCGCTTATGACCCTATATTAATCTGTGGGCCATGACTGAATTAATCTAAGGACCAGAGCTGAAAGCAGGAATTATACTTAAAACCATTAAAACACTATGTATATAAAATATGTGAGTTTATATTCTATCCATCTATTGTGAAAATTACATGTCTTTTCAGCAGTTTGTGGTTTATCTTTATGCTTTTAGAGCATTTATGTCAGAGGTGACTGATGTAGAAAGCACTTTCAATGACGTGACATGACCACTGCAGTCATTATTTGTTGACTCGAGAGAACTAACTGCTGTAATTCCCATTTAAATATGATTGTCTTTTATGCCCAGTTTTTGATGTAAATTTATCTCTGGAGCATTAAAGTTAAAGCCATCAGCCTGTGCATAAAGTTTGATATATATATTCTAACTGTTGTTTTAAATTTGTAACACTCTTTCTGTTTTTCAAAGCCATGTCCTATTAATGTCATCCAGTTTCAAACTGAAATATTCAAGATTAAGCAAAAATGACCTCAAGCAACTGGAAGCTTGAAACTACAAGCATTGGTCTCTTTTAGGATTTTTCATACAGCATTTATATTTTTGTCCCATTCTGGCTGGGAGTCAATATGTTAGCTTAAAACATTAGGTATATTAACATGCACAAATTTACGCTAATCTGACAGAATATTTGAGTTTAGATTCTGAAAATCTGCTTATATATCTTTGCAGTCTGGTTCACATATTTGTTTACATGTTTTTCAGAACCAGAGAACACCACTGCAATAGTGTCACTGGAGCTAGGCTACATATAAGTCACAAAGCTTTTTTTAAATCAAATATTTAGTAAACATTCAATTAGTAATACTTAAATATGCATATGCACATTCGTAAAATATGCGCATGTACGCAAGATATTTTTGAATCTGACAAAATAGTCAGATTCAAGCATTTTACTTGCTTAATTTTTTTCCTATAGATCAGATTTCTTCAAGTTTATGCCACCCTTCAAACCAATTGAAATTTAATTCAGATCAGTTGAGGTGTTTACATGAATGCTTTTAGTCTGATTGAGCCATCAATATGATTACTAACAGATTAAACTAGCTATTTATTTGCAAAGTGTATACTTAACTTATATCTGTCGTTTTTAACACCTAATAATTTGCCAAACACTTTACTGTTTCACTTTAAATAAATGATCATTACGATGTTGTAGTATTAAAATGATATTATGTGTGAATCATCTAATTGTTCAAAATAACTGGTGTCATTACTATTACTGAAGTGCAGCGCAGACACTCTTCTGGGTGTTATTAAGAGCCACAATTAGGGAAAACTGCTTATAATTATCCTGCTCAGCAGCACAGCCAGATTCAATGCACAAGTGTTTTACAATGCTTCAGTGTTACGAGTACACATCACAGCATCCCATGCTCCTCAATAAGATGTGCCTAGAGCGAGAACTTCCTCAACTGGCCCTTGTGTGTGCAATTAGATGGCGATTGTCTTTCAGGAGTGTTGACTATTTTAAATGAATTATTTTATCAGCTCCCAGCTGCATTCTGTTAAGGTTCATTTGTGCAACCCTGATCAATGTTAGACAAATGTCAGCTCTCAGTTGCAATGAATCTTAAGTAACGATAGATCTTTTCTTCCATGCTGGGATGTACATCCAGTTTATCAACAAAGAAAAACTGACTTGGTTGGAGATGAAATGAATAAGTCTTGCATACATCACCAGAGAGAAGTCCAGTTATGTCTTGATTTTGATTGAATATGCAGTTCAAAAAATGTTTTAAGAAATTGAACATATTAATGGATGAATTGTTGAATTTAAGATCTATAACACGCATTTAGAAAATAGAATAGGGTGAATTTCCATTCCAGTTTTTTTGTGATATCTAATAGGGTGATACATATTGACAGTTTGTTTAGTCACTGTTCCAAAAAGAATGAAAAGTGCTTGAGCTGTCTGCTGTTGCTATGGTTACCATGGCAGGCAAAACTTTTTTTTTTTTTTTTTTTGCAGCTGCCTATTTACCAGAGAAATATGTGACTTGACTAAGTTGGTGATGACTGAACTCAGCAAGAATATGTAGTTCAACATGCCTTATGAGCAAAAAGATGTTAGATCATCAATGTTGGGGGACATTTATTTTATGTTGATTCAATGTTTCTTTATGTTCTGAGAAACATACATGATTATAATTCAAAGCCCATCCTTGTATAAGTTTTGGGACTTGTTGTTCATTCAGGAGAAGAATATGACACTTTAATTTCCATCTGCATGATTTTATGCATTAATGAGATTCTCATGTCACCAGCTGGATGTTACGAGTTGTATGCCAAAAATATGACATCAAACCCCTTGAGGGTGTTATCATTTCAGTGAGATATCCCAAAACACATATATATCCATGCTCAGGAATCCATCATGCATGTAGCTAATTTAAAATAGCACGAATGTATTCTCAGAAACATTGAGCCATGATATACAAAACATAGATACAATACACTCAATTCAAATCCATTCAGCTCTGTTTGTTTCCATTCAGAACTGCTCATACAGCAACCTGTGCTATTTGGACACAATGACAACACAAATCCATTACAATGAACGCCACATGTCTACACTGTGATGCTACCGCAGCTAAATGGAGCTATTCAGAGCTCATAATCATCGGATCAGGAGGTCTCAGGACTGTTTAACATTCATAGAGACATTAATTTCTTACTCACACATAGGAGATAATCCCATAGTGCCAAAGGCCCCGTGATTTCCAGCTGCAGCCCCAGTCATTCTACAGACATTAATGACCTTACTGAAACATGCCCATCTGTGCACTTGCACACATGCTAATGCTCATTTACTGGGACATGTTGACGATCCATATTAAATTAGTTGATAATTGCATAGAATTTTAAATTTTCTTAATTCAAAATGGTATTTTTATGGGTTATGTACTTTGTAACAATAACTCTTATATCCAGATAAGATAAAAAAAATAATAATAATAATAAATAAAATAAAAAAATCACCATTTAAATTTTTTTCAAGAGTTTTTCAAACTGCAAATAACAAATAAATATATAAAATATTGCCAAAAGTATACAAAATGTATATTAATTACATTTTTATTTATTATATATATATATATTAGCTATATCGCCCACCCCAGTTGTATACTTTGTAGTTCAGATGGGTGTTTTAAAAGGTGAAAGTGACTGTAGAGCATTGGTATAGTGAGCGTTGACTGAGTCATGATGAATATTTGCTTTGCACATTAACCTTGTGATGTCAAAGTCTGAGTTCATCTGCGTGCACACTCATTCTCTAGATTAATGATCGATTTCAGTTTTACACTCCACAGTACAGCACCTGAACACTAATAACGAGCTGCAGGAATGTTAATGAAGCTAATTCTATTAACATTGTCTGACCGTCTCTTCACAGATTCCATATTATATAATTTGCCTTTGCGGATTGGCAGTAATATGAGTGGAGGACAAATTAGGCTACTTTGTTAATGCACAGTGCCGTGTCAGTATGCCATTCACCTATTATTAGTGTGTTCAGCCCTTAATGCATTTTAGCTCTTTTAGAATTGTCCACCACTTAACAAGCCAAGGACACTCAGAATGAACCAAATCCATATGCAGAGGACTGAGAGGACTGGTGTCACATTGCAGTGAACATAGTGTTTTTCATGAGATCATGACATTGTGATTGAGAGGGGATTACTAATGTTTTAATGTTAACGTTAGGTTGTCTCAAAGGACATCCTTTAAAAAAAAGTACTATCGGTAAAAAGCTTTGCATCACATAATAAATTCTTTCTGAAAATATATGAATTGTAATATTTCACATTATTTGTGTTTTTACTGCATTTTTGTCTAAATAAATGCAGCCTTGGTGAGTGTAAGCGACTTCTTAAACACATGAAAACAATCTTACAACCCCAACTTATGAATGGTAGTGTATATAACTCATTCCACTTACTGTATTAGCAAAAACCAACAGCACAATGGACTAGAACAGCACACAGCTGAGATTTCCACATATAGTGGAGTGGCCTATATTTGAACCCATTCTATCCAAAGAATGTGAAAAAAACCCCAGAAGAACTGCATTAACAGCAAATAATTTCATTAGACAAAAATTTGTCCCACTTCAGATAATGGGAGACTACGTTTTTTAAATTGTAGTATAAAAGTCGCAGTATAGATATGTCAGAAAATAATCATAATATTAAAGTAGGCCTAATGAGTTTCACTCAAATACATTTAAAGGAAACATTACTAACAGCTATAGTTAACATTTTCATATTTTTTATTTTATGTTTTAGGTAAAAGCTTAATTGGTAATAAAGAAACGTGCTTCCAGTTTAGCGTTGTATGGATTTGCAGATGAACAAATCTTCTTATTAGAAGCTATAATCACACCGCAGCCTGCAGCTTTACGGTAATTCTGCAGTGAATAAACAGCGCCATCCATTGGGAATTAAAAGTATTGTCCCATAATTTAAATTGCGATTATTTAATTATTTATATACATATAGGGATGATTCTTTAACTTTATATCGCAGGTTTGATGTTTTATTAAAACAGATTTCATATGAAAGTCACAAGTCTTGGAAACCCATACATTATTCATTTATAATTCTACTTTCAAATGAATGTATATATTTTTTTGTTTTACCCTAGACCCAGTATTTCAATCTTAAAATATGAGAATATAAAAAATAAACAAATATAAAAACGATAATATGAATTATTACATTTAAAACTTTTTTCATTTAATTTATTAATTTATCAAACACTTTCTATTAAACAAAAGCTAAAGAAACACACAAATACATAATATTTATGTGATATTATTCCTAATATCTACAATTAGTTTTGCTGCTTGTAACGCATGCATTCACTATGAATCCAGTTTACTAAAAGTTGTCAAAATAATACTTGGGCCTATGAGGTTCTGTTGAAGACTGTAGCACATTTGAATCTCCTAGTTTCTAACTAAAATTAGGCCATTCCCATTAGGAAACATGATGTGCGCAAGTTTTTCCGATATGATAGTTTGGGTGTGTGGGATGTCCATAATCATTGATAGTCAGTTAAATTAATCCTCCAGTTAATCATGTGAAACAGCTGAGGCGGTGATAAAGCATCTAGTTATGTCAATCATTATTGGTCTGTGAAGTTCACACAGTACCTATTAAACTGCTAATGAGGCTAGGAAGCCCTGTACAGCCTGTCTGGGACTGATAAGACAGAAATTCCCTGAGCGAGTTCTACAACCCAAAGCCCCTGCGAAATAGCACGTGTGGGCTGATTCAGTAGGGTCAACCTCCGTTAATAGTTCAACTATCTGCACTATATAGAAATGGAATGAAGGCAATCTTGTAGAGCTTACAATGCCGTTATAATGTTTGCCTAGGGCTGGAATATACTGCATGATTTTTATTCTGAACAAATTTCAGAACACTAGGTATCACTTGCTGACTTTGTAAATTACTGAGAAAAACAGGACATCAAATCCTGAGGACTGAGGATCACACACTACCAGAATTTCAGGTGATTATGAAAACAACAAATTCACGAAGAAACACATTGCTAGGAAATGTGTGACAAATGAAAACAACATGTGCTCTAAAAATGGCTCAAAATATCAAACATGTTTGACTTCCTCCGACTGGATGGAAACATAATCTGAACAGGGGGAAAAAGACTGACTTTGAGTTTTCGGCAACTAGCTTTGACTCATCCAGACTGCAAATCGGCACAAAAATCTGGACAAAAAAAGTCCTGTAGTGAATTCCAGCCTTTAGTTAGTTAATGAACAACTAGCAGGACATGTAGAAATAAGCATGGGTTACTTCAGACATTATGTAATGTAGTTAGATATTGTTCAGTCACTGAGAAAGAAAGAAAAGAAACAAGAATAAAAAGGTCCTTAAGTTTTACAAGGTGTTCTGAGTGGTAGTGAAAATAAATGAAGCAAAAAATTGGCCAGTTTGTTCACATTTATTCATCTAATAAAAACTAGTCTAGTACAGTATGTCTTTTGTTAAACAGCTCTTGTCACTAAAATAAAATATATTTAATTTATATATTTCTCCACAGCTGTCTTTTTCTTCTCACAAAATAAATTAATAAATCAATATTTCAAGTGCATTTATTTATTTATTTATTGCTTTATTAAGTAGGATAATGTACCGTCATCTGGCCATTATTGCTAAATAAACCAAAGCAGTCTGTCTTTATAAATATAATGTTGATAAATATGATGATAGTTTAATATTTTTTGTGCCAGTCCACATCAAGTCCATATTTACATCAATATACTTTACAGCTTGGTCTCTAAGCACATGACATCTTCTTTGGAGGATCCACATGCTCTGATTTTCTCAAACTCTTGGGAAATCTCAAGGAGAGTTTTGCCTTTTGTTTCAGGAAGGATGAAGAAGACATAAAGAGCGGCTATCAGACAAACGCAGGAGAAGAGTACAAAGCTCAGGTTCTTCAGAGCGGCCTGCAGAAACATGGATGAGAAACGTGGCCTTTTGTTAAAGTGAGACGACAGACTGCAGAGCAGTGAAAAGGTGTGCTGAAAGCCTGGCATTACACATTGTTGAAGACGAAGGGCACACATAAAAGAATCATTCTGTATTTTAGTTGGTCTCTTATGACAGTATAAAATAAAGAGAAGAGAAACTTTGAGGGATTCACAATACAGTCATAATCACTGGCTTTATATATGCTGGCAAACGCTTCTTACATAAACCAATAATGAAACATCTAATAGCAATGACATTTACTGAAAACACACTATATATTTTAATGTCATTAAAGTTTATAAAGTGGCTGAATCCACAAACATTGCTTTATATTTAAAGACGAGGGTCATTCTGTGTCAAATCAACCAAATTTTAGAAACTTCACTGGCTCAATTTTTTTCTTATGTCAATATTTTTACTGAAGAAAGTCATAATACCATGGATGTGTATTGAGTAATTCACTGTTTTGTAGAGGGGGGTCAAAATGGCAATCTTCATCTGAGATTCAGAGCCAAGTTACAGGGTGGTAAAGACGACTTCAAAAAGATGACAGCATCATTACTTTATGTTTACATAGAGATTGGTAGCACTATTAGCAAAATCTGTTGACTTTAGCAATATTTCTTGCATTATATGCCAGTGGTGACAGTTTGCGTGCCTGTAACTCAAGATGTATTAAAGATATCTTAATGCCCTTTTAGATTTTGGGTCTTAACAAACTTTCCTTTTGGCATCTTCATTTATAAGGGCCTACAGGCCTATATATATATATATGGTTCAATTTTAGAGATGTTTGAATCTCAATATGGCTCCAGGAGTAACTTTTTAAAACTGTAGGCTATACGTTACATATTCAGTTGTTAAAAAAACCAAATGTGGGTCACTTTGCATACAGATTATATATTTTTTCTTTTAAAGAGGAATGTCTGAAAAACAGCTAATGTTGAAACTAGAAATATATCTTGTTTCCCTCTATCAAAACCATTGCAATAAATATTCTTTCTCCAATGTTTGCATATCTGCAACTCAAAAAGTAGGCTATTAAAGTGCCCCTATTATGGGTTATAATTATGAAAGGTTCAAATTTTGGTTTTGGGAGTCCCCAACAACAGGTTGACATGCATGCAAGGTCAAAAAACACTTTCGTTTTCTTATAATATGCATTTATTTTTACCTTATTTGCTCAACGACTCCCAAACGATTCGCTCAACGATTAATTTTTCCAAACCCCTCCTTTGCGTGACGCTAATCTGCGGTGATTGGTCGATTTCATTTAAAGCATTGTTTGTGAGCTTTTAATGCTCCAAAATCGGCACATAGTGGCAAAGAATAAGGGTGAATCCCATTTCTCTGTCTTACCCCTTCTCCTTCCCCTACCCCTTCGTCTTACCCCTAGCCCTTGTCCCTCGAAACCGAGTGGTAAGCGCTAGGGGTGAAAACATACCCCTATGAAATGAGACACCACTTGGTTACGGTTACGTCATCGTACATTGTCGCTAGCTGGCTGCTATGTCACCAGAGGCGACAAGTGTTGATCACAAACTTCCAAGGTGCTGTCTACAAGTGTGTGTATGTCGATTGCGTGGGTTTTATTAGTGATGTTTTTGCGATTGTTGTGCAAATCAGCGATGTAACATTAGCGTAGCAAACTAGCGTTTTCAATTAAGAACATGGTTGCAAATATATATGTACAGGACTGTGTAGAGCACAAAACAAGACTGTCGTAATTTTTAAATCAATTATTTAAGCTGAAAATGGGACTCTCTGGATGATCTGGCCGACATTGTTGCCGGTTGCACAGTGTGTTCTGGGTACCCCTTGGTTTCAAGTAAGCTCGCGAAAATGCTTGGCTTTAAGGGGTATCTACCACTTCCCCTTAGCCCTACCCCTCGATCAAAAGGAGAATTGGGATAGCCCTTACTCTCACGTGAACGCGCAAAACTAAGGGGAAGGGGTAAGACAGAGAAATGGGATTCACCCTAAATTTGCAGTTTAATTCAGTCCAACGCGAAAATCAAGTTTTCCCAGGTCTGCGCGCGCAACAAGTGGGCGGGCAATATGCTAATGTTTCATGTTGACGTCAACAAGAAACAGCTTAAGATTCGTTTTAAAAAGGACTCGTTTAAATGATTCAGAGTCGACTCTTTCTTTTGAGAGACAATGACTTATATGCACTTTCAGATTTAAAACTCTGCAGGATGTTTTCATTCACTTAGAGCTGTGTTACACACTGCATGAAAGGTCATTTTCAAAAATCCATAATAGGGCACTTTAAAGATATCACAGTATGATTTTAGATTCTGATACTTTTATCAACTTTTCTTGTGGCCCTATGTAGTTCAGTCCCATAGATATGGGGATCTCAATGCGGCTCCATGTCCAGATTGTTGAATTTGACCAATTTTCATTGGTTGAAAACCAAATGTTTGCATACAGCTGATCCTTATTGTATTTGAAAAGGATTGTCTGAAGAATAATGAAGATGCCAAAAGAAAAGTTTGTTAAGACCCAATATCTAAGGGCATTAAGATATCTTTAAAACCCTCTGGTGCTCTTCGGTCACTTTTGACGGGAAAATTTTCTGTTTTGAATTTTTAAAAATCACAGCTTCATCGGAATGAAGCTGTGTCCGTAATACATTGAATGTCTGCATACATTGAATCCGTGTCACAATGTTCCGTGTCACAACCACTGTGTCTGTAATCATAATACAAAATCTAACACTTCAAATCATATTTATAACAAAAAATATATCCAAAACTTGAAAAGAAATAGACTTTGAGATTGTTTAAATATATGGTCAATTCTTTCACCTAATAAAAATGTTGAATCAATTGTCTAAAAACAACTAGGCAATTCAAAAGCTTCTCTATAGAGAGCTATATACAGGCATCAAGTTACACCTGCCATTACAGATGTTTTTCTCTTTTTTTTACAACCAGATGGTGCTAATCTGCCTTCCTAAATTGGTTTTGAATGGCTGAGTCTCTATTTTAACCTAAAATACTGCATTAATTAAAAAATAATTGAAAAAAATTAATTAAAAAAAATGTAATTATTTTCAGTGGCAAAAAAATGGTTAATAATTACTGCATAAATATTAATTATTACTGCAAAACCCTCTCAAAATGCAAAAGAAAAAATATTATTAAACAAAAATGAAATAGAATGATTTTACTGAAAAAATAAGAGATTACGTTACAGGTGTCCGGTCACTTTTGACCGTGAAGAGCACAAGTGTGACTCCGAAATGAGGAGATCCAAAGTTAATCCTTTACAGCCATGCAAACTTTGGAGAGAAAAAAACATTGCTAAAGTCAACAGATTTACTAATAGACCTTCCAATATCTATGTAAAAATAAAGTAATGATGATAAATAAATAAAGTAATAATGATCATTCTAAAGTCATTTTTACCCCTCAGGTGAAAATTGCCATTTTGACCACCCTCTACAAAATAGTGGATTACTGTATAAATATACTTCCATGACATTTAATATTTTGGCTTTCTTCACTATACTTGTTTATCTTTCTTCAGAAAAAATATTGACAAAAATCCAAATTTGAGCCAGGGACCACTGGTTGAGTTGACACGGAATGACCCACATGTTTTTTATGGTATTGGTATGGTGATGGACTTACAATAAGGAATGGGAAGATGAATCCAAGAATGGCGAATCCCAGCCAGCGTATGAAGCCGATAAACACAAATGCAGCCGGGCGGTATGACTGGATGAAGATCTCATTGGCAAGTGATGGGGCTATTCCAGCTGTTCAGATCAAACTGGTTTGAGTTGTTGGCACTGACTAGGCAGTTTTATAATCAATGTGGTATGTGCTTATCATAAGCAACATGAATGTTGTTGAATGCTGTTGCTTTGAACACAGCAGCAGCGATATTGCTTATACAACAGGAAGTAAATATAGTGAAAATGATAACATTATTAATATTTTGCAGGCAAAAAAGTTCCATTATCTATTGTCAATAGTGTAGCGATGTATGAAGCACAGCTCAAACAGAAGTCACTTTCAAACCAGACAGTTTGAAATTTTTGATCTTTTGCTAAATCTGCATGAAAAAAAAAAAATCGTCCTCACACGAAATTCCCCATCGCATTGATTCCTATTGAAATGACTGGATTTTGCCCACGAAAATTTGCCGATCAACAGTAAATGTGTAATCACTGTTCAGACATAGTATTGCTAGTTACTTTATTTTGCACAACCAATGAAAGTAGTTCCAAACAAAGTAGAAAATCAACTATCAAACAAATCAAGCAACAGTGATGCTACATTGCTAAATGAATCAATGTTTCTGAACGAAGTAGTTAGGGGAATGATTCTGTGTTTTTATCATTAACACTTGTTTAATTCCTGAATGAATCAGCTAATTTGAATGGATCTGGGAGTGATGCAAACAAAAAAAATCCAGTGCTATTAGGGGCTAATCACACGTGAGATTTTTTTAAAAGTTCAACTTCTTTTTACATAATGCTTTGTTTCTATAAAGGCATGTTGTGCATGAGAAGCTGCAAAATAAGTATGCACAATGGTGAAATGGTCTTATTCCACGATTACATAAGAAAACAATGAAAATTAAATTAAAAAAAGTATTTTATGTGCACAGCCCCTTATATGTGGTTATTGGTGCTTTTGGAATGCCATGTGACCAATCAGATTTGAGGATTGAAACTAAATGTTGTATAAATATTTAAACAGTTTACCTGGGCCTCCCCCATAGAAAATAAAGAACAGGAAAATGAGGATGACAGTGGTGTATGGAATCACAGAGCTGTAGTCCTGCAGAAGAAACAGAGATAAGGTAATAAAGTTCTGTTCTGATCGCTGTGAACTGTTAAATGATAGAGACTCACCTTTAGGTACAGGGTGACAGTGATTAATGCCATAATGACTGACATTCCCCCAAAACCTCGCCACATCAAGGCTCTCCTCCCCACACTCTCAATAAACAGCCCCTACACATGCACACAAACACAAATGCACACATGGGCCACACATAGATGATTCATGATGTTCCTCCTTGACAAATTAACCCAGTCTGATTTCAGATTACACACTTTAATGTGCGCCTCTCTGGAACTTACACAAGTTATGGAGATGAGGACTTCTGATGCTCCTATGCCCAGAGTGACATAACGGATCTTGTCCACTGGAATACCCGCTTCCAAAAAGATGTTGAAAGAGAAGACGGTGATCTGTGAGCAAGAAGGGTAAAAGATCACAATATTTAGTATACAGGTTGTTCTGTAAGAATGTCTTAGATGCTTTTTGACAACACAATGCTATTTATATTTAGAAGCATAATTTTGTGTATTGAGAATAAATGCTAAATGATTTACAGCAGAGATGCCGCTGAACTGGATGCAACTGTTTATGACCAGCACGGAAAGGACCTGCCAGTGCAGGTGTTTGTCTCTCAGCAGATCCAGCACACTCTTGTTGTGCTCCTCTCCAATGACTGCCTGTTCTGCTAACATCTCCTCTATCTCCAATTTATAATCGCCTGGTCCCCACAGACACTGCAGTGCTGCCGATCAAAACGTGAATATGTGATTTAACACAAAAGAACTTTGCAATGACATACAGAGGTTGATCAGTTAAATTGAATGCACCTTTTTTGCACTGTTGACTGTTGCCTTTCTCTATCAGAATATATCGTGGAGCATCAGGGAAGAATGGCAAGATTGCCAGCTGGACCACACAAAAAAAAGTTGGGATGCATAGAAGAATGTTCCAGCACTCTTCACGGCCAAGAATTTCCCTGTGAATAAAATTAGAAACGTAGCTCAATTCAAAGAAATATTGTGTATCAGAAGATTCCTTTCCTTAAGCCATGAAAATTCACCCTATATCTACATTACTGGTCAAACGTTTGGAATAATTCGTTTTTTTATAAAAATGTTTTTGAAAGAGGTCTCTTCTTCTCCTAGGCTGTATTTGTTCGATTGCAGAATATTATACAATTCAAAATAACTGTTTAATGTAATATATTTTAAAATGTAATGTATTCCTGTGATAGCAAAGGTGAATTTTCAGTCTTCAGTGTCACATGATCCTTCAGAAATCATTATAATATGCAGATTTGATGCTTATAAGTTGTTGTCAGTTATTTTTGGTGCTTGATTATTAGTAATTATTCTTACTGTTATCAACGTGTTTGGTGCTTAATATATTTGTGAAAATCATATTTAAAAAAAAATACTAAAATATAACTTTTAAAATATAGCTTTTCTTTGATGAAAAGTTAAAAGAACAGCATTTATTTAAAATATAAATATTTTGTAATATTATAAATTTATTTACTATCACTTTGGTCAATTTAATGTCCTTGCTGAATAAAGTATTACTTTTTTTTAATCTTACCCCAATAATTTAAATGGTAGAGTATCACGTTTTCCACAAAAATATTAAGCACCTGTTTTCAATGATAATAATAGGAAATCTTCATTATTAGACTTTTTAATAAGAGACTTTTGGCCAAACTTTTGACTGGTAGTGTATGTTATTGATAATAGTGTGAACAATTCATTAATAGTGTGAACAATTTATTTATTTATTTTACTCAGCTCTCCTAGTGAAAGACAGGCTACTTTTGGGGCTGTATGCTGGACTTCTTCAGTCATTTGGTCTGCTTAAACCTGCCCTTTTCATATAATTGACTGCAAGCTTGATTCAGATGTCCAATCAATTCAATGCCCAAGCTTTAATACTTAATTATTACCTGAGGCCAGCAAATTGTCCTAATAGTTTACCAAGTGCCATAAAGGTAGTGGCTGTGACTGTCACCATGCCTCTGATTTTCTTCGGCGAACTCTCACCAAGGTAGATGGTATGTACATTCAAACCCAACCCTTTGAACAAAGAGCAAATCACATCTTATCATATATATACGTGTGTGTGTGTGTGTTTGTGTGTATGTATGTATGTGGTGTATGTATGTATGTGTATATATATATATATATATATATATATATATATATAATAACATCTTATTTATATAATTTATTTACAGTCTAATGCACATACCTGCTATGAATCCAAATAGGAAGCGTGCTACAAGTATCAACTCAAATGAGTAAGTAGGTTTGCTAATGTACATGATTACTGTGGCCACAACTGCTATGGCACTGTTCAACAGCATGGCTCCTTTTCTGCATGTAGAACATATATACAGTAAATGAACATCCATTCTTGTTGTGAAAACATTAAAAGGAAGAATAGGGTAAGCAGATGAGGATGGGTGAGATTAACCTTCCCAGGTGACTGGTTAAGTATCTGACAGTAATGGAGCCAATGAGACCTCCTAAAGCGTATAGAGCCACCACAGTAGACCAGATAAATGTGACGGTCTTCTCTCCTGGAACATCCCCATAGTGATCCGTCCAGCTGCTGTTAATAAAGCTCTGAATGTACTGTGGGAAAACAGATGACAGATTGGAGACAAATCGTCATTGATTGATTCATAGATTGTAAGTATGAAACTGAACTGTGATTTAAATGGCCTTCTGGTAACACTTTATTTTACAGTATCCTTGTTACATGTACATACTATAACGGTAAATTCTGGATAATTACAATTAACTAAACCAAACCCTAACTCTATAGTAAGTACACTTAAAAATAAAGGTTCTTTATTGGCTTCTATGATTCCATGAAGAACATTTAACATCTACAGAACCTTTCGATTGCACAAAAGGTTATTTATAGTAGAAAAAAGTTTCTTTAGATTCTTAAAATATTCTTCACACTTGAAAAAAAATGGTTCTCTCAAAGCTCTTTGGGGAACCACAAATAGTTCCTCTATGGCAGTGGTTTTCAAACAGGTCCTGGAGGACCCCCTGCCCTGCGCATTGTGTATGTCTCCCTAAACAGTTTAGTTCTTGCAGTCTCTACTAATGAGCTGATGAGTGGAATCAGGTGTGTTAGATGAGGGAGACATACCAAATGTGCAGGGCAGGGGGTCCTCCAGGACAGGCTGAAAACCCCTGCTCTATGGCATTGCTGCGAAAACCCTCCTTTCGGAAACTTGATTTTTAAGAATGTACATGGTGTTTCTCATATGTGTAATTACACTGTAACAAGGAGACATTAAATAACATAACCTGCTTTCTTAATGTAATAACAGGAAAATAATAAATACAAATTCAAGTGCGCACTGGAGATGGAGAGCTTATTGCTGTGAGATGAAATCCATTTTGAAAAGATCCTCCCAATCCCAGCACAACGATAAAGATAAGTGCTTTCCCACCAACCTGAAATTACAGTCATGCTGTTCATTTACTACAAATTCAACATTTCAAGTCAATACTTTTGATATTTCACATTAAACTACAAAACAGAGCACAGAGGGGGTTTCTCTTGCTCGAGAATGACACAGAACCATATTTTGAGTAAATGAGTAAACTTTGGTTAAGTTTAACTCTGCACTTCGTTTAAAGATATAAAGAAGATAAATGGGTTATTTTACAGAAACATATTACACTTCGTTTTAACATTATGGTTATTTTGTTGAAACATAATGAGCCAATAATTCTTTAATTCTTCTATAATAATTCAGATTTCACCTAATTTTAAAGATGGCAATATATTTAAATAACATGTTCCTACCAGTTCCTGCAACACACTCTTCATGCTTTCCTTCTTTTATCTTCTTGTGTCCATGAAGCACCACTGCTTCTCTCCAATAAATACAGTGTCATCTCTGTTAGGCATTTTGATTAATTTTTGACACCGGAATGACTCGTCACATTTTGTCTCCTAAAAGCTAGCTATCTATTTATGTATCTATTTGCATTTGTCCAGATTAAAAAAATAGTTTTATTTTAAATGTTTTATTTATACTATCATTTTGTGTACATAAATTTGATTAAAAAAAAATACATTTTAATTTATTTACAAAAATAACTGATTAAAATAATATATAATGATTAAAATAAAATTAATATAGATAGAAAGAAACAAATAAATTAAAAAAATACTGTATTGAAAAAAATAAGTACTGTATTGAATAGATAATAGTTAGATAATAGTATAAATGTTTCACAGTTTGAATTAGGTATATATATATATATACATACACATACATATATAGACCCAAGAGAGATAGACCCAATTCAAACTGTGAAAAATGTATACTTTTATCTAACTATTATCTATTCAATACAGTATTTGTCTTTTTCAATACAGTATATATATATATATATATATATATATATTGAAAACCGTTGTGGGTGCAATATAACATACAACCAGATGGGGGAGTGTTATTATTTTTGTTACGTTGTTTGACTTTGATAGACTGTCTTTTCCCTGCGTCGTTGTCTCGAGCAAGAGGAAGTGAATTTACACATTTTTTGTTTAGATTTCCCCGTAGTCATCGTTGTCAGTAGTTTATCATTATCACTCCCAGCCATAACCTAGACTCCCGTCCTTCTCTAGATCGCTTTTAACTCCGCAAATATGCCTTTGGAAAACCTGGAGGAAGAGGGTTTACCTAAAAACCCCAATCTGAAAATAGCTCAGCTGAAGTTTTTACTGACTCTGGATGTTCACAGACAGGATGCTAAAGTGAAGAGCGAGCTGATGGACGCCATTAAACTCAACAGTGAGTTCATTCACTCACATGCTGCTCGTTTAGCAGATAAATGTCAAAGTTTCTGTACTCCTGCAATATATGCAGCTGTTTCATGCACAAGCTTTGTAATTTCCTTGCCTCTTGGGGTTTAGTTAGCTGACAGGCTAAAGCAAGTAGCACATTAGCTGCTAATGTGTTTGGTTGTTTTCATGTACACATTTCGTCTTTTGGCACTTTTGAATGTCCATTGTTAGTTTTCTTAATTACTTTATGATGATATAGGCTAAAACAGGGGCCGTTGTCACACGGTTTACGTTTATTGTTTGAAAGCATTTTTCTGTACTGACAAAAAACGGAGTCTAGATTACAAAAATAGGCAAATTTTTAATCAACGTAATTTAAATCGATATATTTTTGTACGTAACACATTTGTTTAGGCAGTGTATTCACACGATATGAAGTAGGTAGTCACAAAGGAAACCTGCTATTAAATCATTAATATTGGCCGACAAACACTGTAATTGCATACATTTATAACATTTAAAACTTGTGTGACAGTCTGCCCCAAAAAACCTGTGCCTATCTTGTTGTTTAATCACCCATCCATCATGTATGTACTGGTCAGATCACTGTTTCTCTCATATCTAATGATACTTACTCAGAATTAGATAAGTGAAACACCTCAACTGTGTATATAATGATGTTGTGATTGTGTTTTGTAGATATGGCCCCGTACTATGAAGCTCTGTGTAAAGAGCTGAAATGGCTGGTGGACACGGATTTGCTGAGTAAGATGAAGAAGGCAAATGAGGATGAACTGAAGAGGCTGGATGATGTTTTGGAAGATGCTGAGAAGAACCAGGGAGAGAGTGAGATCAGAGATGCCATGATGGCCAAAGCTGAATATCTCATACGCATCGGTGACAAGGTGTGAATTCAAACCATACATTCGCAGTCACGCTAAATTGTAAATTGTCAATTTTTTCAAATGTTTTTGAAAGAAGTCTCTTATGCTCACCAAGACTGCATTTATTTGTTAAAAATACAGTAATTTATTAATTAAGTATTAATATCATTCGACAACAAAAAAAATCGTACTGATCCCAAACTTTTGAATGGAGATATATATTTTTTAAGTTTGGTTACACACATCTATATATTTTATTTTCTGCTTTTTATCTATTCAGCTTCGTACACATATTTAATCCTTATATCCATTGATAATATTTATGTCTTTCATTTAGGAAGGGGCCCTGACCGCCTTCAGGAAAACCTACGACAAGACTGTTGCTCTTGGTCATCGCTTAGATATTGTTTTTTACCTGCTGAGGATTGGTCTGTTTTATATGGACAATGACCTCATCACCCGCAACACTGAGAAAGCCAAAAGGTACAGTACAGTGTACAGACTTATTTAACAAATGCATCGCACCCTCGAATGTTGGCCTGACACTTGAACTGTGCAACTGTGTGACACTTGAACAGCTTGATTGAAGAAGGTGGTGACTGGGACCGGAGGAATCGCCTGAAGGTGTATCAGGGCCTCTACTGCGTGGCCATTCGGGATTTCAAGCAGGCAGCGGAGCTCTTTCTGGATACGGTCTCCACATTCACCTCGTATGAGCTTATGGACTACAAGACGTTTGTTACGTACACTGTGTATGTGTGTATGATCGCACTCAAGAGGCCGGACCTGAGAGAGAAGGTGAGATCTAGCAACAAAAAAAAAAAGTATATATAAAATACTTTTCAAAGGTTAGATGTTTTTTTTGGGGGGAAAGCAATTCATTCTTTTATTCAATAAGGATATATAAATTTGATCAAAAGTGGCAGTAAATATAATGTTGCAAAAGCTAAGATTTAAATTAATTGCTGCACTTTCTACTCATCAAAGAATCCTAAAAAAAGTTTTACACAAAATATTAAGCAGGAACTGTTTCAACATTGACAATAAATGTGTCTTGAGTGCCAAATCTGCATATTAGAATGATTTCTGAAGACTGGAGAAATGAGAGTTTTACTATTGCAGGAATAAATTACATTTGAAAATATATTAAAATGAAGTTTTTATATTATAATAAAATTTCACAATATTACTTTTGTAGTTTTTAATTAAAAAAATGCTGCCTTAGTGAGCATAAGAGACCTCTTTAAAAATATGAAAACAAAAATAATAATAATAAAAAAATCTTGCAGACCTTAAAAATAATACAAATATATATTTCTTGAAGGGATAGTTAACCTTCAGTTGCTGGTTCCCATTGACTTACATAATATGAAAAAAAAAAAAACACTATGCAAGTCAATGGGTACCAGCAACTGAAGGTTAACTATTCTTTTAATTTTAAAAATTAGATAATAGAGATCAATAGAATTAAATAATCGTCGTTAATGTCATAACTTTAGACCAGTCATTAGAAAGCACAGTGAAACCGGAATCTAAATGTTTTAAAAATCATTGCTAAAACATCATTAAAAAGTTAACTTTAACTACTTGGTTAAAATGTAAGTTAAATACGTTTTACATTGTCCTCCTCATTTACCTCCTTAACGCTCCAGCACCAGTTTTAAAACTCCTGCTTTATTCAATCATATCTATGTTTATTTTTAATGCATTTTGCAGACACTCTTATCCAGAGCAACACAAAGAGCTTTAGCTTGTGCGATCATTTCAAGTGCGCAATTCAGAATGGAAAGGACTTCCTGTATATGTATTATATTGCCAAAAAATGTACCTAATAAAAACAATTAAATCTAATATAATAAATAACCTAATGCAAGAAATGATGAAATCTCTTTTCTTCTCTCAGGTAATTAAGGGTGCCGAGATCTTGGAGGTGTTGCACAGTTTACCTGCTGTCCGTCAGTACCTCTTCTCTTTCTATGAGTGCCGTTATTCTGTATTCTTTCAGTCATTAGGTAAGTGAAATATTGGCGGAGCAGGTTTTAAAGAACAATTGAGGAAAATGTTATTGCTTAACTAGCCACGCTCCGTTTTAAGATTAATGTTGTAAGCCGTGTTATTTATTTGCAATGTTTATTGAACGTGCTTCTCCAAGTCTGCTCTTGTAATTGTTTAAAATGTTTTGGTCCGAGGTTCCATCTGTTTCTCTTCTGTAGCTCGAGTGGAACAGGAGATGAAGCAAGACTGGTTGTTTGCTCCTCATTTCCGTTACTATGTTCGAGAGATGCGCATCCTGGCCTACAGCCAGCTCCTGGAATCCTACCGCTCTCTCACACTGGGATACATGGCCGAAGCGTTTGGAGTCAGCACAGAGTTCATCGACCAGTACGCTCTCTTGTTTATATAAACAACTATGTTAATGTTCATTATTTCTATGCTCACTTTGGTCTTTTTCTTTCCCAAGGGAGCTGTCGCGATTTATCGCCGCAGGACGTTTACATTGCAAGATCGACAAAGTCAATGAGATTGTGGAAACCAACAGGTGAGGACCTTAATGTTTGTGTGGACTAGTCATTTAAATCTCTATTGGATCTATAGTTAGCTAAATGTATTTCTTGTCTTTTTTTCCCCACAGACCCGACAGTAAGAACTGGCAGTACCAGGAAACCATAAAGAAGGGCGATCTCCTGCTGAACAGAGTGCAGAAGCTGTCCAGAGTGATCAACATGTAGTCCAACATACGCGTTTGATCGATACGAGTCTTTTCTTGTGAACATGGCTTTTGTTTTATGTACAGAATATAATAAAACTGAATTGGAGGAAACATTTGAGTTTGTCTTTGGTGTGTGAGCAAATGGAAAAAAAAAACGAGGCTGACACATTTTTCTTATAAATAACTGTATAAATTATTTTTTTTATATTTACAGAAACTTGTTACAAAACAAATATACTATACAATCTTTCTTTAAATATTAAGTAAATCTACCCTACTGTGTTTGTTCATGAATTACATAGCAGCCAACACACAAAAGTCCAGCTGATCAAATGATTTTTGAATATGTAGACAAAAAAAAGAAAGAAAAAAAAAAATCAAAATATACACACTTGTACATAATTTTATATGTAGAGGCTTCTTCCCCAAAAAGCAAACTGTGTTTATCATCTTCGATTCACATTCCAGATCTGTGGTGTTTAATCAAACATCTTCACAAAGCTTTCATCATCTGAAAACAGTGGAGTTACAATTTCAAGGTAAACAGTACATTTATCTGCCTATAACATTGGTTGAAATCACAGACTTGGCCACAAAAATATCTATCCCTCTTGCTTTGAAAATTTCTAATATCAAAAGTAGTCATAAAAGAATACAAGGGACCGATAAAGAAGCTTTTCTCATGTCAAGTAAGTGTTACTCCTCTGCCATGCATTTCATCAATCAAGAGTTACCGCTCTACTTGAAGGGGAAAAGGGCGATGTGTGAGATTCCTAGGCAGGTTTAAAAAGTTTCTAAACCCTTATATAACATTCAAGTACTGTGAAAAGAAGAATACATGAAATAAAAAGCTCTGCCTTAACAACAGTCGATGAGAAACTAATTCAGGCACTTTCTCTTTTTTTTTTTTTTGTCAGCGTTAAAAGCAAATGAATAAGTAATTAAAAAGCAGTGTATCCAATTACGTTTGGCAGCAGTGGTGCACATTTTGCCCTGTACAACTGTTTTGTTCCCTCACCCAGTTAGAAAAGTCCTACAAAATACATCAGCCACCAGAACTCTTTTGCACAGTTAAACGGGCCATTTTGATCACATTCTCTGACCTCTTGGTTCAAGACGGGGGAGGCATCACGAGGGAAAAGAAGCACTATTGACAACTAGAAAACAACATGGTATACGGTGGATGATTTCCCACTACTGTGGCAACAATCTGTCTGGGGGAACTCAGCATGCGACTAACAAGAAGCTGTGTTCGGATAGAGTGGCGTATTGCATTATCGGCTTGGCAGTGAACCACTTCTAATAATCTTAGAATGTTTCCATTTTCTAAATAAATAATAATGATCTTAATTGTACCAAAAATCGTTTACGAAAATGCCTGTGCAAAAATACATCTCCATATGTACAATTCTTTAACAAAATATGTATTCTGAAATAGGGATACTTCAATATTTGAATTCGGTTTCGTGTACGAAAAAGCCGAAGGAAAAAAATACACAAGAAAAAAAAAACGCCCAACTTCTCAGCTACCATTGCTAACTGACATCAGTGGAGTTCAGTAATTTACAGGAGTTTTAAAGAGAAGCCCCAACTTACACAACAAAATCCACCTCTTTTGAAGATTAATGAGGCAAAGAAGGATCTATTGCCTTTAGATTGACAGACCCACAATGAAAATGAGATTTAAATCAGAATGTCTAGCTATTAACTTCTTTAGGGTCACAAAGAACAAAAGCTTGTGTGAGATGAAAGCAGGAACGTTCAGTCGCAGTATAAGGTAGTGGTTATTTGATGAGATGGTGCTGGCCAGACTACTGTTTATGTGTCTCACAGTATTGAGAGTTGTGTAGATGTCTACTCCATTGCTGAGATGATAGTGTGTCTGTAATGTTGTCTATGGCTCAACGTCAACTAGCCATGAGCCCCTTTTGAGATTGAAACGGCACATAACGATACCATGCCTAAGGCATCTTCACCAGGAAACTCTCCTACAATCATTTGAGCGAGACTGCAGATTTTAGTACATTAAGATTTCAGCACATGCTTCTTTAGTGCTACGAAGGGTAACTGGAGGTGAAAGTGTGCAGGTGCCTTCTCTCATTTTGCTCCAACAGGAGCAATTTTTGCATGTGTTCACTGAATCAGGTTCACTGAATCAAGCCCGTAATGTACCTAAAATATCTGTGTTGTCCAAGGCATGGTTTTTAAGAGGATTACAGTGTTTTCTGGAGCTTCAAGAGACGACTGTTGCTCAGGATTCAGTAAAGAATCTAAAAAAAACTTTAAAAAAACTAGTGCTTTAGCTAATGCAAGGTGTTTGAGTTTGATTTGGGGTTGGATTTTTCTGTAAAAAGAAACTGCAATAAATCAGCCTAAAAGAACTCTTTTAGCTTCTCTGAAACAAGTCTGAAGTTAAAAAAAATCCCCTTGAAATAAAACAATCAAATCTAAATGAAAACTTTTCAAAAATAATGGAAAATGGTATACGATAAATATTTTGTTCTGTTTGATATACATATCATAACCTGTAAACAAAATGTGGTCTAAAAAATGTCTAGTTTGCATAATCTTTAAGTTTAGGTTGCTCATGTTGAAACTCCACTCCTGTCATGTCTATCTGCAGTGAGTGTAGCTCAATCTAATACAGCCTTCCAGTGAGAGATCATGTGTATGACTAACTGTGACTTGACTGTGTGTCTACTTTAGGGATGTTCCTCTCTTGTACACTTCCTCCAAGGCTGAGTAGGATTTCAGTTTCCAGTATGTCCAGTATGTTCTCATATGTCCACACCTTCAAGCTAACATACCGAAGAATATCGGTAAAGCAACTCATCTTGTTCACGTCGCACATCCCTCCTATGCTTGGTAGTGTTGGCGAGGCTACGCACCAGCCCAAATCTGTACCTTCTGACCCCATCGCAAGTGCTCAGGCTGGGCAGCTCATGCTCTACGCAGCAGGCTTTGTACCCAATGGTGCATTGTATAGATTCATAATAACCTCCGACAGGAGAACTATATCTCTCTGGCTTATTATCCTGTCCCCGGAGAGTGCCCCTGCATGGCTTTGGGAGGAAATCCTCACGAAGGACATCAATTGGCCACCCAGTGTGCATTCCACCCTGAGGATTGTGGGAAGAGTAAGAGAAAAAGAAGGCCTCGTGCAGAGTGACATGAGGGGGCTGAGGGAGCTCTGGGTCCAGCCTACTGCTCAGCACGCTCAGAGCCTCCACACCTGTGTCAGGGACGAGCCTTTGGCTGTGGGAAACACAAACAAGTACGGAAATGTAATGTCTAAGAGGAAAGAGAAGATATTACATTCTAAACTAAAACGAGGAAGGAAAACAAAATAACCTGATGTATGAGTGAACTGTTAGGGAGCCCTGGTGGTCCAGGTATAGAGCGAGCGTGCTTGCTGTGGATGTTGTTGATCGATGGAGACTTGGCCATTTTGGGCCTGCCAGGTCCTTGTCCTGCTCCTGACGCTGTCAAAGTCATTTCAAAAGTTGAATTAGAGACAGCACTTTTGGAATCAACAAATGGCATTTAATAATTAAGACTACAAGTGAATTTGGGTTTATAGCGTTTTAGTACTTTATATAACAATGCGAACACAGAACAAACAGTGAGATTAGTCAGCCTGCCAGTTCTGTATACTCTGTTCAGTTTTGAAGTAAACTTTGAAGAGTGAAGTGTAAAAAAAAAACTTGAATAGAACTAAACTGAAATAAAACAATAGCAAAATTTTAACCTAAAATGAAAAAAGTAACCAATCAAAGTAAAACTGAAATAATACAGAAACTGGATTAATACTAAAATTAAGTAAAATAGAAACGGGATCAAAACTAAACCAAGATAAAACAGAATTGATAATAATGTGAAATGAGACAGAAACCAGATCACAAATAAACTGAAATAGAATAGAAATGGAAACTAGATTATTAATAAAATGACATTAGACACAATGAAAATATGGATTGAAACTAATTTGAGATTAAACAGAAATTTAGATTGAGACTAAACTGAAATGAAACGGAGCAAAATTAAATTAGCTGAAATGAAATAGAAAATGGATAAATACTAAAAAAGCATTAGACAGTCTGGATTAAAACTAAATAAAAACCAGATCAAAGAAATTAATTTGAATCTAAAACTGGATTAACACCAAAGTGAAACTGAAACCGGATCAAAACTAAACTCAGATTAAAATAATGGGATTAAAACTAAACTGAAATAAATCACAAACCAAAATAAATCTAACTGGAATGAAACAGAAACTGGATCAATACTAAAATTAAGTGAAATAGAAACTAGATCAAAACTAAACTAAGATGAAACAGAAATGGGGTTGATACTAATGTCAAATGACACAGAAACCCGATCACAACTAAACTCAAATATAATAGAAATAGAAACTAGATTAGTACTAAAATGACATTAGACACAATGGAAAAAAAGGATTGAAGTCAAATTGAGAAGAAATAGAAATTTAGATTGAGACTAAACTGAAATTAAGCAGAGAGCAAAATTAAATTAACTGAAATTAAATAGAAAATGAATAAATTCTAAAAAGGCATTAGACAGTCTGGTTTAAAACTAAAAATAAACCGGATCAAAGAAATTAATTGGAATCTAAAACTGGAACATAATGGGATTAAAACTAAACTGAGATTAAACAGAAAGCAAATTGAATCTACCTGTAAAAAACAGAAACTAGATTAACACTAAAATGAACTGAAATAGAAACTGGATCAAAAATAAAGATGAAACAGAAATGGGATTGATACTAATGTGAAATGACATAACCAGATCAAAACTAAACTGAGATTAAATATAATGGGATTAAAACTAAACTGAAATAAAACAGAAACCAAATTAAATCTAACTGGAAGGAAACAGAAACTGGATTAATACTTAAAGGGGTCATATGATGTGATTTCAAGTTTCCTTTCTCTTTGGAGTGTTACAAGCTGTTTGTGCATAGATAAGATCCCTGAAGTTGCAAAGACTAAAGTCTCAAAACCAAAGAGATATTCTTTATAAAATTAAGACTCGTCCACGCCCCCCTAAAACGGCTCATTCAAACACGCCCCCACATGTCTACGTCACGATGTGGAAATATTTGCGTATGGCGTGGTTTCAGTAACCGCAGTAGTGTTGATGCAGTCATGTCAGGGAGAAGCTGTGTGTTTCTATGCGAAAGCAAAAGCACTTTATTTGGCCTTCCGAAAGTAGATGCATTTAGGAATCATTAAGATTACTTACAACAGAACAGCAACGCATTTTATGGACGACAGTTTCGTGAACCTAGGAGAGGAGGTAATTCTGACTTTGCTCTGACAATCTGGCGCTTCTGAATCAGCTACTGTAAGTATGTTTTGTTATTAGTTTAAGTATTTGCTATTGACTACTCAAATGCAGAGTTTTGCGCGTCGTGTGTGTGTGTGTGTGTGTGTGTGAGAGAGAGAGAGAGAGAGAGAGAGAGAGACAGAGAGACAGGGTCACATCACAGCAGAGTGTACAGCCCGTCAGAAATCGGCTTAATCGTGCTTGTTTGCAAACACATACGAGCTTCATCACTGTCTGTCACGCGACTCTGTTCCCCTCTCGGGCTTGAACTGAAGCTAAAACTAAAGACATTATTAACTGTCTTTAATTTTGAAAGCTAAAGCTAGCAATTATGGAAAGGGGCGTTACATTTCCGACGTGGCTTGTGGTGTTCGGCCAATCACAATGTACTGTGCCAGTTGGCCAATCAGAGCAGACTGTGCTTATCGGAAGGAGGGGCTTTGTAGAAAACTAAGCGTTTGAGAGAGGCGGGCATAGAGGACCTACAATAATGTACAGTATTTGAAAAATAATGTGTTTTTTGAACATTAAAGCATGTCAACATATTCTGTTACACCTAATACACAAAATAATGATCTTTAAAAAAGCACATATAAATCCCTATAAATCACATTATACATAAATCTGGATTAAAATTTAGAAGTAAACAGAAACTTTATCAAACAAACTCGTTTGTATCCTAAATGTAAAAAAAAAAAAAAAAAACACACCGAATGTATAGAAACTGCATTTAATACTAAACTGAAATGAAATGAAACAGAACTTGGATTAATATTAAAATGACATTTAGAGTATGGATTAGAACTAGGGCTGTGCAATTAATCGCATGCGATTGTCATGCGCATCTCGTCAATAAAGCTGGTTACGTGATTGGCAGTAAATCGCCATCAACTGCTTTCAAATGGAGTGGCATTTACTAGTAGTGTAGTAAATTACTACACAGAGCCGTAGTTCACTGACAAGCTAGGCAATTTCCTGTTCATAATCGAATGTGATTCATCTGCGATTATGAACGCGATATTGCCTAGCTTGTCAGTGAACTACGGCTCTGTGTAGTAGTGCTGTGTTCGATACGACGATGTATTGTCACAGAGATTTGCCGATACGAGTATTGATACAGCTGGCCCTGTATCGATATTGTGATGTGTGCAGAACTGGACCCGCTTAATTTGAATACAAGAACACTGTTTAAAACAGAGTAGAAAAGTGCTAGGTTTCTAAAAAAATAATGAATAGAGCATAACATATAGGCTACAACAATGTTTAATCTGGCCACAGAGGAACACAACAGGGGTTGCCTGATATAAAGAGACGTAATCCCCGAAACAGAGGTTCCCACTTGCGCAACACGGAAATATCTGCTAAATGTGTTATTTATCTTTGTCAACCTGGCAACCATGTGCACGCGCTCTCTCCGTGGATAAACAAGCTTGCTTTCTGAAAACACTGGTTAGCTTGCAGTTTAGCGATCTCCACTTCAATATTCTATTCTCAGAAAAGTGTAATTCATCAAGTGTTCATTTATGAGAGATAGAAAGAGAGAAAGAAAGAGAGAGAGATGCTGTGTGTATGTATGAATTACCACCGTATTAACAGTGAAGCTGTGGCTTTAATTGCTTTAGAAACCATGATGTTGCAAGCTCCTATAGAAAGATAATGTATCTCTTGTGCGATTAAGCTATTTTATTGATAAAATTGCGGGGCAGCGCTAAAAAGTTTGTTCCTGAATGTCTGTGTGCGGCTGCAGCATGATCTGTGTGAGTGACTGAGCGTGTGTGTGCGTTAGATACAGTGAAGACAGCACATTAGTTTAGAACGCTTCTAATTTTTATTTATATTTTTTAAATGTCGAGTGCGCGTTAATTTGTGCAATGATAACCTACCAGCAATGTTAAGATGATTTTTAAATATATATTAATATGCGTACATTACAATATACATTTATTAGAATGAGTACATTATTATTTATGGGCTTAAAAACAAGATTAAAGCAATCAGAATATTGTACCTGGTGGGGAGTGCCAGATGTAAACATGAAACATATGCCATTACCTATATTGTACTGTGATACAGTTATGGAGGCCCTTCATAATGCAGAGGTCAACTGCCTGCTCTGCCAATAGTTAGCAATGGCCCTATAGTATGCAGTGTTTAATAAACAGCTGCTTTACTAAATTCTTCTGAGGTGAAATTTAGTGCAGTCCCGCATCGTGATACGTATCGGGACTTTGCTGGTGATACACAGCCCTACTGTGTAGTAAATGCCGCACCATTTGAAAGCAGTTGATGGCGATTTACTGACAATCACAGAACCGGCTTTACTGATGAGATGCGCATGACAATCGAATGCGATTAATTGCACAGCCCTAATTAGAACTAAACTGAAATTAAACAAACTGGACTGAAACCAAAATAGGATTAAACAGAAACCAGATTAAAACTAACTGAAATGAAACAGAATCTAGATCCATACTGAAATTAAACAGAAATTTGGATTTAAAAATAATAATAAAAACAAGGTTTATGCACCTGTGCTGTTGAGGCTACTAGAGCCAGGTGAGCCCTTCCTCCTTTTGGCTTCCAGACGTGCATCTGCGTGATGATCGCTGCTCTGGTGAACAAATGGCCCGAGGGAGAGGGTGGAGTCGCTGCTGTTCATCACTACACTCATGCGTTTAATGGACTCAGCCGGGCTGCCTGAGGGAGGGCCACGTCCTGTCGACTCCTGCTTCAAGCTCAAAGAGTTGGCCCTGCCTGGGGTGCAGTTTACACCCAAGCTGTAAACCCCGCTGTGGGATGACGACAACGTTGATAACGATGAAGATGAAGAGGGGGTGGATGCGAGCGAGGTGTGGTAGGCGCTGCCAAGGCTGCCCGAGTTTACGGCACAGTTCTTCTTAAAAGATGAGGATGAGGAAGAGTCAGAGGTGTAAGTGCTATGGGTGGCAAGCAGGGAACTGTTTTTCCGCTTCTTGCCCGAACTGAGACTACCGCTGATGCTAGCACTGCTATTAGTACTGCCCTTGACGATAGAGTTACTTAGGCTGGAGGATGGCTCCCGAGCCTTAAAGGACTTTGTACCAGATCGGGATTTAAGGGGTCGGTTGGAGCCCAACGAAGGTAGCGAGGACGAGTGGGCTGAAGGCATCTGGGGTGATGAGGCTGACACTTGTCTAGAAGTGCCACTGTAGGCGGGCTGCTCAGTGGCGGAGGCTTGTGGAGAAGAGCGGGCGTTCAGGGTGGTGCCATATGACAGGACTGGCTTGCTGTCATAAGGCGGTGGTGAGGACAAGCTGAGAAACCCTGCAGAAATGGAGGAGGATGAGGAAGAATGGGAGTTTGTGCTTGTCCGGTGAGAGGTTGTCGGTGTTGTTGCGGAGTTCTCCAAGGCCAGAGGGATTTTCCTACAAAGTAAATGCAAGAAATCATAATAAGGATCGTGTTTAATGGAGAAATGGAGAAGTGGAAAGGGTCTCAACACACTTACTTCCACATTTGTGAGTTGACATGCTTGTCCAACATGGTGGTGAGAGCACACCGTACTTGATCCCAGCGCCGGTCGAACGCGTAGCAACCTCTACCATACAATCGACTTCCAAAAGTGCAGAACTGATGAGAGATGGAATAGGAATAGGAAAAAAATTGGATTCAAATGAGGCCCCGAATATTCATTTAAACTTGTTTTAAAACAGCTTAGTGATTCAAAATGTAAGTGACTTTCTAAACAGGCACTTCAGTTTGAGAAATTCAATACTTCAAATCAAACAAAAAAACAAACACTCCCTAATACTTTAAGATCACAAGGTTTCTTTTACTTACAGCAGCTGGTCGTGGGTGGTAACCTGAATAATGGCAGTCCAGTTTCTCTGTGGCCTCCTCTCTCTCCTCGTTCTCCCCCTCGTCACTGGAGAGGCGGCTGCTCTCGGTGCCGACAGGGGCCGGGTGAGAATGGTGGGCCTGGTCGTGGGCCATGGCTAGGTCTCCTCCACTGTGAGAGTTACTGCTATTGAGTCTGAAGACACAGAAGAGCACCCTAACATTTGCCTTCATTGTCAACCAACCGAACAAAAAACAACTGGAGGTCTATAACAAATTTGGCTAATCAATCAAAAGGAAGCTGGTTTAGAGTAAATAGTGGGGCAGGAGGAAGCAACTCACCGTGGAAGCCCAGAATTATGAGGCTTGGGTTTGCTGTGGGGCAAAGGCTTGGTGGCATCGGCAGTGCCATTGCCATGGGAGACCGGGTGAGGGTCTTGTGAGATGCGGGAGGGGGGAGGGTGAGGGTCCCTGAGAGGGGGTGCTGGGTGTGAAGGGTCCAACCTGAACTGCAGCTCCTTGTCCCGCGCTTTGCTCTTGTGCTCAGCGAGGAGCGTGTCAAAGCGTTGCCGCCGCCCAAGCACCGCCCTCCTCTGGCTTATGGAATGTGTCTGTGGATAAATTGGGGGGGGGGGGATGTAACAGTTCAGTCAAACAATTGAATGTTTAATTCATATATTCAAAGATATTTGAACATTAGGGAAGTCATAGGTGTGCAAGATACACTGATGACCATATTGATATTAGCCAAGATCATTCTGTTTAAGAAGATATTTTAAAATAAAATAGGTCTGGGATAATATTTGACTTTTTTTTGGTATATTATTTGGATCATATTGCTATATTATTGTATTAGGACAATATTCAAAATAATAAATAAAATACAATATAATATCTGACCCTTATTATTTCTCGTATATTATTAACATTATATTCTCATATTATAGGCTATTAGGACAATACTCAACAACAACAAAACAAATATAATATTTGAGCTAATTATTTTTGCTATGTTTTTAATTACATATTACATTAGGACAATGTAAAAAAAAAATCTCCTACATACATGCATACATACATATATATATATATATATATATATATATATATATATATATATATATATGAGGAAGAATGGAGAATGTATATATATATATATATATATATAATTGTATTAATCCTATATTGGTATAATATTTTCAATAATGACATTCAAAAATAAATTAAAACATCTGAGCTTACTATTTTTGTTATATTATTGACACTATATTGCTAGATTATTAGGTCGTTACTCAAAAAAGAAAATAAATTACAGTATAACGTCTAGGCTTGTTTTGCCAGGTTTTAAGTTGGATTTAAAAAGTCTGACTGAAAGTCTGACACTTGAAGCTGTATTGTGAATGATTTTTGGTTTGTGAATGATTGGTATGATTTGTGAATGACTGGTAATAACAAAAATAGGAACTGCCTATTTGTATGGGCCAAAATGTCCAAAATGCATTCCTTATTCCAACTCAAAACATATTTCAAAGTGTAGAGGGGTGGCATACCTTGCATGTTAAGGATCTTGTGCATGGCTTACGTGCTGTCATATCCATAACCCCACAATGGATATCTGGATTAAATTCTCGCTCTGATTTAAGAAAAAAAACAAAAAAACATAACAGAACACACAAGTTAAAAAAAAAGTTAAAGAAAATAGTTTTTGTCTGTTTTTGTCTATATTGCCTTTGACATAAATATACAATAGCAGCAGAGTGTATAAACATTCACCTTGTCTCTTGTACAAGGGTCTTCTGCTACTGGCACTGCTGCTGTCCTGTTTCTTGTCTTGGGACGAGAGGTGGCCCTTTCCATTGGGGATCTGACCAGGGGCCAGCTGTGGAGCCTTTGGTATGGAGGGGAAGTTAAGGCCTGACTTCAAAGGAGAGGTGCTCACAGTATTGGAGAAAGAGGAGGAAGACGTGGAAGAGGAGAGGGGCACGTGGGAGAGTTTGGGTGAAGATTCCACCTTCAGATGGACCTTCTCTACTTTGACTGCAGGGATTGGGCTGGGAGGCAGAGAAATAAAGAGTCTTATATTGTACCAAAGGTGGGTGTGCTTCAGATTACATTTTTTGTGTTATGCAAGAATGGGCTGCTTATAACGAATTTACCCATTAAATTCACTTACACTCCATCAAAACACACATACACACCTCTCTTCTTGTAGCACCCTATAGGGGAAGTGAGGCTTCCGATGAGGCAGCTTCTCTTTGGTTGATTTGAAGATTTTAGTGGGGGCGCTGCTGTTTGCACTGGAGGGGCGTGCAAGTGTGCTTCCACTAACAGTCCCGGCCCCGACTCCACCCCCAAGGCTGCCCTTATTTCGAGAGTTTGCAAATGCAGAAGAGGCACCATAGCTGGATGGGGGCTTGCTGCTGGAGCTGTGCCTTCTCTCTGAGGGTTAAGAAATGTACAAGATTTTACTCTTTGAATGCTCAAAATGTTGACTGCAAAAGCAAATAAACTTGTACAATAATGTTTTAAATTTTTATTCAGATTTTTTTTCATTCACTGGTAGTGTTTTTTTCTTTCTTTTTTTAAGTTGAGTTTAATATTTTAAGGCTGCCAGAGTTGATATCTGTTACCATTAAAAAAAAAAAAAAACTATGTACAATTTCTAAAGTCAAGCATTATTTCATTCTTTAATTTTACTTTAAAGTTATTTGCATTTTTTACATTTTAGTTAGTTCAGGAGTGTTACAGATTTAAATTTAGTTGCAGTTTTTCCCCAGTTAACAATAACAACAACTGATATCTACAGAGTGTAAAAAAAATGAAAATCATTTTTTGAGTTTCAAAAAGAAATAGAAAAGAAAAGGACAAACAAATGCTTAACTTCTGGGTTTTGACAGAGTTTTGGACTAAATAAATCTTCATCTGGCTTTGCACTTTGTCCAAGACATCTATTTTAATGGGTAGCTGACCTAACCTGAAGTTAAGCTAAGTAGATTAATACTTAAGACATACATACAGTTGGGGGTTCGGTGCCTTGCTCAAGGACACCTCAGTCGTGGTATTGAAGGAGGATACTCCCCCCACCAACAATCCCTGCCGGACCTGAGATTCGTACCCACAACCTTCCGCTTACAAGTCCGACTCGCTATCCATTAGGCCACGACTGCCCATTGTACAGTTAAAAGTGATAATATACAGTCTGCTGGTCAACTGCATCAAAGGGAATATTTTGAGCCCATTTTAAACTGAAGAGGATACTTCAGTTTAAATAATTTCTTCTTTAAGAAGAGAATAAAATAATCATAATAATCATGAGCAAACGTCTCCCGCAAAGTGTTTAACAAGCAGATCTTAAACACATATTAAAAACTATGGCACATTTAAATACATGTATAAAAATATGACTTTAAATTGTTACGAAGGCCAATCCTTTTAAAAGTAATTTTTAAAATGTACTTTCTGACTGCAGATTCATATGCAGTTTGCAATACATATTCCTTAGTACCACATTTTTTTTCAGCTCATTATGATTTATCTTGAATAAGCACTTGCCAGAACTAGATTCTTCCCTACACTATTAGCCAAGCACTTGAGCATTTAAAAGTTTCATGGTCTGCGTAGTTAATCTGCTCATTAATCTTTCAGTTTCTAGAATAAAAGAGTCCCAGTGTTCATAAAAAAAAAAAAATCACCACTAGAGTGAGTGATTGTGTAATGATCTCTTTAAAAAAAACAAAAAAAACACACACAGTAGAACTGGCTCAGTCTGAGTGCAATAAACAGATCAAGCTGAGGAATATTTAAACATCAATGCCGTCCTGAAAAACTGATCTTCTGGAAGCTGAACAGAGCGTCAAGTGCACTGATGTCGACATGTTTTGGCTCTCTCGAGAGTGCTGCAACTTTCACAATCTGCACAAATTCTCAGTCCTGTGACATGTTTTTGGATTCAGTTATGGCCACGGAAATCTTCCAATCAAATAACAGTCTCATTTTGGGTTCTGATAGCCCATGAACAGCTGCACTGTGTCATTAATGGTTCATGAATGTTTGTGTACACCAGGCAGAGAGTTTTACAACACTTGTAGCTTTGAGAGTAACTAAAATATCCACATATTAGGAAGATGTCAAATGACAAAAAAAAACATTATTCTATGTATGCTAGAACACAATTTTAACAAATAAATTAAACTACTTTTTTTTCAAAACAATGATTACATTTTTAGGTTTCATTATTATTAAAACTATTTAAATTATTCTGACAAATGTTGCAATTATGTTTTGCACTGTGACTGTGATTACAAAAATGACTATGCCTAATTACAAATTGCTACAACTTTGATATTAAGCCGAAAAGATCTAAAGACCATAAAATCACACCAAAACGGCAGACAAAATGGCGTTAAAAATAACAAACAAGTCAGCATATAACTTAAACCCGAGGCGTTTTGCATTTCATTGGACGTGACTCGGCAGACTCGAAGCAGACCAACCCAGATGCATGTTAGAGTATGACAGAATAAAATGTGGTTCCTTCACTTTGAAACACACAGCATATGCAGACATGTTGAGTAAATTAAAACACAGCCATTTGCACTTCACATCAGAAAGTGTTTAGATTTTTTTTTTCTGCCCTACTTTACAGCATGCTAAAAAGCACCAAAGCAATTTGCCACTGGGATTTAAAGACATTTTGGCTCCCCCTCGTGGCCAATGCTGAAATAATGAGTCCAAGTGAACCAGCTATTATTACTTATAATAATACTATTAATCTTAAACAAACTGACTAAGCATCTGGTAACACAGACTTTCGTTCAAGGTTAATTAAGGTGAAATTAAAGAAACAGCTAGGACAAAGCAAGACCTTGACTGAGCCAAACATTTTAAAATCAAAGTACCAATGAAACCACTTTTAACAGAGATTTGAATAAATAAGAAAAACACAGGAGTTATCTCTGCAAAAAAAAAAAAACATTAGCATTATTCAACATTTGAAAGCACTTGAAATTTGTAAAAATGCTCAAAGCATTTTGGCAGATGAATTTGTAATGTTCATGTGCTAAAATAAATTGTTAAACCACTGCTGACACGTTTTAAACAGCTCAAAAATAAATAAATAAAACCCTCAAGTAAATAATTTTCCTTAAAACACAGATCAGAGATGTGCTGAAATGAGTGATTTTATTTTTTTATTCCTGAAATTTTCTGTCGTCTTGTGGGAGGTTTTACATGTGCTAGATTGCATAAAACAGCACAGACGTGCTGACTAAAAAGAGGACATCAAATATTAACTTGAGGATAGTAAACAGGACTCTGGCGGTGGGTATCAAAGGCTTGTGTTCTTCCCTCTACATGTTATGATAGTTGAGGCAGAGCAGAGGTGGGGGCGGGAGGGATTTCTGTCTTAATTCCCTTGAGTGAGATAAGATTTTTCTAAAACACCTCCATTGAAGAGGGCAGGGAGAGCAAAGTGAGAGAAACGGAGAGAACGAGTCAGCTGTGGAGAGCACGAGGTGTTCTTACCGTAGTGTGCTTGGAAGGCCTGGGGTTTGACTACCTGACTGCAGTGGCTGCACATGACCAGGTAGAAGTCATCCTGGGCAGGACATTGGCCAAAGATGGGCATGTCTGCAAAAACACACACAAAACACTCATTAGCAGGTCAAAATGTTTTGTGCTCTTCTGACACAGCATGATGAGATGATTATAACAGCACAGCTACGCATTTTTATTGGTTGGTCAGTAAACGTGAATCATAACAGCAAACAAACTGTGCGATGATCACGCAGTATCGTAGGCTATCTTTTGGTCGCAAGACCGTATTTGAACCTCTGTATGACACAGGATCACCGAGGAGCCACGATCACGGAAATCACCACAATCGTTTCACGATGCCAATCTTTCGTCTGGGACAGCCGAAAATCGTGCAGTGTGTTTAGGGCGTTAAATGCTGAAAAAGTCTTTAGAAATCTGTATATTTGGAGAAATCAAATATCAATTTAATAATTCAAAAATAAAATGTAAATAAAACAAATCAACAGATAAATAATTTTTCAATTTGAAAAATAAAGACATCTACATCTGTTTATTTATAAATTAATTAATTCAAATATAAAAATGTAAATAATTCACTTCTGAAAACTACAAATAAATAAACATCTAATACTGTTAATTATTTTTTAAATGTCATTTAGTTAATGAGCTTAAATGTTTAACATGCAAATGGACAAAGAAAAACAATTTGCATATGCTTCATGAAAATTACTGTAATGAAATTTATATATATATGTGACCCTGGGCCACAAAACCAGTCATAAGTGTCAATTTTTCGAAATTGAGATTTATACATCATCTGAAACCTGAATAAATAAGCTTCCCATTGATGTATGGTTTGTTAGGATTAGACAATATTTGGCCGAGATACAACTATTTGAAAATCTGGAATCTGAGGATGCAAAAAAATCTAAATATTGAGAAAATTGCCTTTAAAACTGTCCAAATGAAGTTCTTGGCAATGCATATTACTAATCAAAAATTAAGTTTTTATATATTTACAGTAGGACATTTACAAAATATCTTCATGGAACATGATCTTTACTTAATATCCTAATGATTTTTGGTATAAAAGAAAAATGGATAATTTTGACCCATACAGTGTATTTTTGGCTATTGCTACAAATATACCCCAGCGACTTAAGACTGGTTTTGTGGTCCAGGGTCACACACACACACATATATACATATATACAGTATATATATACAGTGGGTACGGAAAGTATTCAGACCCCCTTAAATTTTTCACTCTTTGTTATATTGCAGCCATGTGCTAAAATCATTTAAGTTCATTTTTTTTCCTCATTAATGTACACACAGCACCCCATATTGACAGAAAAACACAGAATTGTTGACATTTTTGCAGATTTATTAAAAAAGAAAAACTGAAATATCACATGGTCCTAAGTATTCAGACCCTTTGCTGTGACACTCATATATTTAACTCAGGTGCTGTCCATTTCTTCTGATCATCCTTGAGATGTGTTCTACACCTTCAGTTGAGTCCAGCTGTGTTTGATTATACTGATTGGACTTGATTAGGAAAGCCACACACCTGTCTATATAAGACCTTACAGCTCACAGTGCATGTCAGAGCAAATGAGAATCATGAGGTCAAAGGAACTGCCTGAAGAGCTCAGAGACAGAATTGTGGCAAGGCACAGATCTGGCCAAGGTTACAAAAAAATTTCTGCTGCACTTAAGGTTCCTAAGAGCACAGTGGCCTCCATAATCCTTAAATGGAAGACGTTTGGGACGACCAGAACCCTTCCTAGAGCTGGCCGTCCGGCCAAACTGAGCTATCGGGGGAGAAGAGCCTTGGTGAGAGAGGTAAAGAAGAACCCAAAGATCACTGTGGCTGAGCTCCAGAGATGCATTCGGGAGATGGGAGAAAGTTGTAGAAAGTCAACCATCACTGCAGCCCTCCACCAGTCGGGGCTTTATGGCAGAGTGGCCCGACGGAAGCCTCTCCTCAGTGCAAGACACATGAAAGCCCGCATGGAGTTTGCTAAAAAACACCTGAAGGATTCTCTGGTCTGATGAGACCAAGATAGAACTTTTTGGCCTTAATTCTAAGCGGTATGTGTGGAGAAAACCAGGCACTGTTCATCACCTGTCCAATACAGTCCCAACAGTGAAGCATGGTGGTGGCAGCATCATGCTGTGGGGGTGTTTTTCAGCTGCAGGGACAGGACGACTGGTTGCAATCGAGGGAAAGATGAATGCGGCCAAGTACAGGGATATCCTGGACGAAAACCTTCTCCAGAGTGCTCAGGACCTCAGACTGGGCCGAAGGTTTACCTTCCAACAAGACAATGACCCTAAGCACACAGCTAAAATAACGAAGGAGTGGCTTCACAACAACTCCGTGACTGTTCTTGAATGGCCCAGCCAGAGCCCTGACTTAAACCCAATTGAGCATCTCTGGAGAGACCTAAAAATGGCTGTCCACCAACGTTTACCATCCAACCTGACAGAACTGGAGAGGATCTGCAAGGAGGAATGGCAGAGGATCCCCAAATCCAGGTGTGAAAAACTTGTTGCATCTTTCCTAAAAAGACTCATGGCTGTATTAAATCAAAAGGGTGCTTCTACTAAATACTGAGCAAAGGGTCTGAATACTTAGGACCATGTGATATTTCAGTTTTTCTTTTTTAATAAATCTGCAAAAATGTCAACAATTCTGTTTTTCTGTCAATATGGGGTGCTGTGTGTACATTAATGAGGAAAAAAAATGAACTTAAATGATTTTAGCAAATGGCTGAAATATAACAAAGAGTGAAAAATTTAAGGGGGTCTGAATACTTTCTGTACCCACTGTATATATATATATATATATATATATATATATATATATATATATATATATATATATATATATATATATATATACACACACTGTTTGTTACACAAGACTCCTGAAAAAAAATGTTTCACGGTTTCAACATGAATATTAGTCAGCACAACATTGATCATAAGAAATATTTCTTGAGCATCAAATCAGCATACTAGAATGTTTTCTGAAAGATCATGTGACACTGAAGACTGGAGTAAAATTGAGCTTTGTCACTACAAGAATAATTCACATTTCAAAATATAATATTAAATAGAAAATAGTTATTTTAAATTGTAATATTTTACAATATTACTATTTTTACTGTATTTTTGATCAAATAAATGGTTGATCTTGCGCTTGGTTACGCTTGGTGAGCGTAAGAGACTTTAAAAAACATTTAGGAAAATTCTTGCCAATTGTAAACTTTGAAATGGTAGTGTACATTTAACAACATTTTTAAATAAATGAAACCAAAACCACGCTGTACAAAACTATACTGTATATTACAGAGCAAATTTATTCTGGTTGCATGTTCTTGGTCATTATGAACAGACAAATTACTTCTTGCTAGAATCATGTCACTCCTGATTAGGACACACAGCGCAATCAAGTGTAAATCGCACATAAAATCTGACCTAACCAGTGAATGGAGCCTTAATTAAATCTTCCCAATCTGCCATCAGATCATACACACACAAATTGCCTAAGCACACTTGCTTCCACAGTGCACACCAGTGTCTGTCCGCTACTCTGTCTGTTCAGTTTATCAACAGCCCGGTTCAGGTGAGGCCGCCCAGGCCATTCCAGGGATGTTCTGGGAAAAGTGTCTGGGCGAGTTCATGTGGTGCATGGGGTCACCCGCAACAGCGCTACTCTGTTTTCATAAGAAAGGAAACAAATAAGTGATAAGGGACAGCCAGCCACCGCACCAGAATTTCAAAGGTTGCCTGGGGAGGGGGTCCTCCACTGAGTGCCCGAGGCGTGTGGGAGAGCCAGTGAGGAAAAGTGTAATTGAGTGGAGAAGACGAGGAGAAGAAAGAAAGTGAGATTGCAAATTAAGAATGGCAGTTGTAAAGTTGTGAAATATCTGCAAGGCCGAAAGATTATAAACAAGCGAGCTGAGGACAGCCGTAGGTGGCATTTGGCTTTCAAGTTTCATACTTCAGAAAGTACCCTGAATTGACAGCGGTTTGTGGAACGCAGTCTACCCAAACCACACAAATAACTGCACTGAAAATAGATGAAAGCAGTGGTAAAAAGAAATTTAAAAAATAAATAAATAAATCACTCTTAATCTCTGCTATTTAGTGAGGCTTAATGCGGACCTTGCTACAAATGCAAACTACCTGTTCCAGACACTTTAAGAAAATGTCTAAAACACTTGACCTGAGTTGAAGTTGGCAACACACCAAAGACCATTCTCTAAAAAAACAAGAATATACACTGAACTAGGAAAAACAACATTATTTGTTTAAAGTGATAGTTCACCCAAAAATTACAATTCTGCATGTAAAAGACTGACATTGAAGAGAAGAAATTGTTGAATGAAGTCAATGTTATTTCTGTTTTCTTTGTGCAAAAAATTATTCTCGTAGCTTCATAAAATTAAGGTTGAACCACTGATGTCACATGGACCATGTTAACAATGTATTTACTCCCTTTCTGGGCCTTAAATGTGTCAGTTCCATTGCTGTCTATGCAGTGTCAGAAAGCTCTCGGATTTCATCAAAAAATATCTTAATTTGTGTTCCAAAGATGAACGAAGGCCTTACGGGTTTGGAACGACATGAGGGTGAGTAATTAATAACAGAATTTTCATTTTTGAGTGAACCATCACTTAAACCCTAAAAAGGCAAAACCATAAAGAGCCATCAGAAAATAATTTTTTATTGCTATTTTCTTAATGGGACTCAAATAATACAATTTCATGATTTTTTCCAAAACTTGACTCTTATTTTCCTCAGGATACGTCGCTCCTTTGGGGGTATAAATTAACTGAAAACAGAACTCTTGTTTATCAATGCTTGCTACAACATGGTTGTAATTAGGGCTGAACAATTAATTGCATTTGCGATAATATCGCGATATGAAAAAATGCGATTCTTCAACCGCAGAGGCTGCGATTACACTGTCACGTGACATACGAGAGTATAGGCACGTTCGACTTTAAGCGGCGCTGCACAGAATGGTCAGTGTATGACATCACAGTACCACGAGAGTGATAAGAGAGCAGACGGACTACAGAAAATAACATTTATCTTTAATCTATCTAAATATTGTTTTGGTCATACTACAATGATTTATTGCTTGTCGTTGTTGAATAATACAGAACATAAAGAGCTTTCAAAAAATAATTGCATATTAAATCGCAATCGCAATATTGGTAAAAAGAATCGCAATTAGATTATTTTCCAAAATCATTCAGCCCTAGTTGTAATTCCTGAACACTTCCGTATACAGACCCAAGGTTGGTCTCCATTTAAAGAAGACACATAGCAGATTATTGCTGAAGTGAAAGCATTTTAAAAAATAAGTATAATTTTTTTTTATAAAAGTTTAAATTTACAGTAATTTCTTTTACTGATTTACTATTTTTTTATTTTATATAAAATAAATATTTGATCAAATATGCTGCACTCTAAAATTGCTGTAAAATCAAAGCCATATGTCTAACCACGTTATGTTCCAAATTTGAAATTGATAACACAAAAAATGTGGTTCCTGTGAGATTTTGTTTGGGCACTATATCAAAAATAACCACTGGGTTACACCCAAACTCTATTGATTTTTCAGTCACAAATCAATAATTATCTGTCACAATATCACTTCTATTACAAAACAGTTAACAAATATGGAACCTTGACTGTCAGACCTTTCCAACGATATGTGACCCTGGACCACAAAACCAGTCATAAGGGTCAATTTTTCAAAATTGAGATTCATACATCATATGAAAGCTGACTACTATTTGAAAATCTGGAATCTGAGGGTGCAAAAAAATCTAAATATTGAGAAAATCGCCTTTAAATTTGTCCAAATTAAGTTCTTAGCAATGCATATTACTAATCAAAAATGAAGTTTTAATATATTTACGGTAGGAAATTTACAAAATATCTTCATGGAACATGATCTTTACTTAATATCCTAATGATTTTTGGCATAAAAGAAAAATCAATAATTTTGACCCATAAAATGAATTTTTGGCTATTGCTACAAATATACCCCAGCGACTTAAGACTGGTTTTGTGGTCCAGGGTCACATATGTGTTTCATCAAGATTACAAAAATATTTGATTTTATAAAACACAAGCCATAAAATCGCAGTCTATACAGGCTATGTTTTTATATCTTGATTTATACCACTAAAAGGGCAATGTATCCCCTGAGATACAAACATTTAGAGACATTTAATTCATAAAATTTCAATGTAAACCTAATAAGCTAAAGCTGTACAACAGCTTTTTATGTTCCCTCCATCAATGTAAATAGATCAACTTCTATCGGAGGGTAGTTTTCCACTACATGCAGCCATGCAGTTTTAAATGCTTCCTGTGAGCTAAACAAAGAATGTAGAACCAAAGTCACCTCATCTAAATATTCACAACAAACACCCTTTCAAGATGAAACCAAGAAATAAGCCCTACACTTTCACTGCTTCTCCCCACAGCTTCTCAAATGTTTGTATCCCCCAGGATGTGTTCCCCCTTTTAGGGTTAAGGGCAAAAGAATCAAATAATCTGTGAGATTTAAAAATGGCAGCAAAGTCACTGTAATGCCGTTTTTTTCAAACTTAAAAAAAGAGATATCTAAATGTATTTAATTCAAATATAATAATTTTAATAATCACTTTTCAAAATATGTAAACATCCAACACGATTTCATTATTGTTTAAAATATAATTTCATTGAGTTCACAATGAAAAATGAACAAGAAAAGCAATGTGTAAATGCAGTTTAAATTTTATCAACAGTTTTTATTTTACATTTAACAACATTTTTTATAAAAAAAAAAATCAGAAACACTTATGTATTTTATAGATCAAATCTGTTATTCACAATTAAACTTTTTGCGATCCTGGCTGATGTTACAAGATTAGTTATTTGCCATGCAGGAAATCTGTGAGATCATGCAGAAATTCTATCTTTTTGAAATATTAATTGAGGAAAATGCTACAAAATCAGTTATTTATCATTACACTGAAAGTGGTCTGAATCATGACCTAGCAGTTGACATGTTGAGCCTTAGTGCTCAAGAAGGAGATGTGGGTTTGATTCTAGTGTGTGTCCTTTTGAAATAAATGCTGCAAGATAATTTACAGTGGGGAAAAAAATGTATTTGATCCCCTGCTGATTTTGAACGTTTGCCCACTGACAAAGAAATGGTCAGTCTATAATTTTAATGGTAGGTTTATTTGAACAGTGAGAGACAGAATAACAAAAAACAAAAATAAGAAAAACATTTAAAAAAAGTAATACATTGATTTGCATTTTAATGAGTGATATAAGTATTTGACCCCTTCGCAAAACATGACTTAGTACTTGGTGGCAAAACCCTTGTTGGCAATCACAGAGGTCATACGTTTCTTGTAGTTGGCTACCAGGTTTGCACACATCTCAGAAGGGATTTTGTCCCACTCCTCTTTGCAGATCCTCTCCAGGTCATTGGCAACTCCAACCTTCAGCTCATGGTGGGAATGGTGTTCTTGGCGTCATAGGCAGCATTCCTCCTCCTCCAAACATGGCGAGTTGAGTTGATGCCAAAGAGCTCGATTTTGGTCTCATCGGACCACGTCAGTTTCACCCAGTTCTCCTCTGAATCATTCAGATGTTCATTGGCAAACTTCAGACGGGCCTGTACATGTGCTTTCTTGAGCAGGGGGAACTTGCAGGATTTCAGTCCTTCACGGCGTAGTGTGTTACCAATTGTTTTCTTGGTGACTATGGTCCCAGCTGCCTTGAGATCATTGACAAGGTCCTCCCGTGTAGTTCTGGGCTGATTCCTCACCGTTCTCATGATCATTGAAACTCCACAAGGTGAGATCTTGCATGGAGCCCCAGACCGAGGGAGATTGACAGTTATTTTGTGTTTCTTCCATTTGTGAATAATCGCACCAACTGTTGTCACCCTCTCACCAAGCTGCTTGGCGATGGTCTTGTAGCCCATTCCAGCCTTGTGTAGGTCTACAATCTTGTCCCTGATATCCTTGGACAGCTCTTTGGTCTTGGCCATGGTGGAGAGTTTGGAATCTGATTGATTGATTGCTTCTGTGGACAGGTGTCTTTTATACAGGTAACAAACTGAGATTAGGACTCCCTTTAAGAGAGTGCTCCTAAAGACACCTGGGAGCCAGAAATCTTGCTGATTGATAGGGGATCAAATAATTATTTCACTCATTAAAATACAAATAAATTTATAACTTCTTTGAAATGCGTTTTTCTGGATTTTTTTGTTGTTATTCTGTCTCTCACTAATCAATTCCATTAAAATTATAGACTGATAATTTCTTTGTCAGTGGGCAAACGTACAAAATCAGAAGTGGATCAAATAATATTTTTCCCCACTGTATTTATCAGGACACTGAAAAAGGGCTTCAGTCTGAACCATGTCCTAGCAATTTGCATGCTTTGAGTTGTGGTGCTCACACAAGAGATTCAGCTTTAATTCTGGCTTGTCCTTTTTTGAACTAATCATTAAAAAAAATACTATAAGATCTGTTATTCACCATGGAGCTGAGAATGTGTTTGGGATGGAACTGTGGCCTCGCAGCCTTCCACGCAGGAAACGCGTGTTTGATTCTGGCTTGCATCATAATCCCCTTTTCTCCATCTCTTGCCTCAAGTAACCCGTCTCCTATCTACTTTCACTGAAAGCAGATGCACTGACAATACATCTTCATATTAAAGAACTTGCAACACCGGTTATAATCATTTCATAAAAAACAAACTAAAGGCATAAATGAGCTGCAAGCATTATATTCAGAAGTCTTTTGTCGGCTGATGTGGAGCTCAGAGAGGCACTAACTGTCCATTAGTCTGAGAGCCAGGAGGTTAATTAGTGTGAGTGATTAAGTGAGGGGACAGGAGCAGGGCTATGGCTGCCGTTCCACTGCAGCTCCTTCACGCAGAGACACAAGGACACTCCAAAAAACGTCACCGCCTGAAGAGATGCCATCGAATCGTCAGCGTCACCTGGGTGTACCGGTGTATGGAGTCAATTTAATGCCACATATACTGTATATATATATATATATATATATATATATATATGCAAAAGAATAAAGTTTTGCAAAAGAAAATAAAGTTTTGCAAAAGCAAAATAAAGTATTGCATAAGAAAAATTAAGTATTGAGCAAAAAAAAATTTTGCAAACAAAAATAAAGATCGCAAAATAAAAATAAAGTATTGAGAGAAAAAATTACGTTTTGCAAACCGAAATAAAGAATTGCAAAAATTAAGATATAATTAATTGCAAAAAATCAATGGCAGTTGTAAAAGAAGCTTATGAACTTTGATTCTATTTTATTTCTGCAACACACATTTTCCATGCTCACAACTACTAAATCATTTGCAACGCTCCATTTATTTTGCGTTTCAGTCAAGCGTGAGCTCGCGACACCATTTTCCCTTTGCGCTTCACTTTTCTGTGCGTTTCACTTCATGGCACTGTTTTGACGTGGGGGGTGGAGTCAAGAAACTGGGGCTTGTTTAGCGGGCCTGGCCACGCCCCCCACAAAGCCACGTTATTAGCTGGAGATGCAGATTTCAACAGGTACGAAAGTCAGCATGACAGAGCGGAGGCCTACGGGTGGATTCCAGGTATGTAAAGTTGATTGTTTCCTTTTATTTCACTAACATTGAAATGTGTGTTGTTTTGTTAACTAAACAAATTACTATTGCGAATTGCGATTACTAATAACGTCGTTTGCCAAAGTTTAAGAAGTTAGAGATCAGTTTAAGCGGTGGTTTTATTAGGCATAGGCCTACTTATGCGTACAACATAATGTAGAAAAAATCAGCCTGTCCTTCACTAGATAATCATTGATGGGGTACATTAGCTTGTTACTAGGGTGACCAGACGTCTCGGTGTCCCGTCAATTTTCAAAAAAATGCAATCATTTCCCGGTTTTAGCTGTTTTGCCATTTGAAGAGACACAATATAACATATTTTGTGTAAGAATATCATAATCAATAGTAAACAACATAATTCATCAACAGTATAAACACGTGCATATTGAGATAAATGACTCTGAGAATAAGAAATGCTAACTTTTTCCAACACGTTCACGTGCACTGGTAAATGATCTCTAACTTCTTAAACTTTGGCAAACGACGTTAATAGTAATCGCATTTAGTTAACAAAACAACACACATTTTAATGTTAGTGAAATAAAAGGAAACAATTAACTTTACATACCTGGAATCCACCCGCAGGCCTCGCCTCCGCTCTGTCATGCTGACGGTAATCACCTCCAATCAGGACAATAGTCTCTTCAGGAATTTACAAAAGATAACCATCAAGTACATAACCAAGGCTAGGGTTTGGAGCCACAGCTGTCCTGATGCAAAGCGAGCTGTTTGCAAACCTAAATCTGGTCATTTTATCAATTATAGATATACCAGTATATGGCAGACTGATATTTATCAGTTTCATTGAACATGACTAAATGATTCAACATTAATTAAAAACAGTTTTTTAATCTCTAAAACAGCACCTTTTGTGTAATTCCAACTGATCTGTGTTCATTTTCAAACAAAACAATTCAAAAGCAGAAGTGTCATCTGAAAAGGTCAAATAGGCTACATGATTATCACTTTATCAAATATCAGTCACTGGTGTTATACATATGTTAAACGATTTAAAAAATGTCCGTGGTAGAAATATAAAATTATCAGTAATAATAATCAGTAAATATAAAATTATCAGTAATTTAAAGGTGAACCTTTAAAAGTTTGTAGTATGAAAGTTTTTTTTTTCAGCTATTACTACAGTCTTCAGTGTCACATGACCCTTCAGAAATCATTCTAATATGCTGATTTGGCGCTCAAGAAATGTTTCGTATAAACAATATTAAAACAACCGAGCTGCTTAATATTTTCATGGAAATATTAATATTTTCAGGATTCTTTGATGCATAGAAAGTTGAAAAGAAAAGAACTGCATTTATTTGAGGTATTTTTTTTGTAAAAATGTAAGTCTTTTCTGTCACTTTTAATTAATTTAATGCAATCATGCTGAAGTTTTCATTTCTTTAAAAATAAATAAATAATAGAATTCAGGCTGTAAGTTTAACTCATTAATTTAGTACAACTAATTATATAAAAAATGCTCAAATTAATTTGACATCTTACAACTGATTCTAAAATAACAGTAAGAAATGCGCAACAACCAAAAACAAAGATGTCCATCTGATACATACATAGACCTGACTTTTCTTATGATTTACAAAAAAGTCAAGTTTCTTATATTTTATATATATTTCTGGGATTTTTTCTCAAAAAATATTCACAACAATGCAGATGTTGATGCAAAGCCAAGTCATCTCAATTGGCAAGGTGTATGCAGACATATTTCACACACATTCAAACTATACAAATGCAAACGGGTAGTACACATGTAAAGATAAGTGATTTATAGGGCCTAAGGAGGACCTATTTTCAGGAGTAGCCTTAAAGGTTACATGCTATATTTTTAACAGCATTTTTTTTTTACAGCTTTGAGGGATTCCTACAGAGAGAAACATCGATTTCAAAGAACATGAGGAGGATGTGTCCTTTAAAATTTCAAATGAGCTTTCCGGCATAACAACGAAATAAAATCTGAGCCTTAGCGCTCTTCCGGATATCAATCCCAACATTAGACAACAACATGCTTATGACAGCATATCAGAGATGCAGGCAGGATACGCTTACTCTATCAGAGCCGGGTTGACTTGACATGAAAACCACAGATATTCTAGTGTCTTCTAATCATGTATCTCAGGTCTGAGAGGAAGTAGAGGACAGACAGAATGTGCTGAAAGAGAGAGAATGGAGATGCGGATGGAAGCTATGGATACGAAAATGAAGGAGAGAGAAAAGAGGGACAGAAAAAGAGATTGTGACAAAGTGAGAGAGAGACAGAGATGGCGATAAGGTGAGAGGGAGAGACAGAAAGAGAGAGAGAGAGACTGTGAGCAGATAATTTGACCATCCCTTTCATTGTCATTGATAAACAATCTAGGTAGAGAAGCTCTTAGAAGCCCAGTGCACGAACACACTCGCAGGTTTAACTCCATGCCTGGTGTGTCTGCGTCTACTCCCCACTCGCTTTTCCCCGCCTGATTAAGAGCTGCAAGAACCTCACCACACATCTTTCCATTCAGTCACCCTTCACTGATCAACGTACAGCAATTGTACAAGTGCAAAACAGACTGTTCCACTGTTTATATGTGTGTGTTTGTGGGAACACCAGCTTCTGGGGTTATGAAATCTCCGCTCCAGCTGGTTCAGGTGGTTTTTGGTTTGTAATTACTCTTCAGTTGCTGACAAAAATGAGGACTGGTATTCTGCTAATGTTACACAACCTTTTTCCAAAACTGGCCCCCCACTGAAACAAAACTAAACTTTTTTTATTGTCCTTGTGAAATCCAACAATACTTAACAACACACTACTGGTCAAATGTTAAAGAAATTTATACTTTTATTCAGCAAGGATACTTTATATTAGTCAAAAGTGAAAGTAAAGACATTTATATTGTTGCAGAAGATTTTTTATTTTTAATAAATACTGTTCTTTTGAACTTTTTAAAACACATGAAAGAATTCTGGGAAAAAAAATGTATCACGGTTTCCAGAAAATTATTCAACAGCACAAATGCTTTCAACATTAATAATAAGAAATGTTTCTTCTGCAGCAAATCAGCATATTAGAATAATGCTGATCAGCTTTGCCATCACAAAAATAAAATACATGAGAAATATTTTACAGTCATATAGTTATTTTACATTGAAATTTTTCACAATATTACTGTTTTTGTTTTTAATTAAATGAAGTATTGGTGAGCATAAATTAAGACTTCATCAGAAAGGATCTTAGAAAAAATCTTACTGACCCCAAAAGTGAATGTATACGAATTGACTAAATAATCAGAAATGGAATCTAAATAACAGGCTTTCCTTATTTTTTTAATATTACTATTATTTGATTCCTCAGTGTTTGCTAAACATTCTGTTATGTATTAGTCGGTATAATACAGCATGTGATGTGTCCTATGCCATGCCTCGTCTTATTCGTTTTTGTTAATAATTGTTATGTAAGCTAGTTTGTCATTGTAACCTACTATTTTATTGTTGTTGTGCTTTTTAATTAAGAATAACAATGAATCCATCTTTTGTTTTAGTCTTAAAAAGTGAAAGGTGTATAGATATAAGCAAAACAGACAATTATCTTTTCTTGTAAAACATGACACCAAGATCGTGAATTTGAAAGTGAAAGCACACGAAAAGAGGAATTCCTGTTCACAAAATTTAAATCACAAATAATACTGATGAAAAAGAACGGGTTGAATGTTGAACACTTTCATTACCATATAACTATAAACTATGATAAAAGTTCATCAGCATGCATTGATTAATCAAATGTTGTAGCAAAAAAAAAAAAAAATTGCGACCAAATGATGTGCTCGTGCGACCAACTGAGAAAGTTAGGGAAGAATGAGTCTAGAGCCCTGCCTCTAAGCTTATAATGTTACGAAGACTCTCAAAGATTCTCAAAACTACAAATAAGACTCAAAGGCAGTGATAAGCCTCGTTTTGTTTCTTGGCAGGTTAGTAACATGGTTGGCCAGGTTAGCTCTCAAGTCACAAATGGGTATAAAAATAAAGAGAAAGAGTCCAATCACAGCCTCTGGCCTCCATCAACTTTAGACCAGATGATCAAACACTTTCAACAAAGTAAGTTGGCTTTATATAATTCTCAGGGCAGTTTTGCAGTTTGTGAGAGACCGTCAAGAAATTAATTAGGCACTCTGGTTAGATTAGTGCATGCAGACATAATCTATCTGCTACACAATTATATTCACAGAGCATTTTCTCTGTGGAAAGTAATTTTTTCTTTCTCTTAGCATTAGGTTGTTGATATTGATCAACATGTGATTGCCTATTCTGGACCTTTAAGTCCAGAATCATTTTTATGGTATTTTGATAATAAATAATCAAATACAACAAAAGGCAATTTGAAGTGAAATTTCCCTGACCAGAGGCACTCAATTTCATATACATAAACAATTGGTAATTAGGAAATAATAGTCAAATAGTAATCAGATTATTTTGAAAAAGAAAAAGTGCAAATCAGTGACTGCATTTGGCTGGATACCTTTAGTTTGTTAATTTAGTTTTAACGAGCTGTCTAAAACCGAATATTTAGACAAAATTAGACTTAAACAAGGAAATTGTACGACTCATTTTATTTACAGGCTTGCATCTCTGTCTGCCGCCGGCAACACTAATCTAGTATTAATACAATATCTCTATTAATCATTCAGAGAAAACTGAAACGTAAAACTCACTTTTCAACCCTAATATTCTTCCATGTACCTGTATTGTTTCAGCTTCAGCTGATAACCAAGTTTTAAAATGACAGTTCACCCAAAAACTTTCTATTATTTACTCACCCTTATGTTGTATCAAACCTGTCTGATTTACTTTCTTCTGTGGAACATAATAGAAGATATTTTGAGAAATGTCTCAGTGTTTTTTTTTTCCATCAATGGTCAAGTCAACGGTCATCAAATTGGTTTGGTTACCAACATCCTTCAAAAACTGACGAATTTCCATCTTACAGAAAAAAGTATAGAGGTTTGGAACACCATGAGAGTGAATAAATGACAAAATTTTCATTTTTAAGTGAACTGTCCCTTTAATCATTATGAATATATTATATCAATACAATACATAGACATGAATGTTTTAAGGATATTTTCTTTTATTTTTTTCTCAAATCATCCTGCAGTCCAGGCTGGACACCCCGTTCCTGACTATACAATAACATGTAGTGCTCTTAAGCTGAGGCATAGAAGCAGTAACGTCCATATCTACAGCACAACATATACTGCTTTTAATACATCCTCACACATAAATATTTCAAGCACAGACAATGCTGAAACTGAAACTAAAGTCTTAATAAAGATGTGTTTGAAGCGTTGGCTTTACTTTGACCTGAGAACAGATCTGCTTAAAATTAAATCTAAATTTAAATAGAAAACACTAATTAAAGCTCAACATAAAACCAGCAATGATTTCAGTCCGTACAGGCAAAAAGGTGTTATTTTTCCATCTTATGTAACCCTACGGTTGACATATCTGACAGATTCCTGTGCGACGACTTTGGGTCTTCCCAGACGTTACCAATTTACTCTAAATTGTGCAATGGAGCAGTGGTGCACATGATAGCTCTATTGTTTGTCAATGTAAATGCACTGTTAGATAAATGCCCTGACAGGTACAGTATTTCATGCTTCCTATACTAACAGAAAAAGTGCGAGAAAAAAACCTGGTGATGACATGTTTATAAACTTCATGGCAACTAAGTCTAAAGCTAAGATCTTCATAAGAACACCCATGACAGACACTGTAAAATGTCATCTGCTTTGTTTGGGTTACTAATATGCTAGTTACGCATATTTAATTTACAAAAGGTGGATTAAAAAAATCTGATCGACAACTACCTTGACCATTAGACAGATAAATGATACAGCTGAGTTACTTTTATTCGTTAAGACTTTATTTTAAGGTGTCCTTGTTACAGTGTAATATTAATTAACTACATGTACTTACTATATGGGTACGGTAAAGGTTAGGATTGGGGTTTGGTCTAGGGTTACTTGCATGTAATTATGCATAATTTATTGTTATTATAATAGTAAGTACATGTAACATGTGTAACAAGGACAACTGTCTTAAAGTGTTACCCTTACATTCATTTAAATCTAAGTAAGAGCTAACATCCAGTCGGTTGTTAATTATCGCAAAATAATATCAGGGTGATCACTTCGACGTGAAGCAGCTAGTTAACAAATAATTAATAAATATACATGAAATATTGATCTGAACTTAAATTATATAAGCTAAAAAAGGTCGCTGAGGTGTCCAGGAACACTAAAGAAAAGCCTGACCTGTCCATGTTTATACTTCCCTACTTATTACAAGGATACTCACCAAATAAGCAAATACATGGACATTAAATACTGAACTTGTACTTGAATTATTTTAGTAGTGTACTTGTAGAGATATGGAACAGTTTCCCGGATGATTGGTTATTTATACAGTGACAGCTCTGACGATTCGACGACCGAATACGACTGACCAATAAAAATCAAGTATTCCAGAGAGTCGTGAAATAAATATGTATAATTCTACATATAATTCAGATTTCATAATTCTGACATTTAAACACTTAGTGTATCATAAAATGTGTGACTACAATACACTTAAAAATAATCAGGGTTATGAGGACTTTGACGTGAAGCAGCTAGTTAACAAATAATTATATATATATATATATATATGAAATATTGATCTGAGGTTAAATTATACGAGCTAAAAAAAGGTTGCTGAGGTGTTCAGGAACACTAAAGAAAAGCCTGACCCGTCTTTGTTTATATTTCCCTACTTATTACAAGGATAAATGAGCAAAAATATGGGCATTACTTGTAGAGATACAGAACAGTTTCCCATGCCGCGAATGAGCATTTAAAATCAAGCATTCCAAAGAGCTGTGTAGTAAAAATGTAAAATTCTATGACTTAGATTTCATAATTCTAACATTAGTGTATCATGACGTGTGACTTATCCAAACATATTAAGAATGTTGGTTTCTATTCAAATGTCATATATCTGTTTGTACGCATTTAAAACATTTTAAGCATGGCAATTACATGCATATAGCATGTATTCTACTTCAGCTACTTTCTTTGAATTTCAATTCAAACTAGCAAGTTCTAACATGCAACTCCGACCTGTATAGTAACTAATGTTCCTACAGAACAGCCCATGTAAACACGAATACAAGAGCTCGTTTTAAACGCTTGTAACTATCGTAATAGCAGAGTTTTCATAGGTAGTACTGTCAAAAGTCAGCTGCACTTGTTTCATGGCGAGCCGGTGCGAGAAAAGTCTGCACACAGCACCAAAACAAAAACACACCTTTGACCAGAGAAAGCAACACTACTTACCGTCTCTGCAGAGTCTCAAGGCTTCGCGATTTTTCCCGCACTCTTTCAAACTTTCTTCCAATTCTGTACCTGAGGAAGCGATTTGGATCGCGTTACATAAATAGTTACACTTGCTGTCTTGTTCTCGCGTTTCTTAATATTTCAAAACTGCACGCAATCGGGCAAAAGCTCGCGATCTGACGCGGCTGCCCGCTGAAACGCAATGGCCGACGGCGGCCGATCAACTCACCGTCGCTCCCGTAGAGTTTCACAGCATCGACCCAGCTGCTCCAAGGCTGTCCCAGCATTATTTCAGGACTAGGCAGGGATCTGCGCTCCGCAACAGTCGCCATTGCTGTGGAGGCTTCTCCCCGCTGCTTCAGCTGCCTGGCCGCTCTGCGCTGCTGCTGCTCCCCCCTGACGTCATCATCGGCCCTTTCCGACATTCTTTCCGCTACAATGTAACAACACAGCAGTGAGCGCTTAAGGTGGCCGAGTGGATTCCCTCAATGAATGACATTGAGCCGAATACGCGATTCATTCACTAGGGCGTCTTTGGTTCTCCTGATGCTTGCTGCACTAGGCGGCGCGTCTCGAAACGTACATTAAGAGCAGATTACAGAGATAAAAGTTTAAGCACGACCTCAAAACTTCCTTTCACTGAGGCGTATGTGCTTAATAGTGAGAAAATCTGGGCTTCACCTGCGTGTGGGGAGAAATGTTTACCTTATTATGCTGTCACACACATATTAAAACACGTATATCTTAATAGGTTTCGATTAAAAAGGTAAATGGTACTGGTACTGACGTAAAAGGTACTGACGTCGACAAAAAAGAAAACCGGCCACTAGATAATAAATACTTTTTCTGAGAAAAACGTGACGCCTGCTCATTTGAACGACTTTGTCTGGCCTACAACAAATGCTAACCTATTTAATCCAACTAGTAATATTTCTAAACCAGTCATAAGTAGCACGGGTATATTTGTAGCAATAGCCAACAATACATTGTATGGGTCCATGAAAATATTTGGTAAATTTCCTAGCGTAAATATATCAAAACGTAATTTTTGATTAGTAATATGCATTACTAAGAAATTCATTTGGACAACTTTAAAGGCAATTTTCTCGATATTAAGATTTTTTTGCACCATCCGATTCCAGATTTTCAAATAGTTGTGTCTCAGCCAAATATTGTCCTATCCTAACAAACCATACATCAATGGAAAGCTTATTTATTCAGCATTCAGATGATGTATAAATCTCAATTTCGAAAAATTGACCCTTATGACTGGTTTTGTGGTCCAGGGTCACAAATGTGGTGGGGGTTTTTTTTAGCTTGAAGGGTCTAAAATATATTGTCTATGTGTTTTATACAGAGTTATCAGCTATAAATCAAAATGCAGACTGTCTTAAATTGATGTGATCATTTTTGCATGACGGGTGTACAAAGTCACAAGACCAAAGCCATTTCATTTCAGTTTATCCCTCTGAAAAGAAGCACGCAATTCATATAGATACAACTACCATATATGAGACATATTTAAATATTTAGATTATATTTAAATGGTCTATTATTATTATTATTACATCAATAAATGGATAGTTCACCCAAAATCTGTAAGTCAATGGTTTGGTTACATTCTTCAAAATATCTTCTTTTGTATTCCACAGAAGAAAGAAATTTATACACGTTTGGAACAACATGAGGGTGAGTAAATGATAATAAAATGTTAATTTTGGGGTAAAACTTGGTAACACTAAATGTAAACATGACAGTGGTCACACTCATGACCAGTAAGAAAACCCAGAGTCCCATTCTGACTGATTCACATTATAAAAAGTTAAATTAAAAAGCAAAGTAAAAGTCACAAGAAATATGCTTTTATTCTTGGATCATCATTCCCTATTGACAGTAAGTGCTTGATAGTAAAATAAAATATTAAATAATTATTGTTTGCAACTTTCTGATGGATCTTACTCATCAAACTGATGAATAAATAGACTCTGTAGTATCCCGCTGGTTACATTTGTGACCAGAAATAAAACACAAAGTACTTTCAGTAATTTTTTCAATGCATGCAATTTGTTACGTTGGGCTATCCAAGAAGCAAAACAAATCTGTTCACTTAAAAAAAAAAAAAAAAAAGAAAAATCAAGAATGAAAAAGGTTAAGACAATAGTGCATTTGGCAGGTTATTTTAATGACAGCCATGGATTAATAATTTGATGCACTGAGCATTGTTTTCTCACACTGGTATTAAGCATATCTAGATCTGATTTTCAACAGTAATTTATCTAAAGAACAGTCTGACTCAGTTGGATGAACCTAAATTGCTGCAATTCTTTACCAAACTTTGCAAATTTTCAGACACCATCTGGTTGATAAAGTTAAAGGTATAGTTAAAGATTATGTTATTAAGTATAGAAAAAATGTCCACACTTTTGCGTGCTCTAAAATTAATGTACTCTGATCAGCCACATGTTATGTATCACATTTTGGAGCACAGGCAATTGCAAATAAATTCTAGGCTATACTTAGCCATTTCGCCACTTGCAAGAATGTGTCTCATACACAATCAAATATGTCAGGGCCAATTCATCTAGAATAAGAACAGATAATAGAGGCACAGTTTTTAATCGGATGCAAAATAGCTTCAAGTCAAATTTGTGCTTTATGGAGTCATTACCTAAAGTAGCGTTTCCCAATCCCAGTAAACACACCTGATTCAGATAACCAGCTCGTTAGAAGAGAGCTACGTTCATGAACTGTGTTCTGATTGATATGATCCCTACACAGTGTTCATTGCTTCCTACTTCCTGAGCAGGGGAAATACGTTGAAGTTTATTTCACTTCGGAACATTAATTCATGGATTTGCTCCACTGCCTGCAACATTTTCCCACACAGACGAGTGGACATCATATACCTCTGTAAATAAATACAATTTAAATTCACGTCTTGCACACTTTAATGCCCTTTGAATGGAACATATACACTCGTTTCGAACTGGAATCATGGCAGAATATCCGGTGAGGTCCACTTCGCAGGGCACTTACAGTCAAATAGAAAAAACGTTGTACGTGGTAAGAGATACATATGAAATATGAAATATGAAATATGAAAAATGGGGCGTGAGGACTGGGAATGGGAAACGCTGATCTAAAGTGTTTATGTTAAACACAGTCTATACGATATACAGATCATTTACAGTAAAAATGTTTTGATTAATAGTATTTACTCCGTTTTCCCTCCTTGAGTGTATTCTAGTCCTTAAACAGTTTTTAAGACTACAGTTTTATAATATGACTCTACTAACAATTTACTACCATAGCCCAATAAAGGAATAGCTCACCCAAAATTTAAAATTTGCTGAAAATTTACTCACCCTCAGGCAAGCCAAGATTTTTGTTTGCTTATTGGAAAAGATTAGAATAAATTTAGCATCAATTGCTCACCAATGGATCCTCTGCAGTGAATGGGTGCCATCAGACTAAGATTTGAACAGCTGATAAAAACATCACAATAATCCACAAGTAATCCACATGACTCCAGTTCATCAATTAATGGCTTGTGAAGTGAAATGCATCATGTTTGCAAGAAACAAATCCATCATTAAAGGGTTAGCTCACCCAAAAATGAAACTTCTGTCTTTACTCAATGTAATCAGTGTTGTTTACGTTCAGCATGCACGCGCTTTCTACAATGCTGATTACGTTCTGGGGAACTCTCCAAAATGGCAGAAGATAGTAACTCGGGGAGAAGAATTGTTGAATAAATTATGTTATTATTGTTTTTTTTGCGCACAAATAGTATTCTTGTAGTTTTGTAAAATTACGGTTGAACCCCTGATGTCACATGGATTATTTTACCGATGTCCTTGCTACATTTCTGTGCCTTGATTGTGGTAGTATCCTTGATGTCTATGAAGGGTCAGAAAGCTCTCAGATTTCATTAAAAATATCTTAATTTGTATCTGAAGGTGAACGAAGGTCTTACGGGTTTGGAACGTCATGAGGGTGAGTAATTAATGACAGAATTTTCATTTTTGGGTGAACTAACCCTTTAAGACGTTTTAAACAAAATGTTGCTTCTAGCTAAAATATGAGTCATCTATCCATAATATTGTTTTCTCCAGTGAAAAAGTTGTCAGCAGTAGAGAAATATGCACAGACCCAGCACTGTTTACAAGTAAAAACAGCCGAAAACAGTTCTAAATAAATAAGTTTCTGTTTTTATTTGAGAGTTTTTCACTGGAGGAAGCATTATTACGCAAGATGTACTGAAATTTTACCCAGAAGCAACAGTTTAAAGTTAAAACATCTTAATTATGGATTTTTTTCTTACAAACACACTGCTTTTTTCTTTATAAGACATGAATTGATTGACTGAAGTTTCTTGTTCTGATGGCACCCATTCGCTGCAAAGGACAGCTAAATTACTCCAAATCTGTTCTGATAAAGAAACAGAAATGAGTACATTCAGTTTGTGGGTGAACTATTCCTTTTGAAAGCACAGTAATACCTGTGATGGATTAAAAAAATATGAGTTGTTAAAAAGGAATATGTTTAGAACTTGTGAAATTAATAAAATATGCCCTTAAGTTAGGGCTAGGCGATAATTCGATAACGATAATTATTGCGATATAATTTTCCTCGATAAAACGATATGAAGAGTTCGATAAATGTTCGATATAATGTTTATGCGCCAAAAGCGGAACGAAACCGCGCGACTCATTTGAATCGCAAGCTCACTAGAGCAGATGCACTCGGTCACGCAAGCATTAAACAGCGCTGTGAGATCCAGTGTGAAGCGCTTGAATTCAGCGATGAACACAAATGACTCCTTGATTTAAACTAGTTTATAGCCAAACAGGAGAAACACTGTGTAATAAGACAGTCAGAAGGCTTTTCAGTCTACACATCGCCATCATTTACCATGGATTTACTGTAGTAACACTCACTGCACCATGGTATTGTGGCACAAATGTGGGATATTCACACTGAATTTTATTACAGGAAAATAAATGGTATATAATTATAATGTATGTATTTGTGATTAAGCTATAGCATGTGTGCATTTATACTGAATGTTTTTAGACTACTGTTTTTCATTCAAATAGGCTACCTAAAAACCATATAGTTATATTTTTACCATGGTATTGAGGTGTTATATGTGTGGTTTTAATTGTGTTTATAATGATTTAAATGTATGCTACTATGGGAGACCAATGCTTAATAAAAAAACTTGATCAGAATAAATATAACCATATAAAACTGAGGTTGCTACAATTTTTACAGATGTTACTGATTTAAAAAATTAACAAAAATGTGCCTCTGCATCCTAACTCAAGCTACTATCAAATGTGCATTTCTAAGAGACAAAAAAAGTGATATTATTATTATTAATATTATCAGGCAACCCAAACCTGTTTCTTGATTTGAAACAATATCACTCATTAGAACATGCAGCAACTAAGAAATTATTTTTTCTAGTTAGATATTTATTTTGTTAAGGAAAATTAATGGTCTGGTTTCTACAACTTTCACTTTGGAGCAAAATTCTGGGTTTAAACTTGAAAGAAATAAAGATTTGACATTTATCGTGATAATTATCGATATCGACTGATATGAAAAAAATTATCGTGATAATTTTTTTGGCCATATCGCCCAGCCCTACCTTAAGTTTAATAAAATAAAACCTAGAGTGATATAATCATTATTTCATTTTCAACATAATATTATTTCATACCTTGTCAAAAGTAAAAATTGGAACAAAACTGGTCAAGTCAGTAGATCCTCATCAGCTATGGTGATTCCAGACTGCCACCCAAGCTGGTGAGGGAATCTGCAGAAAGGAAACAGATGAAGGGGCAGATTAATGTTAGCAGCATTATTTTAAGACTCAGTGTATAATAATCACAGTTTTGGGAATTAGCCATTTGTTTTTTGACAGAGGAGCCTTTGTGACCTAAGGCCTGTTGCTTTCTTCTCTACAGTTTTTACTAGCTCAAGATCTACTTGAGGAGGAGCCCGTCGCTACAGAGTAATCCAATCCAATAACGACTATCCCCGACTAACCATCTGAGAGCCCTTCAGTTGACAGCCTGATAATCCGTCTCAGGGATATAAAGCAACCAGTGAAAATGACTTTCTAGCATATGCTCAGTGCAACATCAAATTCATAACCTATTGAATAACATGAAATAAGCCGAATTTGCACTCCATGACTTCATCCATTTATGTAAATCAAAAAATGTTTCTGGTACGTATTTTCAGAATAAGTCAGAATAAATTATAATTGACATGATGAGTAATTTCAAAACACTGAGGAAATAACAGATATACACAAACAGCATCATTCTGATGTTAATTGGATGACTATCAGCCTGTTGTTTGTGTCAATGGAAAGTGATGAATGCATTACGCATCAAGTGTCTGTATGAGAGAAACGGAGTCTGATTTATGACTTATGAGATGTTGCAAAGATTTCCCCTTCAGTGCGTCTACCATTCTACAGAACTATACAAGAATTGCAGTTTCCAGCTCAAACACCCACTCTTGGTCAACACCTTACAGGGGGTGCATAGAGTTAAACTAAAAACAATTCATATTCCAAATTTAGCATGCACAGCTGAAGCCATAAGTACAAAGCTTGTTTATTACAATAACTTTAAAGTACTACATGAAACATGACATTTTAATTTGAAGAAAGTCAAAAACTATTGTTATTTTATATATAAAACTATTTTAAAATCATTCATTTATTATATATATATAAAAGCGCATAAAAACCAAACCATATACATATAAAATAAGATTCGATTGAAAATGTTTAAACACACACATACACAAAAACAAACACTTTAAAACTAGGTGAAGACAATTAGGGGAAAAGAAAAGTAGGTTGGCAGATTCAGTAAACAGCCCTAATTTTCCTCTCCTCATTGATTCCCCTTTTGTATAAAGTTTAATTTTCAACTTTGAGAGCCATGAGAACTTTTGTAAAAATGTCATGTCCTTGAAGTTTTACAAGTGTTCAATGCTAATATTTACTAATTAAAATTATTCTTACGGCTCCATTCATTTCTAGCCCTGTCCACTTGTTTGCATCCACTAGATAACTTCAAATGAGCAAGTGCTCTTGGGAAAGTGAAAGCAATAATAGCAGGATCCACCAGTCATTAGAATAGCTCCCACAACAACTTTTCTCTAAGGACTAAACATAGCGGGTTTGTCATAGAGCGAAGCGAACAAAGTAAACTTGAGTATTACATCACCAAAATAAAATGTTACACACATAAGAGGGGGAGGGGGACGACATCAGGTTTAGCTTCCTCGCTAACTGAGCAGCTGAAGCCAGCCATTGGTGGCACTGCTGTAGCATGCAACTGGCTAACTGGCAGAACAGACATTAGCAGCTGATCTCGATGTCATCATTGTTCTCTTACCAATGCCCTGGACTCCAGTGGTCCCGGTTGAGCTCTAGAGAGAACAAAGGCGCAGGCTTTAGGGTGTATTATAAATGAAGATCAGCTCAAAGAGCGAGTGCAGTGCTCAGTGACTGTGGAGGTCTTCACCAGGTGCTTCCATGTCTGTTTACCAGGCAGCATTCTGGGACAAGAACGTCACTGACTCCAGCAGCACGCATGCACCGAGCACGCCTGTCACTGGACAGTATGGCGGTGTGTCAAAAACAACAGTGCTGCCTGTCTAGAAAGCATTTCTGGGCGTCATTCGCGCACTTGTCAAGCAGTCTAGGTAGGCGGCTCAGTGTGTTTTGAAACACAGCCTGCTACTGCCCTTCGCTATAACGCTATTGCATACACACGGAGAAGAGTAAAAACACACTAATCAGAGCCACACACAACTTCGAAATGACTTTGGCGATATAATAATGTGAAAAAAACCCTTGCCGCTTAGGGATATGCTGTAGCGATTTATGAATCTTATGAGTCGGATCTCTTCAATGAATAAATTGAACCGGTTCACTAAACCGAGTCGACTCGCAGTGCAACCGACACGATGAACGAGAACCTTTCGAATAATGAGCCAAGAACCGATAAGTAACTGAGCTGATATGGATATAATATGAAATTGATGTTCTAAATTACTTTATGTTTTATGAGCTGAATCAAGGCTACAATGAACTGAACTGAACATAAAATGTCGAATCGTTATTTTTGAAACAGTTCTTTAAAATGAACTGATTTGAATGAACCGATTCGCGGACCATTTCAGTCAAAAACTACCAACTTTTGAGTCGGATCTTTCGGAGAATAATAAGTTAAACCGGCTCATAAAAACGCACTGGAACCGACACTCTGAACCGAGATCAGCCTATTTCACATATCTGATGCTGTGGCGTAAAATAATAGCTGAATTCCTTTTTTAAACGGTTCTTTAAAATGAACTATTCTAATGAACCGATTCTCGAAAATGAGTCGGACTTTCCACCACTGTCAAAAACTACTGAACTGCCTACTACCACACTTAAATTTACATTTACCGCACTTCTGGAAATCACACGAATAGTTTAAACGTTTGTAGGAACAATTTACCCTCTACTTCTTAATGACTTGAATAATGGTTAAACAAAACCTTGCAATTTAGGAAATTGCTGTGATTCGTGCTGTGGGGTCGACGGGTTCGGCTCGTTTGCTTCGCAACAGAGGCGGGGTTCTGATGCTCTGTGTGTCCGTGCGCGCATGTCAATAAAGTTTTTTCGAATAGTTCAGTGTGCCTTTTGTAGAATGGGTAGCATCACTGATGGTAAGGATTTCTTTGTTTTGGTGTATATTTAGTGTTTGTTCTTTATGTGGCAAGTCAGTGTGGTGTATTACAATGGTGCCCGGTGTATGCATTTTTGTAACTAAAAGAACTCGCTTAAAATTAGATCAATATGAGGAATTATAGCCAGTTAGCCATGTGATATGCTAAAACTGATGCACTAAAACACACACAAAATGTTGTTTGTGTATATTGTTTCAGTTACTGCGATCATATGTAACTAAAATTAGTTTGGAAGGGGATTAGGAATATAAATATGTAAAGTTTTTCTAAAATGATTTAAAAACATACGCACAGATATCTATCTATCTATCTATCTATCTATCTTTTGCGTGAATAGTATTAGATTATTTAAAAAAATGTGCATTTTTTGAAGTTTGTATATATGACTTGGAAGATTTCTTTGATCCACGACAGTCTTCAATGGTGTCATTGGCTGTTTTGTGACTTTGACTTGCTAGAAGATTCTAACTGTAACTATACTCCAGCCAAATTTGTTGACATGATACTTTTTAGAGTATGAGCTGTTTTATGTGGTTTATTTGTAGTAAGCTTCAACAGTGCTTCTTAAATGGTATCTGTGTCCTTATCCTTTCACAGATGAGGTTATTCGGAAGCGTCTTCTAATCGATGGAGATGGAGCTGGAGACGATAGGCGCATTAATGTGCTTATGAAGAGCTTTACCAAATGGTGCCATTCCAATTTCTCACCAGAGGAAGGGTAATTCAACTATTATTATGATCTGTGATCTCTCTAATTTCTTATGATGCACCTTATTCTACTGATTAGTTTCCATAGCCTTATGTATAATGACTTGATTGTCTCTGTTGCTGCAGGTTCTCACAGTATCAGAGGATGTTGACATCTTTGGCACAATGTGAATTCTCCATGGGGAAAACCCTGCTTGTGTATGACATGAACCTAAAAGAAATGGAGAATTATGAAGCAATCTATGCAGATATTGGTAAGACATCCAGTCGATGTGCCTGTGACTATCAGGTATCGTTATAATTTATTGAGTTACTTAGCAAAATATTCTTGTTTCTTTTCTTCAATATAGAGAAAAGTATAACTTCAGCCCATGAAAAAATTGCAGAGTGCAAAAAGGAAATCCAGAGAGCGAAAAGGATACGTAAAAACCGCCAAGGTTCAGTAAAGCTCCTTTGGAAAAAGCTGACATTCTGTCCTTTTATTGTTTTCTATTTGGTTTTATCACTCATTTCTGCTGTTCTCTAATTGAATTCTCATTTATAGAGTATGATGCTTTGGCCAGAGTTATCAAGCAACATCCAGACAGACATGAGACCTTGAAGTAGGTTTGAAATTCATGTTTAGGTCAAATCACATATGTATTAGCATGTAATTTATTTATTACTTGGTTCACTGTGTCTGTATATCCTTTATATAAAATGACAAGCAGGACACCCTATGGCAGGGGTGCATATAGACCCACCAGCTATTGAAGAGTTTTGTGATCTTATTTCTGCAGGCAGCTTGAGGCTTTAGACAAAGAGCTTCAGCAGCTTTCACACACCAAAGAGAACGTGGAGGACAAGGTAAGGGAATGAGGTATTTCTTCATGGTTTTGTAGAAATACACCATCATACGCTTAAATATTTACTCAGATCTTCTTCTTTTTTTAACCATGTTCAGTTGGAACTTCGTAAGAAACAGTTCCACGTCCTTCTCACCACCATTCAGGAGCTTCAGCAGACTTTGGAGAGTAAGTAGTTAAAATGAATAAAGGCTAGATGACCCAGATGTATACTGATTCTAAACTGTTTTGCCGTTACCAACAATTAGTTTTATTTCCGATCATGTTATAATCATCTTCCTGTTTTATGGTCTAAATTTGTGTTTGTTTATCTTTTTAGATGATGAGAAGATGGAAAGTGATGATACCCAGGAGAGCTCGATGGAAAATGGAGACTAGACTAACATTTTTCCACAACATTAAACATCTTTGAACAAATACTGTATGTGTAGTAATCGTATATCATGCCCTTTAATCCAGAGGCTTCATAAACAAAATTACTTTTACTGTGACTTAATGAGCATAGTTCAAAGAGAATGTTATGAACATCTCCAAAATATTAATTTGTATGAATACACAACATAAAAATTGTAAACTGTGGAATGTTGTGTTAATGCCATAAAATTGCCGAAAGAATTGTTGCTGAAGCAGACTGCTGCTTATATACACTACAATATATTTTTACTATATTAAATAACTCTTAGATCTAAATATATTTTAAAAAGTCATTTATTCCTGTGATCAAAGTTACATTTTCAGCATCATTACACACAGTCTTCAGTGTCACATGATCCTTCAGAAATAATTCTAATATACTGATTTGATGTTAAAGAAACATTTATTATTATTATTATTATAATCAATATTGCAATACAGTTGAGTAAAAAAAAATTTTTTTCAGGATTATTTGATGAATAGAAAGATCCAAAGATCAGCATTTATCTGAAATAAAAAGCTTTTGTAACATTCTACACTACCATTCAAAAGCTTGGAGTCAGTATACACTCTTAAAAATAAAGGTGCTTCACGATGCCATAGAAGAACCCTTTTGTCTAAATGGTTACATAAAGAACCTTTAACATCTGAAGAACCTTTCTGTTTCACAAAAGGTTCTTTGTGGCGAAAGAAGGTTCTTCAGATTATAAAAAGGTAAGTATATATATCTGTATGTATATATATAATATATATATATATATATATATATAAGTTTTTTTTTTTTTTTTTGGGGGGGGGGGGGGGGGGGTCATAGAAATTAATACTTTTATTTAGCAAGGATGCTTTAAATTGATCAAGAGTGATGATGTTACAAAAGATTTGTATTTCAGATACATGCTGCTCTTCTGAACTTTCTATTCATCAAAGAAACCTGAAAAAAATCTACTCAGCTGTTTTCAACATTATAATAGTAATACATGTTTTTTGAGCACCAAATCAGAATATTAGAATGATTTCTGAAGTATTCTAATGATGCTAAAAATTCAGCTTTGGAATCACAGGAATAAATTACATTTTAAAATATATTCAAATAGAAAACAGTTATTTTAAATAGTAAAAATATTTCAAAATTGTACTGTTTTTGCTGTACTTTGGATCAATTAAATGCAGGGTTGGTGAGCAGAAGAGACTTCTTTAAAAACATAAAATCTTATTGTTCAAAAATGTTTTACTGGAAGTGAACGCTCGAAGCAATGAATGATTAGGCTCATCCCGAACCTATGTTTGGAACTACATTTATTTTAAAGAAATATAGCACAACCACACTTTTTAAGCAAAATAGGAGGAATTTTGTTCGTGAGTAAAGTACATAGACCAGCAGATGTCGCTGCTGCTACAATAAGGAACATGACTCACTAAAACTACATGCCTTTTAAGTAAAAGTCCTTAGAAGATATATCCAAAATGTTTAAGTAATACTTATTAAAATCTACTTTTATTATTAATGACATGTATTAAACGCTCAGAACTGCAAAATCTCCCTCATAAGCGGAAGGTCAATGTTAGCAAATCTTGCAGGAGGACTCTGAAGTGCAGTGTCTGAGTGAGTTTGATGTTTTCAGACGTGCAGTAAAGGAACAGTGTGGACACTGGGGCTGTTTTTATGCTGTGCAGATGTACTCTACATCTCTAACAGCAGATCAGAACTGACGTATAGGCGTGGAGTCAATTTATCAACCAGAAGTAATGCAATTGCATACTGCATGTTTTAACCTGAAGGTCAAGTTTAGCTGTTAGAAATTAATTTAGGCCTAACATCTAATTATATTATATTATATAACTATGTACTGTGCTTTTGGCATGCATTTTGTAGTTTAAAGGTTTCAAATAGCATGTTAGCGGAAAGATCATCCATCCTTACTGGCCTTTGCATCTTCATTCATGCTCAGAAGATAGTTTGTGGTTGTTTTAATCAGCAGCATAGTGGTGCACACTGAAAGACAACACATGCACTAAGGTCATTTGTGTTGTGCCCTCAATTCAGATTCTCTGACACAATGCAAAACTAATGTGACTACAACTGCACTAGAGGAATGAGAGAATACTTACAAAAATCACAAATGTCCTTATTTACCATTTGAATCAGAGCTAATCAATTCTGGAGTCTAAGCAAAACTGTAGTATTTTAAAGGTTACAAGGTCACAATTGGCATATTAACACTTCTGTAATACAACATCATCACAATGGATTTTACACTTCCAAATCACCAATACTGGGTGTATAGGAAAAAAAAATCGGCAAGATAAATGGGTTTTATGTGAGGCGCCGTATAGGGCTTAAATCAAACTTCACTCACGCGCCTCATAGTTTTAAAACTAGTTAGGAATGTATATATATATTTCATTTTTGGGAAGCATAACAAATACTAAAGACTCTTTTCTGTAACAGACAGACAGAGACAGTACATTTGTTTTTGTTTATAACAAAAATATATATATTAAAAAAAATTGACAATATTGTCTCATCTGCAATATCACTGTAAGAGCCACATCTCTATTATCTGGTTCATTCAACACAGGTAAAGGCTTCCCCTGTGCATGATATCTGATTATTTCCACTGACTAATTACAGCTGAGCTGTGCAGCTCTGAATGCACACAGCGAGATGTGAAGAACAGTATGTATTACGCATTCTGCCATATCCTATCAATAATCTAGTGGAGTCCCAGCAGTCAGCTGCAGTGCTTTTAATTGGGTTCCTGATTTAAAACGTCTACGTTAGCCAAATTCCCCTTGCCCTAAGGAAATGGAGATCAGCTCTCAGGAAACTCGGAGATCAGACTCTCATCGGAGACAGATGAAGACTCAGAGTATGACTCAGAGTCAGAACATAGAATTTTGGGAGAGTAAACAAAACTTTCCTTCGCATACTAACTCATTTCCCATGAGGGATGCCTTTGCTTGACGTTGATTTGGTCAGCTTGCGTCTGTGATTGCCGTAATGGGATGAGTCAGAAGGCCAGTCATGGAAAGTATGGTCACCCCATTTTACTATGTGTCAGTGTCATTCTTGGTCAATGGAGACCATTATTTCCTCTTGATGGGCATACAGGCAAACAAAAAGTCATGTTTTCCACTAGACTTCTAACACAGTGTGAAAATCTGCATTTGCATCCTGAGATAAACTACATACTCTGATAGAAATGTGTTAAAGCTGCACTATGTTTTTTGCAGTCACAGTTAGTTTTTAAAGCAAGTCACAAAACGAATCTATCTTGTGCCTGTTTCTCCAGACACTCTCTTCTTTCACTCTCTACTTTTCTAGCAGTAAATGCGACTCCATGTAGTCCTATTCTTCCTTTCTGAAAGACAAAGCTTGTCTCCCTGAGAGCGACTATAACATGCCTTGATACATCTTTCCATCGCTATGGTAACGGCACTGAGGTGTACATGAGAAGAAACCAATGTGCTGTAACATAGGAACATTACATCAGGACTAGGTCAGAATGACCCGCTATTGGAGATCCACTCACCCAATAAGGCAGTCCAATGAACAATGACACTCACATTTCACTATGTGAAGTACCTGAGCTTTACCAGATGTATCTCTGAATAAGTTGCATTTCTGAGCTTGAAATGTTGCAGCCTGCAAGTAAACGTCCCAATTAGCTTTTTTACTACTTGATAGCAGGGTCACTGACATATAACAGTGTCCACTAGATGTGTGTGTGTATTATTATTATTTTTGTTTCTTTTCTCTTTTTTTTAAGATATTGTAAGAGACTTGTATACCGCACTGCCTGAGCAATTGTCTGCTTCTGATAAATTTAGATCTGATTACTGGCTTTTTCTATTAACTTAATGGCAGTCAGACAGTCATCAAATTCCTATGAATCACTCCATATTATTGAAACAGCTGATTCATTGTTGTGGACTGAGGATTCATCTATACGATGACGGTTCCTAGAACAGAAAACACCACATTACGTTCAGTCTATAGAATATTTTTATTGGCTTTGCACATTAAATTCATTAAAGCATTCACACCCACTGATCAAAAATGCAAATATCAAGACAGAAACTCATTCACATTGAAATGCAACAGAAACCAGAACAAGAAGTGTAACATGTACTGGAATGTTTTTTTGTTTTTTTTGTCTTGCTTTATAGTCTTTGTGGTTAACAAAGCCTCGTGCATTTAAAAGTAACAGATAAGGAATAGGAAAATACACAAGAAAGTAAGAAAATTAAGTATTGATTGTGTTTCAATCACCTTGTGATCATAGGTCACAGAATATACAAAAATGGCTCTGTTAGTTAGGAGAGAAATTATATACAAACTGAAACTGAAAAAGGTTAATATGGCACAACTTCATGCAGTTCATCAATACAGTGCAAACATTAAAGAGTCATATAAATGTGGAAACACAATAGTGCATACACCAAACCAACAAGCACTGGCATGACATTATTCTGGAGATAAGAAATCCAGAAACCCGACAAACAGTAATCTAACATCTATACCGACAAATTAATCTCTGTTATATACTGTAAATTACAAACACCTGCATCACCTACTCTAGGTGATCACCATTAGAACAGGTACACTTAAAGGAACGGTTCACCCAAAAGTGAAACATTTCTGAAAATGTACTCACCCTCAGACAATCCAAGATGTAGATGAGTTTGTTTCTTGATCAGAAAAGTTGTGAAGAAATTTAGCATTACATCACTTGCTCACCAATGGATCATCTGCAGTGAATGGGTGCCGTCAGAATGAGAGTCCAAACAGCTCATAAAAACATCACAATAATTTACAAGTTATCCACAGGACTCCAGTCCATTAATTAACATAGTGTTTGTAAGAAATAAAGCCATCATTAAGCTGTTTTAACTTTACACCGTCGCTTCTGGTCAAAATACCAATCCATAATCCATAATAACACTTTCTCCAGTGAAAAGTCCATCACCTATTATCCTCCCACATGAAAATCCACCAACGTATTTGTTTCATTTTGTTTTCACTTGTAAACAGTACTTAATATGTGACCCTGGACCACAAAACCAGTCTTAAGTCGCTGGGGTATATTTGTAGCAATAGCCAAAAATAAATTATTGGTCAAAATTATTGATTTTTCTTTTACGCCAAAAATCATTAGGACATTAAGTAAAGATCACGTTCCATGAATATATTTTGTAAATTTCCTACTGTACATACTATATAAAAACTTGATTTTTGATTAGTAATTTACATTGCTAATAACTTAATTTGGACAAATTTAAAGGTGATTTTCTCGATATTTCGATTTTTTTGCACCCTCAGATTCCAGATTTTCAAATAGTTGTATCTCGGCCAAATATTGTCCGATCCTTACAAACCATACATCAATGGGAAGCTTATTTATTCAGGTTTCAGATGATGTATAAATCCCAATTTAAGAAAAATTGACCCTTATGACTGGGTTTGTGGTCCAGAGTTTGTTTATGACTGGGTTTGTGGTCACATATGAGCATTTCTCTCCTGATTCAGAATAGACGACTTTTTCGCTAGAAAAAAGCAGTATGGTGGATAGACGTTCACAAGACGTTAATTGATGGACTGGAGTTGTGGATTACTGTGATGTTTTTATCTGCTGTTTGAACTCTCATTGTGATGGCACCCATTCACTACTAAATAATGCTAAATTTCCCAAAATCTTTTTCCAGTAACAAAACAAACTCATCTACATCTTGGATGGCCTGAGGGTGAGTACATTTTTGGGTAAACTTTGGATAAAATTTTTGGGTAAACTGTTTCTTTAGAAGTCAACATGAAATCTTTCTTAATGCACATTCATGCTCTTACTGTGGATGATTCATCTGTGAATGTTTCTTAAAAGAACAGCTTGAAAAAAGTATTTTATACTTTTAATGAAAAGGTTATAATTTGTTCTGCCTCTGAAACAACTTTCCTGTAGCAATGAATAGTGGATGATGTTAACCAATGACTGAATAGCTATTGTTTTAGCAACTTCACATTCGTTATGGCTCCAAATATGTCACATTATAGAAGTGAATTAGGTTGAAAAATCAATTCATGTTGACTTTATGACCACCTACACACTTGAAAAAGCTCTGATGGAGCATTTGACAAATAGGAATCATTTTAAAGTTGTGGAAAGTGTCGGTTCAGTTTCAATTGAAGCAGAAATACTATTTAGATTACAAATGGACAGTCTCTAAAAACGTTTGGTCGTAGTTACATAATATCACTTTTGTAAACTCTTCATTTTTCCTCGTCCTTCAGATGCACCATCTCCATTAAAATCAATGGATTTGCAGAGTTCTCTGCAAGAACTATTGCACTGAGTTTCACATTTGGATGCAATGGCCTTTGTTCAGTAAACAGGGAAATTTCAGTAACATTTACGGACAGGTAAAATCAAAAACCATACAATACATCTGAGGATCCCTGTCATTTATTTTAAAAACGTATTCGTATTCTAAAAATAGCCTTTATTTATTTATATAATCAGAAATAAAGGATGCATTTTAATCTATCTGTTAAACTAATCCTTTCCTTCATCTCTTGTGCTCAGTGTTGAACTTTGCCCTTAGAAATGGGTCCCCTGTGTTAGGGGATTACAAAGAGGCAGAGGGCGTTACTGATTGGTGTAGGAGATGGGCCCACCATAATTTCCCACCTGGCTGTACTCTGATTGGGCGAAGTCCCCCGTTCCAGTAAAAGCACCTCCTGACTGATCAAAGCTTCCCTGGTTGTAGACCTGCTGGTTGACGGCTGTGGTTTGTTTTTCTGAGGACGAGGCAGGGTACCTTGCTGCACCTCCCTTGTGCCATCCTGTCTCTTTAAACACAAACCAGATGTTTCCAGCCCACAGCACGAAGTTCAAATAACCAAATACCTGTGGTAAAAATGCCTTGATGAATACAAGAAATCAAAGAACTTCAGCAGTTCTACTAAATATTAAATATTCAAATGTTTTTAAAATGTATTAATTTATTACATGTTTTAAAAATTAGATTTTAAATATTGCATATTATAATACATTTTAAAATATTTGTATACATACATTTATTTAATATTTAAAGTATTTAAAAATATTTATCACATGAGCCTTGAGCCATGTGCTGATTTGGTGCTCAAAAAAATATTTCTTATAATTATGTTAAAATCAGCCATGACATATATTAAATATTTTAACACATACAGTATAGTTAGATTTTTTTGTGTGCCTATTAATGGATAGTTTATCCAAAAATGAAAATTACCTCATGTTTTACTCACCCTCAAGCCATCCTAAGTGTACGTATATGACTTTCTTCTTTCAGATGGATACAATCAGAGTTATATTAAAACATGTCCTGGCTCTTCCAAGCTTTATAATGGCAGTGAATGGGGGTCGAAATTTTAAAGCCCAAAAAGTGCATCCATCCATCATAAAAAGTGTCATAAATCATGGGGTAATTTTCCTTTTTTAGGTGAACTATCCCGTTAAGGGCTGTAAATGAATGATTAGACACCCAAATACAAGTAATATGTGGCTAGAGTGGTGTAATCTGAGAAACTCATGCTGTACCACAGATGTGTTCAGGCCAGACCATCTGGGTCCGTACACTGAGCTGCACTTGTTGGTCTGCAGCTTACATGCAGACATGAGCAGAACCACCTCATCTGGATCAGTCGCCACCTTTACATCTGAAAGACCTTTTGCCCAGGCAGATGAACTCACTAGCCACATAAATGAGAACACCACCGTCACTATGAAGTCCTGGGGAGCATCAAGAAAGCATGTTACATGTATTTCATGTCAAACTCAGTTGCTAATTTCAAGAATTACTTTATCATTAAAAGAATTACACACTAAAAGCTCTACACTTAATTACTATGATTTGCATACAGTATGCGTGTTTTACAGGATAAACAGCAGCTCACGTCTTGTTTATTAATCTTCTCTAATAGCAAGGCTTTGATAGAGATTCAAGCATTTAGCTTGTCTAAAATAACACCAGGGCTCACAATGAGAGGTCCACGGTTGTTTTCACGGTACTTGTTCTGGAAAAAGATGTAGACCACAGTGGCCAGCAGGGAGTACAGAAAGGAAAAGACAGCAATGGTGACGAAGAACTCGGCTGAGGAGGAAAAGTCTCCGATCAGGTAAAGCCGCTCTTGTCTCCTTCCCTCACACATCGGCACGTCAAATTCCACCCGGTTCAACCTGTTTCATGTAAGGCACAAAAACATGGTACTTTTTAAATACAATTTGCAGTTATATTAGGTATTTTTCAGTGTCAGCATTTACTAACTAACACTGGATAATAAGATATATATTTTCTGTCATAAGGTTACTTTAGTTCTTTTCTATTTCTGCCTTGTCCTCCTTTGATAACTATGAAGTTGAAGCCCAGCTCTACTGAATACAGTGAGACCTGAGGGCTACTTCAAAGCATCACATTGTTGTGGGCATCTTGTGTGTGTGCTTGACCTTTTAGGGCAAAACAACAACAACAACAACTTGGACACATATTATTTGAGACTACAAAAGAATTCCAGTGATCAGTGTTGGGGGTAACGCATTACAAGTAACGCCAGTTACTTTGTTTTCCGATTTATTGACTGACAAGTCTCCTGTCCCCATATTGGGAGAAATCGGAAGTACAGAGGTGTTGTGTGCGCTGTGTGAACATGATGTTACTGTTGTTCGAGACTAAATGTGAATGTGCATTAATTCATCTCACTCGCAAAAAAAAAAACAGATTTAGTATTCATCAAAATTAATTAAAACAGTGAAATGCAAACTCAGAATATGATGGAAACCTGCAATAATTAAATATGTTAAATAACACAAATATATCCAATCCCATTTTTACGTGAATTTACTTTTCTGAGGTTTATTCATTACACTTTTTGGTGTGAAAGGGCTCTTACATTTGCTATAAATAGAACTTCTTATATTAAAAACAAACAATCAAGCCCTGCTCATATTTAAAGGGGTCATATGATGCTTTTTAAAGATCATTATTGTGTGTATTTGGTGTAACAGAATATGTTGACATGCTTTAATGTTAAAAAACACATAATTTTTCAAATACTGTACATTATTGTAGTTCCTCTATGCCCTGCCTCTCTCAAACGCTTCGATTTCTACAAAGCCCCTCCTTCCGACAAGCGCAGTCTGCTCTGATTGGCCAGCTGACCCAGTGCATTGTGATTGGCCGAACACCACAAGCACTCATCGGAAATGTAACGCCCCTTTCCATAATCGCGAGCTTCAGCTTTCAAAATTAAAGTAAAGACAGTTAATAATGCTGTTAGTTTTACCATCAGTTCAAGCCCGAGAGAGGAACAGAGTCGCGTGACAGACACAGCGATGATGCTTGTATGTGTTTGCAAATAAGCCGCTGACATGCTGTGACGTGACCGTCTCTCTCTCTCTCCCTCTATCTCTCGCTCACACACACGCGCGCGCACACACACTAAACACGACACGCAAAACTCCGCATTTGAGCAGTCAATAGCAAATACTTAAACTAAACATACATACAGTCGCTGATTCAGAAGCGCCAGTTTGTCATAGCAAAGTCAGAATACCTCCTCTCCTAGGTTCACGAAACGGTCGTCCATAAAATGAATTGTGATAACATCTTGGTTGTGCTGTTCTGTTGTCTTAATTATTCATAAATGCATCTACTTTCGGAAGGCCAAATAAAGTGCTTTTGCTTTCACATAGAAACACACAGCTTCTCCCTGACATGACTGCATCAACACTACTGCGGTTACTGAAACCATGCCTTCTTTCTTTGCGTGAACATTTGGGCGGCATTAAGCAAATATTTCCACATCGTGATGTAGACATGTGGGGGTGTGTTTGAATGAGTCGTTTTAGGGAGGCGTGGCAGAGTCTTAACTTTGATAAAGAATATCTCTTTGGTTTTGAGACTTTAGTCTTTGCAACTTCAGGGATCTTATCTATGCACAAACAGCTTGTAACACTCCAAAAAGAAAGGAAACTTGAAATTGCATCATATGACCCCTTTAAAAAGTAACGCGAAAGTAACGCAAAAGTAATGTAATGCATTACTTCCCATAAAAAGTAACTAAGTAACGTAATTAGTTACTTTTTTAGGGAGTAACACAATATTGTAATGCATTACTTTTAAAAGTAACTTTCCCCAACACTGGTGGTGATTCACTACAGAACTCTATTGTCTTCTGTTCTTTAAATTGAGAGTGTATGACTTAAACTCTGTTACCACAATGGATAACAATGAAGACAGGATCTGCTGCGTGATTCTAGTGTATGTGTCAACTGATTTATTGAGTACAAATGAGTGAACGTGTTTCTGTCTTTCAGAAAGAATTTCTCATCTCTGAAATTGCTAAACAAAATTTATATTTAAGACCAAACTATAAATACTGTGAGGTACTTGACATGGAAGATATGGCTTATCCTTCTAAATCTTCTAATCAACCATTAATTCATTCACACAGACAAAGGCCATTGGAAATATGGAAAACTGATTAATTTGTCAACACTGTAAAAAGTGATAAGTTGACTTAAATTAAATAAATTGAGGAAACCCGTTGCCTTAAAATTATTAAGTAAATAGTAATCAAAAAAAAAGTTAAGTGAACTTGACAGTTACATACATGCAATTGGGTTATGAAAGCACCGAATGCACTTAGATTCACTGATTTACTAACTGAACTGATTCAGTATTTTCTCCTTTTTAAAAATTTTAAATCTCCATTGTATATAGTATACAAAATATCACAAAAGAAAATGATTTAGATTTAAATGCATTTAATTTTAATTCATTTTAAATAAAGTTTAACTGAAATAATTTAGAATGAAATATATATATATATAGGCCTATAGATATATGTACAAATCAATATGATTAAAACATGACAGAATGAAAGACAGCAACAGAGGTGTATAAAAGGTGTATTATATTATACTGAACCTGAACATCTGCCCAATTAGCACAATCAATTAATTAAAAAAAATAGTTCTGATGCTGCGATTTATGTTTCCATTTAAAACACTGAATCCAACTGTGCTCGCCAAGAGACAAATCTTGTAACCGACAGCACACAGAGAATCTAAAGATGAAACCATTACCACATAATCAAATGCTCCTGCGTATTAGAGTATTGAATTAAAGCCAGGTAATTATCTTTCTCCATATCCATTGCTCTGCAGAGAATATGCAGGGGTGCTTTAAATTAGCCTTACCTGAATGGGTAAGCAAAGTTGATGCCAATACTGAGGTTGCTGTCGGACTTGTTGATGCAGTCCACACTAACCCGCAGTTGCCCAGAGTAGCCTCCACATGTTGCAAATGCAAAGATGGCAAAAAGCTGAAGGAATATAACAAGATACACTACAGTTAATATATGTAAGAATTATGACATTATTGTTTCTCATCAATTTATGAAAATATTGGTTAAGTTATTAGTTAAAACTTGCAGGAAATGCAAGTTTCTGTGGTTTACATTGTTACGCCAGTAGGTGGCTCCAAGTGATTGTCTTTACAAGTGAGTCAGTTCGTCAGTTAAATCATTAATTCTACCGATTCTTTCAAAACCCGATTCATTCAGGAAGGAAACAAGTGAGCATTTGAGTGAATCATGGAGCGATTTGTTCTGATTCATCAGTTAAAGAAACACCCCATCTGCAACGTGCAACGTTCTGAAACCACTTTCAAAACTAGAAATACTATGTGTAAAATATAAGTTAGGCTATTCAATATTAACTTGTTTATTGAACAGTTGAATAAATAGAATCGAATATCGGGAATCTTACATCAATATCCTAATCACTCATATGGTTAGTGATGCAGGCTAGTTCTAACAGAGACGTGGCACATCTTTTCAGATAACAAAATCTTTTTCATGAGATATTACTTTACCATAAGTCTAATTACAGAAGACTTTTTTTTTTGTAATAACTTGCCCGACCTGAAATGACATCACCAGCATTCATTACATTACAAAAATTCCATGTTGATGTTATAAAGAGAAAAGTGCTTAAAGGGACATTGTCTAACTAGCAGAGCTGCTCTAATCACCATTCTTTATTAGATACTGGATTAGCAGCAGTAATATGAGACTGGTCAATTTCAATTAAGTCCAAGCTATTCTAAACACGTAATTAATTCTCATCTGGAGGTGCCAAGCACATTTGCGAAAGATGTTTGTGAACTGAGTGAAACTATGATGCCTGAGCATCTTTCATAATAGAGAAACCTCCATCTTGTAGTTAACACTTTTACACAACCTCTCCAGATACCTGCATACCCCCGCCTCTGTCCCATTCCTTCTCACTGTTGTTCTCTTTATAAGTCCATTATACCTTTTTATTTAGGCCATGGATCTGTTGTGAAGGCTAGTCTTATTAAGCACATGCTCAAACTGTCTGAGAGCTGAGTGCACTGGCATAAAACACATTTCTGTGACACTGATATGAGAATGGGCTCTCTGTAGGAGGTAATACATCACAGTGAACCCATATACAAGTCATTCTGCAGATATGCAAGACTGAAAGCCTGAAAAAAATCAATGATGAGCATATCTTCAAAATTCAAGAGAGACCATAATGTGAAAGAATGAAAGCACAATGAGCGATATAGTGCACAAAATTAATTAATTAATTTATTTTTATTTACTTATTTATTTTCTAATAGTATTCAAAGCATTCTGTGGCTGAAGGACATTAATGATTCAATGACGGTGTCTGGCAATGTAACAATGATAATACAAAAAGAATACAACCAGAATACAAACTTGAAAAAATGTACTAACACGAAAAGAAATTGCAAAATCAGAATAGTTTTAGACAGGTTTCCCCGAATAGGCAGTCCTGTCCAGAACTCACACCACTGATTGTTATGTCAGACCACTCAAACAAACAGTACAACAGGAAATCAACATTCAAGTGACATATTACTGTTCAAAAAGGTTTTTTGTTTTTTTGAAGGACACATTAAATTGACCAAAAGTGACAGTAAAGACATTTATAATGTTACAAAAGGTTTCTATTTCAGATAAATGCTATTCTTTTAAGCTATCTAATTATCAAATAATTCTGGATAAATGTACACACAGTTTGCACAAAACAATAATAAGCAGAACTGCTTTCAACATATAATGTTGAAATAAGAAATATTAATATGAAATGTTTCTTAAGCATCAAATTAGCATATTAGAATGATTTCTGAAGGATCATGTGACACTGGAGACTAGAGTAATGGCTGCTGAGGTTTTGCCATCACACATTATACTGTGAAATCTATTAAAATAAAAAAAGAGTTATTTTAAATTGTCAAAATCTTTCACAATATCACTGTTTTTACTGTATTTTTGATCAAATAAATGCAGCCTTCCTTCAAAAACATTAATAATTATTACTGACCCCAAACTTTTGAATGATTGATTTGTATATTTAAATGGTAGTGTATAAAATTGTATAATACATACCATGTTTAAATACATTTTACAGATTTTCCACAAAATCAGCACAGAAAATGATGGAAAAACTAAATTTAAGGGACTGTTTTTCAGACTTCAGAAGCTCTTTTGGAGTACATTACATCTATTAATCTTGAACTTTAAAGCCTGCTCAACTTTTTCATATATTCAGTCTATTTTTTCTTTTAACAGTTTTGCTTTCTAGCTTATTACTTTAAAATGTTCTTCAGGATACAGGTTTCAAACATGATACCTTCAACAATTAATAGTCAGAATGTCACCATGGTAACATAATATGCAGTGAACCTCCTCAACCTAATCACTACAATCTATTCAACTACAGAAATTCTTGCCTTTAGTAAACCTAAAAAAGCTCACATGGCATAGATACAGTGTGAATCCAAGGACCTCTAAACATCTAATATGTGAGGAACACTGGAAACCAAATCGCTTTTTTTGCACCGCATTTCATTGATCGTGAATAATGACCCATTCATAAGCTAACAGAAATAGACATTTCATTCATTTTGAATTACGAATGATTCCGTCGATTGATGAGAGCAAATGTTAGCACCTAAAAGGTCTCCAATGAATGGGATGTTGGGAGAACTGCAGTCTTACTGTTGCTTTTGAAGAAACTGCACCACAAAACTAACAAAACTACCATAGAAGATTATTAATATTAAGTCAGTTTAACTCTATGAATAAATAACTGTGTAACAGCTGATGGCTGCTATGAGACATACAGAGATTGTGAAGCCAGGACTTACCGGAGCAAATATGACCATACACATTTAAAAGCAAAAGAGATATCCAGCTTCAGAACATATTAGATGTATCTTCTCCTCGTCTCTCTCTGCTCGTCTTGTAGTGTGGATGGTGAAGGGGGAGTGTGAGCTCAGGAGAGGGATGGTGCTTGGCTCTCTAAGTATAACCCTGCACTCCCTCTTTTGCTCTGAGGACGGGGGGCTGCTCTACAGTCACAAACACACAGAGGGTCTCCCCAAATCACTTCACAATGAAGTCACTTGTCAGACTGGACACTGAATGCTACAGTTTTGCATTGAAATGAAAGCGCTAGTCCAGAGAGATTTTGTGGCACAGTGATCTGAGTGAATCACCAATAATAATCAGCAACACAGTCTCACATTCCAAGAAATGTCTTAAATAATGTTAATATGGTGAAAGTTATTTCATTGTTAAAATGTTATTAGCTAATATTGCACTTTCAGTTTTTCGGTTAATTTGTTGTCCATCCTGTTATGCAGTTTTTCAACCACAGTTTGATAAAATCAAGAATATTGTTTTAAATTATTTAGTGAGGGAGGTTTAAGTGTGTGTCCCTCAAAAAACTTGTGCACACTTTGACTTTTATCTTTAAGAGTAAACTGTAAAAATACTATTTAAAAAAATAATAATAATAATTACATGTTTTATATTTTAAATATATTTTTTGAAAAATATATTTTCAAAAATATATAACTAATATTATATCATACAGGAATGAAGGACTTTTCATTATATACTGTTATGTATTTGCCCTTGACAGGATGAGCATTTTTCGTATTTTGTTATTAAGCTTGATTTAAACAACGTAAGCCACTTTTGTGATGATACAGAAAGATACTTATAAAATATCTTTCATTTTTCTAAAGTTTCAAAGCCCTAAAGTTAAAAAAGGGTATAGTATAGGGACTTTAGTATAGGGACCAATCTCAGTATTAATTATATTATTAACATATTGGCTGTGTATTAGTGCTTATAATTATTCTACATGACCATGTTCTACATCTCTAATCCTACCCAATATCTAAACTTAACAACTACCTTACTAACTATTAATAAGCAGCAAATTACAAGTTTATTGAGGCAAAAGTCATAGTTAATGGCTTGTTAATAGGGGGAATTGAACCTTAAAATAAAGTGTGACAAAAAAATATTAAATGAATAAATAAATATTAAAAATATTAAAAACAGAATATGTTCTGTTTCATCCTTCCAGGATTGAGGTTTTAAGCAGGACTCTTCAACTGGCCAGTGTCCTGCAGACTTTAGTTCCAACCCTTACCAAACAGAACAAGCTTATCACAGTGTTCAGAATTACTAAATTACAGACAGGTGCTTTTAATTAGGGTTGGAAATAACATCTGCAGGACACTGTGTGCAACACTGCAATAGTGTGTCCCAAAGAGGCACAAAATCACTTTCACTAGCTTTTTCATTAACTGTTCCCTCCTGGTGGAATGATCTGCTCAACTCAATCCCAGCAGCTGAATCCTTAGCCATCTTCAAGAAACGGCTAAAAACACATCTCTTCCATCTTTATTTGACCCTCTAACTCTAGCACACTCTATTCTAGTTCTATTTTATCTATCTGTCTTCTATCTATTAGTCTTCTTTGTATCTATCTGACCCTCTAACACTAGCTTTCTTTTTTCTATTCTATCTACTTGTTTTCTTAAAAAAAAAAAAACTAAGAAACTATCTTTCTTTTTTTCTATTCTACTTGTTTTCTTTCACAAAAAAAAAAAATTGCTATATGTACTGCGTTAGGCTAACCGAGACTTGTCATAGCGCTTGCATATTGTTGCTCTTTTGCTGGTTTTGATTGCTTCTATTGTCCTCATTTGTAAGTCGCTTTGGATAAAAGTGTCTGCTAAATGACTAAATGTAAATGTATGCTATGAAACTGTTAGATGACATGAAGATAACAGTTTTAGAGTTTATTGTCAATGTCATGTAGATGCCTGTTTCAGATGTATGGAAAATGACAGCCCTGCAAATAAACAACATGATTAATTACCACAGGCAACAGCTCTTTAATATAAGACAGCACTGGCCTGTCAAAAACAACGATGCCTTCTCAAGGCTAACCACAAAATGCCTGCTCATATATCATGCCAAAGTCACTTGGAAAAGCTACAACCCTTAACAATGAAGCTTATGTCTAAGTAATGGAAATAAGAATTAGAGTCTCATGATGTGTATTAGAACACCTCAACATACCAGAACTGGTGCTGAATTTCACACATTTGAGATGTTTCATCCCAGCAAAAACTTTCCATAAGATGAGGCATTTTGTGAAGTGTTATTTTAGTATCGCTGATATATTGTTTTTATTTAGTATTTCTTTTTGGATTAGATTTTATTTTTATATTGTCTATTTTCCTTTTAATTAGTTAAGTTTTAAGAATTTTGTTGTGTGTTTTGGCCATTTTTATTACATTTTATTTTAGTATATTGTGTTAGTTTTTTTATATATATTTTATTTCAGTTAATGTTTAAATTGCTTTAGATATAGATTAGTTAGATTACAAAATGTAAAAATGTGTGTGTGTAAGGTCTAAGACCAGGTGCAAGACCACTGTGCGACTTTAGCAATGTTTTTGTAAATTACCAACTCTCACTGTGCAAGTAAACAGATAGCAACATCAAGTCAAGCTCAGGATTTATGTTCTTACACTATACGGTCCAATCGTCAAGCTGCGTCTTGACTGATCACACTATATGAGCAAAATAAACACGTGGGACCCTCCGAACCCGGAACCGCGTAGCCTCCATCGCTTCCGTCCAAACCACACACCATGTCAACCTGGTTTTGTTGGTTGTGGCTAAGGGATATAGCTATGGCCAGAAGTGATGCAAAATCTCACATAAAATAACAATTAATTAAATTTACTGCCTATTAGGTTGTTTTATTAACGTCTACAAGCTGTGAGGAAAAAAAAAACACTGAATTTAGGGCAGTTGTTTCATATCTCCGGTTCACTTGTGCAATACCCTTATGAGGGGCGACAAAAAGTTCTGATGTGCCAGAAAATCCTCCAAGCATCCGATTGACGGTCGGGAGAGGCTAATTGCAAAGCTGAAATTATTCCTGAATCAAAAAAGAGACATCGGCTCTTGTCAAACAGAAACTGTGTCATGCTTCTTCTATCTTCAGTGGAGGCTGTGAGTGACCTGGGATTTGGGGAATGTCTTGCTTCAATTTTAAGATGAAGAGCTTCCACATAAATAGAAGACCTTCTTGTAAGGTAAAAGTTGTAGTATGTGCCTGTGTCTTACTATATAGGTCTTCAAATCCCCAGAGAGACTCGGATTCTCTACTACATAAACATTTAAGAGGTAGTGGGTAAAACAATAATAAGTTATGTGTCTATCCAAAAACTGATGACAACATAGTTATAACAGTTCATTCTCTTCAGGTAATTTTTTCATGTAAAATGCTTTCATATTTGGCAGTTCTAGAATTGTTGTAACATAATAAAATAAAATTCCCTTCTTTCCCGCTCATTTCTATGGCAATAATAATAATAAAAAAAAATTCAACCTCTCCCTCTCTCTGTCTGTGGTTCCCTTATGAAGATGTGGTTTCCCATCTTCAGCAAGTGTTTTGAGAAACTCATCAGAGACTACATCTGCTCTGTGCTGCCTGCCTCACTGGATCTGCTGCAATTTGCATATCGCAGCAACCATTCCACAGACTATGCTATTGCCTTCACCCTGCATACTGCTCTCTCCCACCTGGAAAACAAGAACACCTATGTGAGGATGCTGTTTGTGGACTACAGCTCCGCATTCAATACCATTCAATACCAGCTGGTTGCGAAGCTCCAGACTCTAGGACTAAACAGATCTCTGCGCAGCTGGATCCTGGACTTTCTGACAGGCAGAAGTCAGGTGGTCAGAATGGGCAACAACACTTCATCTCCGCTGACCCTCAACACTGGTGCTTCGCAGGGCTGCGTTCTCAGCCCACTCCTGTACTCCCTGTAAACACATGACTGTGCAGCCACACACAGCTCCAACGTCATCGTCAAATTCGCTGACGACACAACGGTGATAGGCCTGATCACTGACAACGATGAGACGGCCTACAGAGCGGAGGTGAGTACCCTGACTAAATGGTGTCAGGAGAACCACCTCTCACTCAACATCGACAAGACCAAGGAGCTGGTGGTGGATTTCAGGAGACAGAGCAGAGAACTCACACCCATCACCATCGACAAGACACCAGTGGAGCGGGTAAACAGCTTTAAGTTCCTCTGCGTTCACATCACTGAGGATCTCACATGGTCCGCACCCACAGATGCAGTGCTGAAGAAGTCACATCAACGCCTCTTCTTCCTGAGACGGCTGAGGAAGTTTGGAATGAGCCCCAGCATCCTCAGATCATTCTACACCTGCACTGTGGAGAGCATCCTGACCGGCTGCATCACCGCCTGGTTTGGAAACAGCACCGCTGGCAACCGCAAAGCTCTGCAAATGGTTGTGCGAACTGCCCGCCACATTGTTGGAGGTGAGCTTCCCTCCCTCCAGGATATCTACACCAGATGGTGTATAAGGAAAGCCCGGAGGATCACCAATGACTCCAGCCACCCGTCCCACAGACTGTTCTCTCTGCTGCCCTCAGGAAGACGTCTCCGCAGCATCCGATCCCACACTAGCCGACTGAGGGATAGCTTTTTCCCTCAGGCTATCAGGCTAATGAACAGTCAGAACTAATACACCCTACAGCACACTCCCACTTTACGATATGCCACGCACTGCACTTTAACTCCACAGTTCAAACTGGACTACACGTACACACTGCACAAATACAACAATCTATCTGCTACCACTGGATACCATCCAATGCACATCCATGACATTGCGTATCCAGCTTATGTATAATCTACTGCACCTTTGCATATTACTGTGTGTGTATATATGTGTACATAATGTAGAATGTGTACATATGGTGTATAATGTGTATTGATAACTGTAAGTATGTCTAATAGTACACTGTGTGTACTGAGTATATGTATATGTATATTGCACATTGTCATCTGTATAAGTCTGTAAGTATGTAATGGTACTGTCTATATGTTAATTGTTCTGCACTGTATGGAGCACGCTCTCAAGAATTTCACTCATCAAGGCACATGTGCTGTGATGATGTGACAATAAAAGTGATTTGATTTGATTTGATTTGATTTGAAATGAAATAAAAGAAATAGTTATCCAACAATCATCAATCATCATCGGTCGTGGAGTGCTGCTGATCTAGAGTTTAGCTCAACCCTAATCAAACACACCTGAACAAGCTAATCAAGGTCGTCAGAATTACTAGGGCTACAGGCAGGAGAGGTTTGTTTTCAGGGTTGGAGCTAAACTCTGCAGGACATCAGCACTTCAGGACCGACGTTGCCTATCCCTGATCTAGTCAATCAGAGAATTAAATTTTTTAAATGGTTTATTTAAATTTTTCCAGGCCATTTCTATGGCAATAATTATATAAAATACTTTACTTTTTGGTGGTCCTGGAATTTCTGTAATTGTTTAGTAAATTAAATTAAATTAAATTACAATTTCCTTCTTTCCAGGTATTTCTATGCCAATAATCATGTAAAATACTTACATTTTTAGTAGCCTTGGAATTTCTTGAATTGTTTAATAAAATAAAATAAAAACTATGAGAAACACTAAATAAATAGTTGTCCAACAATAATCTAGTCAGCTAGAGAATTTATAATTTTAAACTTTTTATTTAATTCTTTCCAGGCCATTTCTATGGCAATCATTATATAAAATACTATACTTTTTGGTGGTCCTGGAATTTATGTAATTGTTTAGTAACATTAAATGAAATGAAATGAAATTAAATTAAATGTAATTAAATTTCCAGGTCTTTTTTAAACTTTTACATATTTTAAGAGTGTTGAAATATACAATTTTTCAAGATTTCAATAAAATAAAATAAAATGTTAATACAAACATTGAGAAACTATTTTTGATTTGATTATTTTAGTGGTGGTGTGTTAACAAGCATGCTAATATGGGTGTTAGCTGACAGTTTGCACACTAAAGCAGAAAAGTTGCATCTTTAAAATATCTTTAAAAAAAAATATTTTTCATAATTTCAAGTGCCTCTAACTGAAGAAAATCTTTAAAGATGAATACATTTTAGTTGCCTGAAATCACAGTACTGCTTGGCTGGTACTTTATTGTTGGAGCTTTGGATCATACCGCTTTCATATTTCACAGCTGAGTGTATCAGATAGAGGAAAAGCCCTTTGAAACCGTGCTTGAAATTAATTTCTCCTGTGGTTAGTATTGAGTTACAGAGGGAAGTATTTATTTAAACCCAGTGGTCTTATCCTGAGAGACTCAAGGAATCCAATTTCTCATTTATGTGAATCGGCAGAGCACGGCAGAAAAAGTGGCCCTGTATCGACAGCGTACTGATGGTCATCAGAGAACTGCTAATTTGTTTTAAATGTGGCTTCAACACTGAGCTCACTGTAATGGAGGTCTAGAAAGAGACTCTGTGTCTAAGAAGTGTAACAGGTCGACTTGTCATATTCATATGGATTACTTTTATGGTACTTTTTTTGACATTGTACAGAAAAGAGACATTCTGATTCATGTTGTTGCCTGAAAGAGAAAGATTCATACAAGTTTGGAGCAGAGTAATATATGAAGAGTTCATTTGCAAGAATAGATAACCCTGTTTTTTTTTAAAAAAAAAAATCAGAAATAATCTTTTTTCATTGTGCATTCCAATTAATCTCAATCAAACTGCAGTTGGGTTATTTTGATTAGGTAAAAAAATAACTAAAAAAATACAGCTAACTAACACAATAAAAACATGATAACATAATAAAAAACATGATTTTTGAAAATTAAAAAAAACAACTGAGTTATCTGTTTTTGCAAATAAACTCTTCATATATAGGCTATATACATATTAATGCTTGTTAACTTAAATAAAATTAAATCTAATAAAAGTATTTTATTTCAGCCAGTTACTGAGGCATTTCTCATTTTGTATACTTTAACTTAAAATACTAACATAATTAAAACGAAATAAACTAAAATAAACTGAAATACACTGACTTCACATACTGGACACATTTACTTTAAGCAAGGTTTTGTGTGTGTGTGTGTGTGTGTGTGTGTGTGTTTTGTTTCTGAAATTGTCATGATTTTCAAACCAAGTGGCTGTAACTTCAAATTAGCCCCTCTGCTGCCCTCATCTGTTTTAGTTAGGAAATACTATAATGGAACTTCCATCATAAACATGCACTGAAATGAGAACATATACAATTTTTTTTTTTTAAATATTTAGATTTAGAAATATTTTATTCTTATAAAAATAATTAAATATAGTATAAATACATTTAGGTGCCTTTGAGCTGTAACATTTTAAAAGATTGCAAGAGTTAAACAATTTCCATTCTAAGCAACAAAGTAATATTTTCTAAATGGATAAAAGCATTAGCATGAGAAGGCATGAACTCAAGCCTTCTAATAATTAACATTAACATTGCTAGGAAAACAATCTATTTCGTAACCAATATTCGCCCTTTTGGTCTTTTTGCCACTTAGACTGGATTGTATATTAATGTCTAAGTGGATGATTATGCAATAGTGGATGTGGTATTTTACAATGACAATTAAGCAATTAGCGCCATCTGGGGGCAGGACAGAGATGAGCCCTAAAAGGCTATGAATGAGCAGTTACAGAGTCACAGACAGTGACAGATTTGTAGGGGATTGCTTTCACTACTTAATTCATAACTTGGAAATAACTTACCAAATCATTTAGACACAAAACTAAGTCAATAAGCCTGGGCTGATCGCATAACTGTACTATAATGATTGCAGTGGACTTCTGAGACCCAAGAAGACAAGACCCAGAAGGAGCAGGTGAGTCAATGATATTCTAATCTGTTCCTGCTTAAACTACTGCCACTTTCTCACTTATCTCATCTGCAGTAAATAAAGCAGAGGAATGCATCCTAATGTGGCTCACTTCTGGTGTGTGTGGGGGGGGTGGGGGTGGGGGTAATAAGGGTCTTAATAAGGGTTAAGCTTAATCAACAGCATTTGTGATTTTGATTAACACAAGAAATAATGCCCTTCAAAATAAAAAAGGAGGTTACAGTGAGGAGCTTACAATTAAACTAAATTAGACCAATTTTAGAGGATTTAAAATGAGAAATGAGAAGCTTATAATTTTATCAAAGCAATTACATAATTTTTTTTGTTAAAACTTGTGCATTATTTGAGCTGTAAATGGTCACTTTAGGTTTTTAGACATTATGTTGTCATGGCAATGAAGTGGTAAAATTGTTTATAACTGTCATCAAGGACTGGAACCAGGGGCGCCGCTACAGTTTCTGGGCCCCCTGGACAGCATATCCATTCGGGCCCCCGCGTTCCCCCACCATACAGATCACGTTCTGCGTTCCCCTCGGTAAATCGTGTTCCGGGGGGCCCCCCTTGGTAGAAATCACAATCGCGTTCTGGGGTAGAAATCGCGTTTCCCCCTCGGGGGGCCCCCCCTCTATAGTCGGGCCCTTAGAATCGTCCTAACCTTCCCCCCTTTACGGCGCCCCTGACTGGAACTTAGTATTTTATAAATGAAAATGAGAAATGTTGAAGTTGAATTGATAAAATTACTTAAACAATATTTGGGGGAAAAAAAAGAAAAAAGTAAAACAATTCTAACACTTATGTCATTTTACCTCTGTGGAACACAAAATAAGATCTTTTGAAGAAAGTTAGTAACCAAACAGTATTGGTAACCATTGATTTGAACAAATATTGGACAAACAAAAACCCACACAATATGTTATTTTGTGTTATGCAGAAGAAAGAAAGCCATACAGGTTAGAAACAACACTGAGTAAATCATGAAAACTATGAAAATTAAAAATAAAAAAATAAAAGCTAATTCAAAATGTTTTATTAAAATATCTCCATTGTATTTTACCATTATATCATAGTATTAATACTAAAATAACACTGGTTTACAGATTGACCCCATTCACTTCCACTGTAAGTGCCTCACTGTAACTCAGATTTTTTTTATAATGCCACATTATGCCACAAGTGTCAGTATAAAACATTAGAAGTCAAAGTCTTCAGCATGTGTGTGAACAGTGTGGCATAATAGTTTGAGTCAGTGGAGCTCACACCATTGCACTAGATGCACACTCTCACATGAATGAGCACACGCTTGCCCAAACAAACAAGCACACATGCCCACATACCCCAAACACTCTCGCTTCAAGCTCTGGAGACCCACCCCCTCTCCACTCATCTATTACAGCTGTGTTCTCCTCTCCATCCCTCTGCTCTCAGTTTCTCTCTGTCTCACTCTTTCTCACACACGCACACTGGTGTGACTACGAGTGTGTGAGTGTTACGATGCCATGGCTTGTTTATCAAGCTTTCCCAGCTGTGTTCTGCAGGGCAAGGATGAAGAGCGCAGAGAGGAGGAGAGGGGGAGAAGATTACACCAACACAGATCCACTGCCTTCATAGACACACAGCTATTCTGAATGAGAGAGAGAAAGCGCGATAGAGAGGAGGGAAGTGATGGAAGGAAAAGAAAAATGGAGGGCATGAGATATTTTACTTTACATGGTACTACTGGTGTTTAAAGCACTGAACAACTCAGAATATATAAATATCTCAGTCATTTTACAGAAATATAATAATAAAAATAATAATAATAATTGTTGTTATTATTATTATTATTCCTTCTTTTTTATTATATCAGTATTATATATATATATATATATATATATATATATATATATATATATATATAAACCTTTATATAAATGCCAACCTTTTCATCCCCCAACCACTGCATTCATGCCACGCTTCATTCCAATGATTCCCAGTATGTGGCAGGAGTAAAAATATCCCATGTTCTCTCACGGAGGTATCAGTCACTTCTTGCAAGATGTCAGACTGGCTAACAACAGTGATTTAGCACTAACCTGATGAATGCATACTTTATTTAAGAGAACCTACAGAGGAAAATGAGTGTCTTTCCGACAATTTTCAGATCCCTACAAGCTTAAAAATAAGGGTTCCTTATTGACATTGATGGCTTCATGAAGAGCCTTTAACATTCATGGATCATTTCCATTCTTTATAGTGGGAAAATGTTCTTCAGATTATCGAAATACTCTTCAATCTAAGAGCAAACATGGTTCTTTTACTGAAAGGTTCTTTGAGGAACCCAACATGGGTTCACTATGAAAAGTGTGTATATTCACTGGAAGAAAATGTCCAGCTCCCAGTTGTTTTATGAGATAATCTGTGTTAGAAGAATTAGAAGAACACTCATTGGATGTTCCCAGAGCTCATTACCCGTCTGTACAATGCACTCAGGCCTATAACAGCCAGTGTGTATCTGGGCGCTCTTTGTATGCTTCACTGATCATAAGTAGGCATACAATCTCATTTTATTTTTAAAACACTGTCCCCCTTCTTTTCCTCAGTTGCTGTCTCCCTATGGAGTTTCCATGGCTACTTGGTCACGTGATATCACCAAGCCCCTCCCCCTGCCCTGAGGTGACTGTCACAGCGGTTAGTCAGACTCGGCCACCCGACCAGGATGCGATTCGACTGTATATTTGAGCGTGTGTGTTTTGAGTATGTTTATATGCATGTAGGTTGGGGCTTATGTGTTGATGCTAGTAGCTCTGGCCTTTGTCATAATCGAATCACAAATCATTGGGTTACTCAAAGATTTTACCAGAAGATTTTATAGTTTTCCAGTTGTAATTCTACTATTTGTTATATTTGACTGGGCGTTACGTCACAAGACTCAGTTTAGCTCTTCAGTTTCTGTTGTGTCTTACAGCCACCTCATGCGATTGCAGACTCAAGATCGAAAAACGGAGAGACAGCCAACCTTTCACAGATGAATTTCTGCACATCTGCGCACAGGCAGCCAAAGCACATCTGCCCACAGTCAGTCAACCTTTCTAGTGAACTGACAAACATCTCCATGTAGTCAACCAACCTGTCTTCTGTGAATTTGTAAAACACCCTACCTCCTGTCAACCAACTTTACTTTAGTGAATCATACTGGCCTACTCAGTCTCTGGTGAAATTCTGCCTATCAGTCAAAGCAAATAAATTCAAATAAATTTCAAATAAATTGTCTTCTTTAGCTCACTGAGGTATTTTGCTCAAGGTTTCATATTTCATATTCATAATAATGTGCATAGGGATATATTATATTATATTATCCAAAAATACATTCATTTAGAATATTTTAATATGTGTCACTGGTTTCACTGAGTCTCATTTCTCATTTCAACAGCTCAATAATTGCCTAATTATCACAAATAATGGCTTTTGAGAGAATGAGAGAGAGGGCAAATATCAAGAGGACGACTGTGCAGGAATCACTGTGTTGAAAAAAAGCTGGCAGGGAGGAAACTAAAGAGGCAGAGACAAAACCAAAGACCTGCAGAGAGGGAGAGAGAGAAATACACAGACAGAAAGACAGAGAAAAGCCACTGTGTGACCAAAAGTGATTAAAACGGCATGTTTCCCCGGTGATAAGCTTCTCATTTTTTTCCAGAGGACACTTCAAATGGAGAGCAGGGAGATTAATTTCCTCAGGAGAAGATGCATCGTATCCTTCAATCCCCCAGCATTCAATTGCAATAATTATCCAAAATGGCGTTGCCACTCATGCCTGCCTCACATTTGCATAGCTCAGAGCCATTTATGGTTGGCTTTGTAAATGTTTTAATTTTCACCTCTCCTTACATTTGATGATGAAAAAGGCGTCTATGAGAGCAATTGACCTTTTGATTTTGTGCAGTTGCTTTGCTGAGAACATTGGGGACAGCACTGGAGAGGCTTAAAGATACTGTTTTTGATTTAATAAATTAAAACAAACTATAAAATGATATTATTCATTTGACCAAAATTCTACTCTGCACTATTCTATTCTATTCTATTCTATTCTATTCTATTCTATTCTATTCTATTCCATCTGGGAAACAGATAGCAATTTTATCAGTGAGCCTGGCTGTACAAAGTGGGAACACATTAAATTTGCCATTTCAAAAGGTTTTTAAGTCCAGCCCAGATTTTTTTCTTAGCACAGTAAATTAACTTTAATAGCTACAAGCACTCGGCATGTCTTGCAAAGTGCTAATAATAACATACCATTTGAAAAGTCTATTTCCTGGAAGTTTTGGTTTTTGGGAATCCTGCTGTGTCTGGTAATAGGGTACTAAAGCCACATAGCAGTACTAACAGTGCAGAAAGCTTTACAGATGGACACACATACACAGAAGCTGGACATGTCCTCAGAGATCAGATACTTTCTGAGTCTAATCAAGCAGATTATGTCAGAGCACCAGAGTGTGACACCATGGCAAGTCGAACGCACACTTCCCTGACCCACACTCATTAGATGACCATGGGGAAACACATTTTAGCTGTTTTTACTAGGCTATAATTAGTGGCAGGACACTAAATTTTGGTTAACACAGTTACAGGGTTACATTTAAAAATAAAAACTTCAAACATCCTATACTGACATTTAGTCACCAGTGAAGATTTATTTTAAACTGAACAGGATTAAATGATCCTAAATACACCACGTTCAAAATTATTTAACTCATGTTTATTGGCTACATAAAGTATAAAACTATAGACATGTTGTATTAACTAACACCCCTGTACACTTCATATTGCACCAATATCGGACTAACCATAAGGAATAAATATCAAAGCAGATGTATTAACACATTTGATTATGTTAAACAAATAATAATAATAATAATAAATACATTAAACTCCATTTACATTTACCAATTGTTTATTTATAGCAGTAGAATGTAAATAGCAGCAAAACCCATGAAATGAATTGACTGCTGGTGCATTATATAAACCCGAGCACCTCGGTTCATGTATATGGGATTGATCATGACATCAATGGAATGTCACTAACACTTATGAGGAGTAGGCTAATTTACATGTTTGAAATAAATGACACGGTTATGAAAACTTAGATATGCAAAATTCGTTCAACACGATCAATTCAGATTCTGCTTATAACAAAAGGATTGAGACTCCTATTATAAATATGGCTGTGCCACATAAAGGCTACTTATTCAAAACTGACTGCGGCAAATGATTGAAATAATAAAAGATAGTAAAAATCACTCACTCCCTCACACATGCCAGGACTAAGTTTATCGAGCCAATTGAGAAAAGTAAAGTAAAAGAGAGTTAGAAAAGGGTGAGAGAAAAAACGCGTGTTTTACGCACACTTACCCATTCCAGAACGCGGATAAATCCCAAAGGTAATTTAAGCACTTGGAATGTCCCAAGTGACACAATCTGTATAATAACAAATGAACATGATCAATAGAGTCATTTAATGTAGTTTGATAAGGCACAGTTCAGTAGCCTACATTTTAAACATGCCTCGTCATTTTAATTAGATATTGTCAAATGCACAAACGCTATTTTCTACCTGATTAGCGGTTTCCATTTTCTTGTTTGAGAGAAATGAGCTTGTAAGCAGAATAGGTCAAGACCAAAACAACGCTAAATGAGTGATGTGCCAGAGTCGCGAGCGCAGAGAGGGGAATCGGCTGTAATCGCGGCTCCGTACGGAAAGAGCCGAATAACTTCGGCATTAATCTTTTTAAGATACGAAAAAAGCCGAGAGACTTCGGCTTTAATCAATCCCCTACTTCGGAAAAGCTGAGTGTCAAAAAGTGCCGAGGGTCAAAAACCGTTTATCTGTACGGAAAAAGCCGAGTGTGTTCGGCTTTAAAGACGCTCTGGAGCTCCATGGAGACAAACAGGGATTGGTTTTGATAAAATGAACCGTGGCCATAATGTTTTTCTCTATTGGACGATATCTAATTACAATTTATTTGCACTATAAAATATAGATTTGTCAGTCCAAAATATGTATTTATTTTTTAAATGTGTAGCATAGCTACTTATTAGGCAACATTGTTTTTTTATGCAGTTTACCATTCACATTCAGTATTTTGTAGGGGTAATTCTATGTCCAGTGACATTTGCTTAAAGCTCACTCAAGTGTGTGGAAACAGTACAGATTCCAACTCAGCTACATTACATAATCATTATCTCCTTTTAATTCGAAGAAGGTGGGCAAATAATCAAGATAATAACATGAAAATATGCATGAAGATGTTATGCATATATTTGGTTTGCTTGTGTGTACAAAATTCAGTGAAAGGCCTAACTTGGGAAAAAATATGCTTAATATTGGTAGAAAGAAAAGCTCAACCCTTATAAAAAAGCACAGTGCACTAAATGTGCCAATATTTGTCACCATGGCATGTATACAGTATCCGAAGTCAGACAGCTTGAATCAAGTCACCAATGGCATTTAAATCTTGCTTGAAACACACTATCTCACACACACACACACACACACACACACACACACACACACACACACACACCTAATTTCACTTAGATCATATACTGCTTAAAGGGACTCAAGCAGTCACTGAGAATGAGGAAAAAAGACTTGTCAGAATGAAGCCTACAGGGACAAGAGCCCCAAAGAGATTTTTTATTAGACACTGTTCATTTAAAGTTCACTGTGTATTAGTGTGTACTTGCATTTAGATCTGCATTTGCCTGCCATTCCAAGGTCGAGTCTAGCCCGATGACTGTTCTTTCAGTTATTATGAGAAAGAGCCCAAACATGCAAACACCTGATGCCATCTCAGCTGTTGCCCTCGCCTTTTCCAGTGCAAACGAAGGACTCTTGAGATCAGCAAATGTGAAATGGCACAGAACTGGGGTGATGTTGTTTGCATGCATATGTTTTGGTGATACTGAAGTAGGACTAACAATATTCCTTATAGGTGCATCACACAGACAGGTGTCCACATTCATCACACCCTGAGACAGCAGAACACCTGGGTTCAGAATTCAGAAAGGAAGAAATAGAGGACAATTTGGTGCTTTTTTCTGAGAGCATGCATGTCACACCTAGGCAAGTCACTCTGAATATTATTTTATTGATATAAAATAATCAATTATTATTTTATATATAATCAATCATCCGTCCTTCGGATGAGACGTTAAACCGAGGTCCTGACTCTCAGTGGTCATTAAAAATCCCATGACACTCATCGTAAAGAGTAGGGGTGTAACCCCGGTGTCATGGCAAAATTCCCTCCACTGGCCCTTGTCAATCATGGCCTCCTAATAATCCCCATCCACTTGATTGGCTCTATCTCTCTCTCTCCTCTCCACCTGTAGCTGGTGTGTGGTGAGCGCACTGGTGCTGTTGTGCTGTGGCTGCCGTCGCATCATCCAAGTGGATGCTGCATACTGGTGGTGGTTGAGGAGAGACACCCTCATATGACTGTAAAGCGCTTTGGGTGTACAACAATACACAATAAAGCACTATATAAATGCCTCATTCATTCATTCATATACTTATAATAGTTTTTGTTAATATTTTGAATTAGATTTTATTTTTGTTTTCATTTTAATTTGAAAGTTTTTGTAATTTTGTTGTTTTTAATATATCTAGATTTTGTTTTATTAAGCTTTAATTTAATTTCAGTTATTTTAGTACTTTAAACTAGACAAAAATGAGAAATGCTTTGGCAACTACAGTAGAAATAAAAAAGTTTTTTTATGCCACTTATTTCAAGCAATTCAAGTGTTTTTATGGTTTTAAAAACTACACTTTTTCAGGAATAATCACAGGAATAAATTACATTTTAAAGTATATTAAAATATAAAACCGTTATTTCACAATAATATTTCACAATATTACTGTTTTTCTGTATATTAATCAAATAAATGCAGCCTTATTAGCATAAGACACTTTTTTATGTGTGTGTGTGTGTTTAACAGATGAATACATTTAAATATATTGTTTCACTATTACCATTTTTATTGTATTTTTGATCAAATAAATTACAATAATTTTTTTCCTCAAAAATGTTTTACTCTATAGTGCCTATATAAACTACTCACTGGGCTTAGTAAAATGTATACATTTTTTTGTGCCAGGTCACCCTGAATTTTAATAATGGCCTTGAGAGTGTGAAAACTGAAGAATGAGACAGCATGATCTTTACTGAAGAGGGCCAATAAATCTTTACTTTACAGAGAATGTAATGCCATGTCAGCAGCGGGTTATCAAACTTTCGTCTTCTTCATCATCTTCTACTCCACATCCCAAAAAGTATCTATGTAAAAGTGAACGACAATTAAACCATCTCAAACTCATTTAGAGCATTGCAGCGTGATGATATTAATAACTTGCATGCATAATTTTATAAAGACTATGATGTATTTTTATCTGATTATGTTTGTACAGTTTTGTAGATAATGTAACATTCAGGGTAGCACCATATTTAACTTTTCAGAGGAATGAAAACGAGGCTGTGAGGGATTGAAGTACAGTGCGTTCTTGTGCTGTTCTTAACATATTGAGTATTCCATTGATGAAATGTCTTAATGTCTAAATATAACTATCCCTCACACTCTCGTTTTTATCTGTGTTTTCAGTAGTTAAGACTTGCTAACACTATAGGTTGCAGTTTGTCAACTAGTAAAGTAACCAAACAAACTCCAATGGAGGTACGTACATTCTTGTATGAGCCTTCAGCTGTGCTTAAGATTAATTTATTCCTTTAATGCTCTTTATCAATGTTAACTGTAAGGTTTCTGTATTCTAGTCGAGCAGAGTGTACAAATGTAAATGCACTGTAGGCTGCTTTGGATAAAGTGTCTAAAATGGCAATTTAATGAATATCAAAATAACATTAACCCACAATCATTTCAAGCACTTGTAGTGCACTATATAATAGGTAACTGATGTTATGTAACACCCTTTTACTATGCTGCCATACTGCCTCAGGTTCAGGAGTAATATTTGAATGTGTGGTGGCATGGTGCCACTCCTCAGTCCTAATTTCTCTGCCTGGGAAGAGGCTAGATGTGGCATGACTGGCATCTGGAGTAAAGTGCGGCACAATAGCAGCATGAACCTCGCGCATGCACACGCATGATGGAGCGACCTGGGGAACAATCAACATCATTCTGATTCACACCGCTGCTCGCTCACCAAGGAATCATGGCAGTGGCCAAGACAGTCACTTAACCTGCACTGAGAGCCTGAGAGGCACAACTCAGCTCTCAGAACATTTACAGCATGGCTTGATCTCTTCCTTCAGTTGTGCCAACAGTTGCCACATTGAATAAGCATACAACTCCCACAGTAAAACCGGTTCAGTCTGCATTCAGACGCAGCGCACCTAGGGGTTCTGAGGGGCTGAATAAAACAAAAGGGAAGAGAAATCCATGTAGAGTAAGGATAATATGGTTTTATTCTTTCCAAATAATCATGCTAAAATGTGAGTGGGTCTCCATCATGATAAAATGTGTATCCAAAACATATAACAATATAGCAACATAAATATGCTTCTCAAACTTTACAAGAAAGAAGTAAACTCCCATATCATTTGTTGATGTCAGTAGACATGGCGCTAGCAACATCAGGGTCATGGGTTCAATTCCCAGGAAACACTATTCGATTCCCAGGAAATCTATCTATCTATCTATCTATCTATCTATTGTGGCGGGAGGAGCAAACGACAGGCACAGTGGGTGTGGCGCCAGGCCTCGGAGAGGCTTTTATTCAATAGAAATAATACAATAGTGTCCAAAGGGGATGAACTGTCCAAAATAAACAGGGGATCTGGTGTCCTCGTCGGTGTTGCGGGATTTGTGAAGGAGGGGCAGTGTTCGAGAAGGAAGGGTCCAGGTAAGGGGGCGGAGTCCGGCGGCCGCACGCGCTCCCCTCTCGTGTCCGGGGCGCGAGGTTCGGCGGCTTCCTTTAGCGGCTTCGTCCTCCTTTTGGCCCGCGGCGCTTCCGGGGGTATACGGCCCGGCATCCTGGCCCGTCAGCCATCTCGCGGGTGTGGAACTCGTCGCTCGTCGCTCCCTCCCTGGACCCACGAGGACACCAGCATGCACGGGGAAGAGACCGGTCTCCCGAGGAGAGGCGCACTCGGCATATAACAGCGGCGGTGATGAGGCTCCATTCACTTCAGGTGTGCCTCATCACACGCCGCCAGACCTGGCTGTTTTCAGCGCCCCTCCTCTCTCACACACCCACTCCCGTCGGGAGCCTGGTGAAGGGCGGCGATTAAGGGATGGGGAGATGCTGATAATTAGGGGGAGGCAGCCGACTCGTCACACTATCTATCTATCTATCTATCTATCTATCTATCTATCTATCTATCTATCTATCTACCTGTATACCTACCTACCTACCTACCTACAGTGGGTGAAAAATTATTTGATCCCCTGCTGATTTTGAACGTTTGCCCACTGACAAAGAAATGATCAGTCTATAATTGCAATGGTAGGTTTATTTGAACAGCGAGAGACAGAATAACAACAAAAAAATCCAGAAAAACGCATTTCAAAAAAGTTATAAATTGATTTGCATTTTAATGAGTGATATAAGTATTTGACCCCTTCACAAAACATGACTTAGTACTTGGTGGCAAAACCCTTGTTGGCAATCACAGAGGACAGACGTTTCTTGTAGTTGGCCACCAGGTTTGCACACATCTCAGAAGGGATTTTGTCCCACTCTTTGCAGATCCTCTCCAAGTCATTAAGGTTCCGAGGCTGATGTTTGGCAACTCGAACGTTCAGGTCCCTCCACAGATTTTCTATGGGATTAAGGTGGAGACTGGCTAGGCCACTCCAGGACCTTCTTGTGCTTCTCCTTTGTTGCCTTGGCCGTGTGTCTTGGGTCATTGTCATGCCGGAATACCCATCCACGACCCATTTTCAATGCCCTGGCCCTGAGGGTACATGGCCCCGTCCATCGTCCCTTTGATGCGGAGCAGTTGTCCTGTCCCCTTAGCAGAAAAACACCCCCAAAGCATAATGTTTCCACCTCCATGTTTGACGGTGGGGATGGTGTTCTTGGGGTCATAGGCAGCATTCCTCCTCCTCCAAGCACGGCGAGTTGAGTTGATGCCAAAGAGCTATATTTTGGTCTCATCTGACCACAATACTTTCACCCAGTTCTCCTCTGAATCAATTGGCAAATTTCAGACGGGCCTGTACATGTGCTTTCTTGAGCAGGGGACCTTGCGGGCGCTGCAGGATTTCAGTCCTTCACGGCGTAGTGTGTTACCAATTGTTTTCTTGGTGACTATGGTCCCAGCTGCCTTGAGATCATTGACAAGGTACTCCTGTGTAGTTCTGGGCTGATTCCTCACCGTTCTCATGATCATTGAAACTTCACGAGGTGAGATCTTGCATCTGGAGCCCCAGACCGAGGGAGATTGACAGTTATTTTGTGTTTCTTCCATTTGCAAATAATCGCACCAACTGTTGTCACCTTCTCACCAAGCTGCTTGGCGATGGTCTTGTAGCCCATTCCAGCCTTGTGTAGGTCTACAATCTTGTCCCTGACATCCTTGGACAGCTCTTTGGTCTTGGCCATGGTGGAGAGTTTGGAATCTGATTGATTGATTGCTTCTGTGGACAGGTTGTCTTTTATAAAGGTAACAAACTGAGATTAGGAGCAGTCCCTTTAAGAGAGTGCTCCTAATCTCTGCTCCTTACCTGTATAAAAGACACCTGGGAGCCACAAATCTTGCTGATCGATACTATACTAAAATTGAAATAAATACTTATTTCACTCATTAAAATGCAAATCAATGTATATATTTTTTGAAATGCGTTTTTCTGGATTTTTTTGTTGTTATTCTGTCTCTTAATGTTCAAATAAACCTGCCATTAAAATTATAGACTGATCATTTCTTTGTCAGTGGGCAAACGTACAAAATCAGCAGGGGATCAAATACTCCCCCCCCACTGTATCTATCTATCTATCTATCTATCTATCTATCTATCTATCTATCTATCTATCTATCTGTCTATCTATCTATCTATCTATCTATCTATCTATCTATCTATCTATCTATCTATCTATCTATCTATGTCTGTCTGTTTAAATAACAGAATAGTTCACCCAATATTGCAAATTTTGTCATCAGTATTATTTTAGAATTATTTATATTTGATTATAGTATTTATTAATATTTTGAATGAGCTATTATTTTTTTACTTTTTTACAGTTTTTACTTTAATTTTAGTTTAAGTTTTAGTAATTGTTTTGTTTATATATACATATACAGTGCCGTGAAAAGGTTTTTGCCTGTTTTTTTTTTTTTTTGCATATTTGTCACACTTAAAAGATTCAGATCATTAAACAAATTTTAATATTACACAAAGATAATGCAAGTAAATACAAAATGCAGTTTTTAAATGATGATTTCATTTATTAAGGGAAAAAAGCTGTCCAAACCTACCTGGCCCTACGTGAAAAATTAATTGCCACCTCCTGTTAAATCATGAAATAACTGTGATTAACCACATTATTTTAGAAAGCTAAGTTAAATTTCACTAGCCACACACAAGCCTGATTACTGCCAGACCTGTTGAATCAAGAAATCACTTAAACAGAACCTGTCTGACAAAGTGAAGTGTGCTTAAAGAGCAACACATCATGCCGCGATTGAAAAAAATTCAAGAACAGATGAGAAACAAAATAGTTGACATGTATCAGTCTGGAAAGGGTTATAAAGCCATTTCTAAGGCTTTGGGACTCCAGCGAACCTCGGTCAGAGCCAATATCCACAAATGGAGAAAACTTGGAACAGTGGTGAACCTTCCCAGGAGTGGCCGGCCTACCAAAATTACTCCAAGAGCGCAACGACAACTCATTCAGGAGGTCATAAAATAACCCAGAACAACGTCTAAAGAACTGCAGGCCTCACTTGCCTCAATTAAGGTAAGTGTTCATGATTCAACAATAAGAAAGAGACTGGGCAAAAACAGCATCCATGGGAGAGTTCCAAGGCAAAAGCCACTGTTGACCAAAAAGAACACAAAGGCTCGTCTCACATTTGCCCAAAAATATCTTGATTATCCCCAAGACTTTTGGGCAAATATTCTCTGGACTGATGCAACAAAAGTTGAACTTTTTGGAAGGTGTGTGTCCCTGGCGTAAAACCAGCACAGCATTTCATAAAAAGAACATCATATCAACAGTCAAACATGGTGGTGGTGGTAGTGTGATGGTCTGAGGCTGCTTCAGGACCTGGACCACTTGCCATAATTGATGGAACCATGAATTCTGCTCTCTATCAGAAAATCCTGAAGGAGCATGTCCGGCCATCAGTTTGTGACATCAAGCTCAAGCACACTTGGGTTATGCAGCAGGATAATGATCCCAAACACACCAGCAAGTCCACCTCTGAATGGCTCAAGAAAAACAAAATGGAGTGGCCAAATGAAAGTCCGGACTTAAATCCGATTGAGATGCTATGGCATCACTTTAAACAGTCCATTCATGCTCGAAAACCCTCCAATGTGGCTGAATTAAAACAATTCTGCAAAGAAGAGAGAGCCAAAATTCCTCCACAGCGATGTGAAAGACTCATTGCCAGTTATCGCAAAGCTTGATTGCAGTTGTTGCTGCAAAGTGTGGCACAACCAGTTATTAGATTTAGGGGCAATTACTTTTTCACGTAGTGCCAGGCAGGTTTGGAAAGCTTTTTTTCCCCTTAATAAATGAAATCATCATTTCAAAACTGCATTTTGTATTTACTCAGGTTATCTTTGTGTAATATTTAAATTTGTTTGATCTGATTTTTTTAAGTGTGACATATGCAAAAAATAAAAAAAACAGGAAGGGGGCAAAAACCTTTTCACACCACTGTATATAGCTTTTTTTAGTTTCAGTCGTTTTAGTACTTCAACATATGTTATGTTGTATATATATATATATATAATGTTAATAGTTTTAGCTAACAGTAACAATGCTACTCACCCTAATGTTGTTCCAAATCTTTATGATTTTTTTTCTTCTCTTGAACACAGAAGTTATTTTTAAGATTTTATTATTATTATTAGCCTATTATTATTTTTACCATTATGTTAATTGTGTCCAAAACAATACTGGACCCAATTGATCTTAATTCTATGGGCCTAAATAAATAAATAAATCCAAAATATCGTTTTAGTTGAATAGGCCAACTGTGAACTTTTTGGGAGAAGTGATGAGAAGGAACCATTTTATAGGGCTGAGAAGGAACGTTTGGTGCTGTGCTGCAGTGTTGAACCCTCTGGCTGTTTCTGAATGAGCACTTCCTCTTTTGAATTTCAGATTTTTTTGACAACCATCTTTATATAAATGGAGATGGTGCAAAGTTCAATTTGGTTTCAGCTCCATTTTCACACCAGACTTCTAAACCAATCACCATGCCCATACCAAAACACAAAGGAAGTGAAATACGCTTAAATATAAAAGACAAAACGTGAGATGCTGGAATTGTGCTGTGTAAATGCGTTATCCCTCCTCTTATTCTGCACCACTAATCTGGCGGAAATAATCAGGATTAAAATTTGCATACCGGGGGTGAAATGAGTATAAATGAGAGAAACCAAATGATAGGCAGACGCACAGACACAATTAATGTAGCGGCGCTCCGCTTACGATTCGCGCTTCTTTGTTAACTGACGCCGTAAAAATGAACAAATGCAACCGACTGTTGTTCATGTGCATGTCTACACAACGCGTGCTGTCTGTCATGACGCAGCGGTACGCGCTCGCCGGTCACATTTGAACAACCGCAACATAGCTGGAGTGTTACCTCCGCCCTCACTCTGTTATCAGTGGTCAGCAGACCATTTCACATCTGAATCCATGACAACACGCTTAGCAAAGAGGTTGCTTAGCAGCAACTAATCCAATGAGCGCCGAGCGGCCTATCAGTAGTGACAGTGTTCGCCAATTAACAGATACTTACTCTGAAGATGCTTTCTCACATGCCAATAGCTTTCTGATCTGGGATATGCTGATTTAAAAATATGACTGACTGACATTAATGGACACCTGCGCAAGCAACCACGAGCAGCCGTATTGAATTGTGTGAGCATAGTGCGCATTTTCTGGATTTAGCCTATTGAATAGCTGCATGTATAACTGGATTAATTATGAATTATGAGTGCTGTGTGCCGGATGAGATGTACTGATTGACATGTTCACGATTTTAAAAAGCCATCATTCGAACAGCAAATTACAAAGAGCTGCCTGGAAATAAAAATATTAGGAATTCTATTCAGACTAGACTTAATTGGCGAACGGATGTAGTCTCTTGACGTTCTAGGAACTGAAAGTAGGCTAAGTTTCTGATTTATTGTGATGTGATTGTAATTTAGATTTACTAATGTAGTAGGCTATAAACTTGGTCCTTCTGGTTTCAGAAGTGCACTTTTGAAAATTATCAATAGAGGGCTCCCTTTCATTACATCATTTGTAGACTATGACAAAACATCCTCATATTTCAAAGAATTGTTTGGTTTTTATGCAAATTTCTTTTCTTTCTCAAGCTTTCCTTTTCAAATAAACACTTTTAAAGTTAAATCTTGAAAAATGTGTCTCTTAGTCTGCACACAAATATTAAGCAGCACAACTGTTAAAATGATTGATAATCAATGTTTCTTGAGCAGCAAATCAGCATATTAGAATTATTTCTGAATAATCATGTGACACTGAAGACTGAAGTGTAATGATGCTGAAAAGTCAAGTTTGATGTCACAGGTATAAAATCATTTTAGAATATTATTAAAAATTGTAATAATATTTCACAATATTTTTGTTGTTTTTTCTGTATTTTTAAGCTAATGCAGTCTGATAAGCATAAAAGACTAAGCGAGCATAAGACAGAAAATAAACGTATACCCAAAACCTTTAAACCGCAATTTAAAATTCTAGAATGGACATTATTTGAAATGTCTCATACAAACAGCTTGACTTCAATTAAACCCTTGTCTAAATGGAAAGAGTGTGACTATTTCGGTCAGTGGACAAAATTGCATTATACAAATATGCTGCACATGGTCAACTGGTCTTGCTCAAGAAAACTGTCACTGGGATGGTACCTTTTTACCAAAAAGTACACTTGAGGTAATGAAATGTAACTTTAAGGTACTAATGTACTATTTAGGGGTAAACGAGGTACAAAGATGTACCTTTTAACTTTTGAACCTTAGGTTACCACCCCAAAGACAGCTTTGTACCTTTTTTTCCAAGAGTGAAACGTAATGACAGTATTTGTGATGTCAACGAGGATGTGTTTGAAAAGTAAATTTCATGTGAATACAAAATAACAAGGCAAACCACCATCTAGTGAATATAAACTGAACCACTGTCAGGTTTCAGTGGAATTTGGAAATACAGACTTTTCTATTTTGTTTTGCATCACTCAAAAAAAGCAGCAAATTATCACATTCTGAAAGTCACATTCCTTCCTTTGGCATTCCATTCCTTTTCTGCTATGACAGTTATGAAGAAAGCAGGCTTTCCAAAGTGTCCAATTAAAAACTGGGAAAAAATCCAGACATACTGGCACCGTCATGGCCATCACTGCTTTTGGTACATATTCGGTTTCCTTTTTTTTTTTCCATTTACAAAACATTTACTTTTTTTCTTACAAAATGACCAAAACACACTAAAAAGAAAGGATGAGACGTGTTAAATATTAAGAAGTTCAATCTATATTTATTATATATTTTTTTCTGTTTGCTTGTCTATTTGTCATTCAAAATATCACTTCTGTAAAATAATTTAAAAAAAGCAACAAGAACGCTAAAATTTCAAGACAAAATTTATCGTTGAAAATGACCATTAAAGAGTATTTACACAACAGAATAAATGCTTTTTAAGTGTAAGGATCATTACTTCAATATACATTCTTATTGGTTAAAAAAAGAGGTAGGGTCAAACTGCTTCATTTCAGATGTTCAGAACAACCTAGAAATTAGTCATTTCCATGATCGAACACAAAGATGACGACACAAGAATCGATGTAATTAAACCCACTGCACATCTCATTCAGCATCAGCATATAGATGACAGAAGCTTGATGACCAAAAAAAAACAAGGCAAAAGCAAAAAAAAAAATAGCAATCACTGAACATCATTCATATGTGAGAGAAATTGAGCATGATGGACAATATTAAGTGTGAAAAATGCGGTTAGGAAAGGAAAGGCAAGAGAAAGAGTAACCGGCACTGAGGTCCGAGTGGTTTTTAAGGCACCATCAGCAGCTGTATGGAGGCAGAATACTAGGAAAGAGTTTGTATGATGTATTCTGTGCATCTCGGATGGAAGTCTAAAACCAACTCCACATAAATCAGGAAAACGTATGATTCTTTTCTATGTAGCATTTACTCCACTAACATCAGGATCAATTTGCTGTTCTAAGAAAACATTTTATCTCCAGAGAAGACTTTGTAAATCTTTACCAACAAAAGTATTATTCTGAAGCAAATTTAAGTGAGCTATGTAGCAGCAAGATGACACAAAGCGGGTAGATAATCTTCAAGTCTGCATCTCTATGTTGAACACAACATGGGAATAGTTTAAAACGTTTTGTATTGTAAAAAAATGCATCATTGCCATCTTGGCATTATAGGCGTCTAAAAAAATATTAAAAGAACACCCAAAATCCTCCAAAAGTGAAGTAGATACTGAGTTTCTAAAACTAATTTTTGCATTTGCAGACAGTGTCACTATATGTCACATCAGAAAACGGGATCATGTGCAGAATTGCTGGTGAAGAAGCCCAGATACGATCATGAGATCACCTCAAATGAAGTTTCCTTCATTTATCAGTGTACTGTCAGGCGATGCTTTAACAACATTACAATCAATCGAATGCAAACCCTGCCGTCATATACTCCTGAAACATATTCATGTTTCTGAAGCACCAACAAATATATTTGGCATCTCAAAGTGTGGAAAAAATGAAGGAGGAACTAACAAATAACGGTGGCAACCAAATCCAAAATTTAAGGGTTGCCTCAAAAGTCAGATGTGATATGTATTTGTATACTGTACTGGCAACACTGTGTTCTGCTATATTGATGAACATCTGAACATCTGAGTGTTGTGGAATAGGTCTGTGTTTGGTCTGTAGGGGGCAGTGTTGAAAACAGTGCGCATACTGTGTTTATTAATGCATGCCATTCATTATGTGTTTCTGGTGGATCTCTAGAGTAGTGTCGTCCTCTTTGTTGTGCTGGGAAGGGCTCACGTCTTCTTCCCAAAGCTGAGCAGCTTTACGGATCTCATCCAGAGTGTACTCCTGCAGGATGGTCCCATTTTCAAACACAGTCACCAACATGTCCTACAAAAGAAGATCATATTAAAGGATCACCAACGATGACCAGCACTGTTTATATTTTTTACATACATACATTTTTTAAAGAAATTAATGCTTTTATTCAGCAAGGGTGCATTCAATTTATCAAAAAGTGACAGTGAAGACATTTGTAATGTTATATATAACACATACTGTTCTTTTGAACTTTATATTCATCACTGAATCTCAAAATAAAATGTTCATGGTGTCTTCAAAAATTAAGCATCACAACTGTTTTCATCACTGATAATAAATGTTTCTTGAGCAGTAAATCAGCATATTAGAATGATTTCTGAAGGATCATGTGACACTGGTATAATAGCTCATGAAAATTCAGCTTTAACATCCCAGGAATAAATGAAATTAAATGTATTATATAATTATAATTTATTACATAAATATTAATTGTAATAATATTTCACAATATTCCTGTTTTACTGTATTTTTGACCAAATATATTCAGCCTAGAATTGCCACAGAATTAAATGTAATTATCTATATGTATCCTCCGTTCACTAAAGTTTAATATGGAAAAAATAAATAAAATAAATGCAAAAATGTGGCACATTATGTTCATATCTTTAGGAAAAATCTGGGAAATAATAGGTTACGATGTTGCAATGAGAGCTGATCTAACCTCCTGTGGTTTGCCTGCTCCACTTTCCACCGTCTCAATGAGACCATCTGAATTTCTCCTCAGACAGAGACGACCACGCTTGGATCCTTTAGACGGGTCCGTCACTGGCTGCTTATAGACATCCATCTATGCAAACACAAATGACATATTAAACAAAAAAAAACAAAAAAACAATACTGCTCAAATGTACTTTTTTTTTACTTGTTTAAACAGGATGTTTTGAAAGTGAAAGTGATAAAGAAACTCACGCCTTTGCCATTGGTCTCCACATAGCTGCACTTAAAAGCGCAGTTTAGCGTGTCTCTGTTGATTTTCTGCAGCAGTGCGCTTCCACAACCGAAAAAGACATTTTCAGCACTCCAACCCTCATCGCTCAGTTTCTCGAGAATCTGCGTTAGGCAAAAAAATAATAAACAATTACTAAAAAAGTAACACTGATCAGATTACGATCAATGATGTAATCTGTAATAATTGTTTATAATCAAACAGTCATGAAAGGTTGACAAACATTCAGGGCCAGTATCAAGTTGACCCTGTACACACCACACCTGTTCCACACATTTATTAATATGTTATTAGTATGTGATAACTTGCTAGTCATATGAGCACACCTTTGGAGTGAGGTCCAAAAGTCTGAAACAACAGTGAAAAAGCTTCCATTTTGCATTTCTCTAATATAGTCCATTTATTTTTAATTACTCATAACTTTTTGATTTGCATTTAATTTGAGCAAGAATTTGCATAATGTGTGTGCTAATTGAGAAATTGACATGGATTTCTGAACATATTATTTTGCTTTACTGGCAGCAGTGCTCAAGTTTGCTTTTGTGTAAAAGCTGAATGTTCTCCAGTATGATTTGAAGATGATTTTCCAAAAGAGCATCTTGTGCTTCAATGAAACTAAGAACATATGACAGTCTGTACTAAGGAATTCACATGATCATGATCAATGTCACAAATTTGACATATATAAACAAACAATATATATAGTCTCTTATGCTCATCCAAGGTTGCATTTACTTAATACAAAATGCCTTACATATTAATATTGTAACATATATTTACAATTTGCAATAATTTGCATCTTACTGAATCCAAAACTTTGAATCATAGTTCATGTTTTTTCTCTCTCTTGGTCTGAGGTTTAGTTTACCTCATTAATCGAGTTCAGCTCAATTCCATCCCCCTGGATAATGCGCAGGTATGATGGGAGCACCTTGTAACCAAATGAGTTCTGAGAACATCCGAAACACTCCTCCAAAATCTTTATCACCTAAAATTGAGACAGAAGAGTCAAATGAAGGAGGGAAGCAAGTGAAAATTCAAAGCATAAAGGTCTATTAAGCCAACTAATCAATCTTAACTCCACTATTTCATTCATCAAATACAAACAAGCAACAAACTAATCTGAAAGACAGTATATAAAAGGAAAATCAATATTCTAGAGCATTACTTTCACACAGACCAGCCAGCCCTGTAAGTCACAGTGCAGCACAGTGCTGGAGAAAGCCTATTTGTTTGAGTCTTGACTCCACTAAAATAAAGTTAAATCACTGAAACAGCTGCCTTAATGAACACTACTCCACTTTGAGCACACTTTATACATGATACACACACCTCGATGAGTGTCTGAGCGGGGTCCCCTGAGTCTGGACGAATAATGAGTGCAGAATCCTCACTCCTCTCCATCACTCTCTCCTTCAGCTTGTCCCCCCAGATGTGCTTACAAGCCTTAAAAATATCATAACTGTCGCTAACCACAGCTACAGGCCCAGAGGGAAACTGGTCCAGCAGACACTCAAATGCGTCTTTCTCTCGGCTCTTGCCCCAGGAGATGATAGTACTACAGAGACATGAAAAACAAAGTCTGACAAACCTTCTTCAAAGTAGTGAACAACAATTAGTGAAGTCCCGCCCACTCATGCTTCATTTAGTTTGAAGGTGCATAAGGTGCATTATAAATAAACAAGTTTCACTTTGCTAAACAAGAATTAGAAAGAATAATTTGTTGCACATGAGTCATTAGTGTCTAACAATCCTTGGCCATAGAGCTATAAAAATGTCGGAGTGATTCATGGAATGGTTGAAAACTTATATTTGAACTATATGAGGATGGAACAGCGTCACATAAGAGTGAGAGCTATTCTGGGAAATGCACTCAACCACACAGATAAAGGCGCTACAGCTGCGAGACGGATGAATGTGTAGCTACTAATAGAACTAATTAGAATCAACGGAACAAATGCAAATTAACACGCAGGTGTTTAACGTCACCGTTGAATTTGACGACACAAGCTGTTTGAAATCGAAGGCAGCTGTTTAACTGACTCGCTGCCCAATCAGTCTTAAACGGAAATTCTCTGTTCACTAATTTCCATGCAATCACAATGAAGTTTACAAGCTACAAAAGAACACAAAAACAGTCCATAAAAATTGTTCTGAAGCCATATTATAGTTTAGTGTCAAAACGGACTAAAACTTAAGCTCTTGACTAAAAATCTTAACGTCTGCCCAAACAGGTTCATAAGAGCTCATGAGATTTGTGAATGAATCATTCTTTTGAATCAGATTAATCTGGTTCTCCATTTAAACTCGCCTAATCTGGTCACAGTGAATAATGGTTTACTGAATGGGACACAAACTCTGTCGTCATAATCACATATACCTCTTATATGGTGTTTCTGTGTTATTCTCTGAAGTTCTGAAAGCTCCAGTCCCCGCTTAATGTAATTGCATGGAAAAAAGCAACCATTACAGTCTTCAAAGTATTTACTTTTGTGTTTCAGGGAAGAAAGAAAGTCGTAAGGATGGTAAGGATGTTTAATTAACAATGTTTAATATTTTAAACAGAATTTTTCATAAACTAAACTAAAACAGGTTTCAGCATTCCAAGGTACCATATCATATTCAACAATCTTAAAGGATTAGTTCACCCAACAATGAAAATTCTGTCATTAATTACTCACCTTCATGTCGTTCCAAACCTGTAAAACCTTCCTTCATCTTCAGAACACAAATTAAGATATTTTTTATGTAATCCGAGAGTTTTCGGACCCTGCATAGACAGCAATGCAACTGACACATTCAAGACCCAGAAAAGCAGTAAGATTGTTAAAATAGTCCATGTGACATTAGTGGTTTAACCGTAATTCGTTATGAAGCTACGAGAATACTTTTTTGTGCGCAAAGAAAACAAAAATAATAACTTTATTCAACAATTTCTTCTCTTCCATGTCAGTCTCCGTCGAGCATTCACGAGAGTACCACGACACATGCGTGTGGTGCTGCTGACGCAGGAGCCGGCGTGGTACTCTTGTGAACTTGCGTGGAAGACTGACACAGAAGAGAAATTGTGTGTAAAGAAAAAAATAATAATTACGTTATTCAAAGTATACTCACATCTTTGTAAAAATTAAGGTTGAACCACTGATGTCACATGGACTATTTTAATGATGTCCTTACTACCTCTTTGGGCCTTCAACGTGTCAGTTGCGTTGCTTTTAAACACGAATTTAACAGACTGCAGGGTCAGAAAGCTCGGATTTAATTAAAAATATCTTAATTTGTGTTCCGAAGATGAACAAAGGTCTTATGGGTTTGGAACGACATGAGGGTGAGAAGTTAATAACAGAATTTTCATTTTTTGGTAAACTATCTCTTTAAATTTGTGTTATTTTAGTATTATTTAGTATTATAAATACTACTATAGTATTTATCAATTCACTTTGAAACTTTCCTCAAACTTTATTTCTTTCAGGCCATCAGGTTTTAGGCAGGATGTTACAGAAAATCAAATTTGATTACGCCTTGACGAAACAAGTGAGCAGTAAGTACTAGGGGTTTAACGGTACACGTATTCGTAACGAACCGTTTCGGGACTTTATTTAATTTTTTTCAGGAAATTCAAATAATAAATGGCGTTTTGACAGTCTTTGATGTGGCATGACAGATCGCTGTATAAACGCCTCGGGGAGCCGCTTCAGAAACCCAACACAAGCATTGACTTGAGCGGCCGCGATCAGTTCTGGTTCCCGTGTCTGAGCCGTAGATGCACCGCAGACTTGTGCAGAGCAGAGCGTGAGTGAACGTGATCATTCCTTCCTCTGTACTACTAGTTTTAACACGAATAAACATGACTGAACATCTCATGCCTCATGTAATCGCTCAATCAGTGTTCGATCAGAAATTCAATCAACTGCAGAAAGACATCAACAAAACAGCGTGGAAATAAAACGTAGCATTTCATTTTCCTCAGTGTCCACAGCTCGTTAGTTCACTAGAGAAATTAAGTCTAGAGAAGAGCATTTCATGAAATATTACACTATATACTCATTATATTTTACTAAACCTGTTAGTCTTAATTATTTAATGTACGTTTAAATTGATCTGTTATGAAACATGCTATGACAGCCAGTGTGTAATTGAATATATTTGAACAAATAGCCTAGAAATTTGATTATTTATAAGTTAATTTAAAAACTGCATTATGTGCAATTTACATGTTTGCATACAATTGTTTTTAAAGTTGAGTGTTGATCATCTATTTTAAAATAAATAGTAATTAAATTTAAGTTTGGGTTAAGTTGTTAGGCCTAATTGTAACCTTACAATGTAAAAGGGCTCCCTATAGTTCTAAGCATAAGCTGAGTTAGATTTTTATCAATAAGAAAATTTAAACTATAACTGAATGTATTTAAAGAAAGAGCAACTTGTTCAGTAAACCTCTGTTTAATAAAAAAAAAAAAAAAAAAAAAAAAAAGTTTAGTTTTTCCCCCCTGCTGTACCGAAATCATACCGAACCGTGACGTTAAACCTGAGGTACATACTGAACCTTCATATTTGTGTACCGTTACACCCCTAGTAAGTACACAAGTACATTACCTGTGTTCTGCAGCAGGGATAGAGAATCCAGCCATAGGACATGCATAGTATCGCTGTGCCATCAGCACACCCGCCACTGTATCTGTGCTGCAGAAATTCACCAGATGAGCAGCTCCACCAAGTGCTGCCGACTAGATCAGTAAAGAAAGACACAACAGAATTGAGTCAATAACCTGTTTAATGTCAAACCCCTAGTCCCTGAAGTCTTTATTGTACATCAATGTTCTCGCGTCTGCAGTGAAACCCAAAGATCAAATGTTGTGATTTCTCTCACATCATTTATAACATTAACCGATTCCCATTATGTTGATCCTATTTTTGTAACTGTATTATAGACAGAGGCTTTTAAGAAGCAAATCATAAGAGAGGTTGTGACTTTGACCTTTGAAATAAATTGTGTGCCCAATTTAAAGCAAAGAAGACATTTTCTATATTCCCCTGATTAAACACTCAGGTTATTGACTGTCTCAGTTCATTCATCGCAGGGTCACAGTAATCAGGGGGGATTTGCCCTTTAGTGATAGTCAAGGGAAGGTTGTTGCTCTGAAAAGTGAACACGTTTGATTCAAAGCAAAATCTCTTTAGCCCCCTGAGGAGAGGATCAATATTTCTTGCTCTACTACAAGGTGTATATTTATGTGAGAATTTGAGGAGTCTACTTCTTTTTCTTTTTTAATTTAAGAACTGATGAGATCTGGGCTTGATATCAACCCAGGGAAATCAGATCCGCAACAAGGCTTTATTCTGCCGCTGTGATTGTAACAAGGATCTAGGGGACCTCGTCATGTAATTGTCAATGCAGAAGCGGAGCACAGCCCAGCACAATATGATGGATCAACATAAATACCAGTGTTATTTTAATATTAATTATATACTATTGTAGAATTTATTAATATTTTGAATAAGCTTTTATTTTTTGATTTTCAGTTTACATTTTAATTTCAGTTAAATTTTTAGTAGATTTGTGCTTTTGTCATGTTTTATATTCTATTTAGTATTCTATTTTTAATATTCCATTTAAACTAAAACAAACAACACAACACAATTTGTATGGAGTACTTTTAAGGTACTTTTTTAATACATTCAGCTAAACTTCCCTTTTTCCACTTAAGAACATAAGTCATATGGGGTTAGAAGGATTTGAGGGTGAGAAAATGATGACAGAACTTTCACTTTGGGTGAACCTCTCCTCTAAAAGCATTGAAATCAATCACTGCTTGTCCCCTGAACAGAAGAGAGTGGTGATGGAGAGTGAGCAGAAACCCTGAGTATCAGAGGCATTAAACTTTGCTTGGCATCATTAATCTCCTCTTGAAGCCATCATTAATCCAGTCAGCCGCAACCTAGAAAATACACTATCAATATCCCACTGTCCCTAATGAAGACTCAATAGTTTTACACAGCATGCTTCAGTCTGTTTTCAGCTGCTGAGGGAGAAGCGCTTCGGGCTCACACAGTAACTGATGTTCTTTCCCTTCCAATTCATTGTTTCTTCCTTTCTTAAAATCATTTTTGCATTTACTTTTCTGACAAAGTCCTGCATGAGAGTGACATGGAATATTGTCATGTCATATTTCATGTAATTGCCAGTGATCAAACAGGCTTAAACACACACAATAGCAATATTACACATATATAACGTATATAACGCAATGTGATGTGGACCTTGATTAGGACGCCCAGATGGCCTTTTTTGCATTGGACCGTCATGTTACCAACACGTGAAATTCTATAGGACATAACTGATTGTTACTGGTGTGGTTCGACATAAATGACAAGTTTTAGTTGGAAGAGAATAAAATAAAACAAAACCACGAATAAAATAAAAAAGTAAAATATTAGTACAGTTGCATTATATTTGCTATTGAATTACAAATGTTGCAAGTTAAAAGCCCTTGATTTTTTAACAAACGTTAAAAATGTAATTAAATCATTAAAAAACAAAACTTTTGAATCAAATCAAATAAAAAACCTTTTCAGTACAGTGGCGTTACATGTGCTGTTACATGTTACAAAGGTTGCAAGTTCAAATCTCTGCTAGTTAAAAAAAAAGAAAAAGGTAAATAAATCATAAAATAATAATCATTAAAAAAAAACATCCAATAAAAATGTGTAATCAAATCAAACCTTTTCAGTAAAGTGGTATTATATGTGCTATGGGGTTGCAAAGGTTGCAGGTACAAATTTCTGAGAAACATATAAACTGATTTTTTTTTTTTATGTAAAAAGGAAACTATGTCAGTGAATATATATTACGAGCCGGTGTCATAAACACTAAAGGTCTGCCCCTGAGTTGAGTCTAGCCAGGTCTAGCAATGCCCCTGAGCATCACTTCACTTGTAACATCTATATAGAATTGCTTTTAGTTAATTAGATACCAATGTAAATGTAATGTAAAAGTCCAGCTTGTTATATGACCTAAACCGTCAAGCATTTTTTTGATGTTATGGTAAATGCACCTTTTCTGTTCGGTCAGGCTGCTGGATTGTTCTATGAAGGCTGCATCACCATGTCCAGTTTTAGATCATGGCATACGGGTCTCAAAAGGGCACCACAGAGGGGTTATGTCTAGAGATCGACCGATATATCGATTTTCCGATATTTTTCCCGATATTTAAGCATTTTTCCATAATCGGATATCGGTTTTGTAATATCGGATTTTCCGATAAATGCCGCCATCTTGTGGGCGTTTTAAGAATTGCACGCATGATCGCCATTACAGCGCATCTGAGGGGAGACGAGACAACGGCGTGCACAGGTAAAGTATTACTTGCTTTGCTGTAATTAGTAAATTTTATTTAACATAACAGCCATTAATGCACAAATTAGATGTGATACATATGCTTGATATGTAGTTTATGCAGCTTGGCTCTAAGAAATAGACGAGTCACGTAAGATAATTCGTCAAGTCCTGTCCCAATAAAGACGTAACTTTGCATGAATTAAATAATACAGCCATGAATGAGCGCAAGTTGGAAGTAAAAGCGCTGAATTAAATTCTCTCTCTGTTGTATATTTGCTCATCATTAGTCTCGTGAAGCCGCTTCATATTGCTGTTCACTCAGTGGGTTGATGCTCAGGAAATGCTACAGCACGGCCACCGCATGTAACTTTTAAAAATATTCACGATTAAAACACCGTAATTATATAAACATTTACTATATAACCATCAATTCCCTAATAAACATCCTAGTAAACACAACTCCAGTGTTTCCCACACATAGACTTTACCTGGGCGGGCCGCCCAGGTATATTAACGGCCGCCCAAGTATATTTGGTGACACATTTTTGTTTTTATTACTATTATTATCTTACACTTTTTTTTTTTTTTTATCCGCCCGAGATAAAGAAACCATCCGCGATCGATTAACTAGTTGAAAATCTCCCCGCGCCTGACGCGTTTCACACTACTCGTTCTGTGTGCTCAGGAACTGTAGACACTCCCTCAGACAAGCTCTCTCTCTTTACTTGTGGCGGGCTGCAACAATATCCACCACCCGCTGCCATCAGCTCCCGCCTCTCACACACAAGAGCGCGACTTTCAGTATTTAGCAACTTTCAGACCCTTTTGGCGGCTTTTTTCCCACAACAGGTACATACTGACAAACCTAGCGACTTTTTTTGAAAAAACCTTAGCTATCGTTCAATTGGAATTTGTCTCCAGTAACGTTACTGCCCCGCGAGTGCGAGATCTGACTCTCCCGGCGCAGTGTCGTCGCTCTCTGCGTCTATTCTGTGCAGTGAGCGGCAGTGAAGCAGCGCATTAATTTGGCCGTAACGCAGCAAAATCGTCAGTAAATCATTTACAAAACAGCGTTTCCAAGCACCTGTCGCTTACTGACTGTTTGGACTTTTAAATATGAACATAATTCGTCTGTTAATATGCGCATAGCTTGTTACTCAGACGCAGACAGTGCGCTGAATGAGACAAAACAGTAATACAGCCAAAACCACCGCATATAGTCGCTTTTTAGTGTAAGTTAGATGTATATTGATTTTATCAGACGATGTTGCGATTATAAATCAGGATTTAAGGAGTATAGTGAGAGTGATTCCTGGTTAACATGTAAAATTAATGGTTCCTGTTTACTATTTATACTTGTTTAATGTATGACAACAGAAAGTATAATGTGAACAGCTTTATTGGCGTTGTTGTATTAATTACAGTATGTGACATTTAGAACAGATCTTAAGTGCCAAAACTCGTCTGAACGCAAACTTGACACAATGACATGCAAATTAACGTGACGTCACCTGCCGCCACAAGTTTTATTTATTTTTTAATTGGTGAGAATTACTTTTATGTGCTTTATTTATTTTACCTGTTTGTTTTTTTACCTCATCGAAGATTTTATTTTTAAACAAAAACTGTTTAGTAACAGTGAACTTTTTTATTTTTTGTACTCTCAGACCCCTCTATTTATTGGTGTATAAATAAGATTTGTTTTGTTTTCTATGCAAGGAGGGAGTGATTGTTATAAATAAAATGGTTTGTTCAGTTCAGTGGTGTTGTAATCATTGTGTCAAAAACACAAGTATAACAGTAAATAAATATCGGTTCTGCATATCGGTTATCGGGCACATAAACAAACAAATTATCGGTATCGGTATCGGTTCTAAAAAAATCAATATCGGTCGATCACTAGTTATGTCACACCTCATCAGAATCCAGTGGTCTCACTTTCGCACACAAAGGTCTCCTACGCTTAGCACGCCCAGCCAGTCAGTAACAGACTCACTGCTTATCACTAGTCACCCAACACCTGAACCCGTCACTGTGTGATATAGATGAAACCTGGCAGAGTTGACCTTTACACAGCAGATGGACTGATTCAAGAGCCAAACAGTCGTCTTTACTCACACAACTCTTCAAACAGCACCACCCGATGACCCAAAACCCGTCAGCGTGACAACCTCGCTCAAACACGGCCAACAATCAAGGCTCTCCTACCTTTGAAAAATACAGAAATTGAGAGCAGTCTGCATTGCTTGTGTTTCAAAAGGTCAGGTCTGATCTTTTGATTAAATGGAATGGCCTCGTCTCATAATGAATCGATTTTCTGCTTTCACCATGTAATGTCTGATTTCATTTGCCCCAGAAGGCCAAGCTTTCTTTAAAAGCACTGAAGAGAGAAAGACCACGTTTGGCTTCAGCTTTGATTTAAAGGCTAAAAAAAGAATAAAGGCAGAGATTTTAACACCAGAGGCACTTCCTGTTTGACTTAAAAGATATTTCAGCGTTCTTCAGAGTGTGCTGTGAATGGCTACAGAAATGAGAACTTCAGGGTAAAATAATGTTATGCAATCAGTAATACATGAAAATCAGTTATTTTCTAGTTTTCTATACAGTCTCTTAGAGTCATAAAACATATAAAAGATTGTTTTTGTAAATATAAATCACACAACACAACAAAACAGACTAATTGGTTATGAAAACACAAATCCAGAATTACTAGCAAGGTACCATGGTAAAACAAAACATGGTAAAAGAATGGTGTTAGGGCAATGCTTTAAATATCTCACACAATACTGCTTATATATATATATTCACTGTGCTGATCCAGTGTTATTTTAATATTTTTTATAAATTATTATAGTATTTATTAATATAAATAATCTTTTATTTTTATATTTACAGTTTAATTTTAATTTATCGTTTATAGTAATTAATAGTGTGCTTGTCATTTTTTTTATTTATTTTTTATACTGCATCCATATAGCATCAATTAATTGCTATTTCTAATTTTAGTACTGCAGCGTAAACATTCATTTCAGTTGGTTAGGCAACATTTTAAATTATCGTTTATGTTCCTTTTTTAAAGTTTACGTGTTTCATTTAATATAGTTTTTTTTTCAGCTTTATGTCAATTACTGAAAATAACTTTCAAAAGTTTGGTCACACTTTATTTTAAAATCCAATTCTTGCTATTTGACAAACCATTAACTGTGACTTTTGCCTCAAACTCCTAATTTGCTGCTTATTAATAGTTAGTAAGGTAGTTGTTAAGTTTAGGTATTGGACAGGATTAGGGATGTAGAATATGGTCATGCAGAATATGTGCTTTATAACTAAGTACTAATAAACAGCAACTCCATACTAAAGTGTTACCAAAAGTTTTAGTTTTAGTTAACAATAACAACACTGTCCTGACCAGGAAGTGTAATTACCAATCCACCCCATCATACCTCTTGTGAGGACACCCCTCTGTAGCCAAAATCATGCAGTTTGAGGTCCAGACCCTCCAGGCTCCCTGTTGTGGCCTTCAGGTGCTTGGCCAGAATCTTTTTGAACTCCCTGGAGATTGTTGCCACGGTGATGGGGTACCACATTTGGACCAGCATCGTCTGCGGGGACAGAATGTACACACAATCACATGTACATCAGAGAAGAGCAAAGATGGCTTGTAATTGCGCTCACAATTTTCATGGCCCTGACCATTTAAACCACAACTCATTGATCTGTGGCCCCTTAAGGACATGCACGTCAGGAACTGACAAAGAATTCTGAACCATTTGTGTGGTTCTCCATGTTTTTCTCCAGTCTTGACATCAATACATAAACTTTGCACATTGATTAAGCTGACAGAATGCCAATAAGACTTTTCAAGCAACAGGCTAACAGCCAGGATCTAAATGTTCCAGTCAGGTTTGGCTTAAATTGTTTGTGATATCTTGAATAAAAGACACTATTTTAAGGTATTAAACATGTTGTTGACATACTAGTGCATGTTCTTCATAAACAAATTAATCATAAGCATAAATGTAATTTCTTTTGCAAGTTGCAGTCATTTAGCAAGCTCTTTTATTCGAAGCAACTTCCAGTTCATTACAGGGACAATCCACCCGGAATACAAGTGAGTTGCTCATGGACATCTACATTACATTTACTTAACAGTCACTTTTATCTAAAGCAACTTACAAACAAGGGACATCACTGAGGGAGAGCAAATTATCATAAAAGAACCAATAGTACTGTACTGTACAGTACTGCAACATTAAGTTTCAAGAGTACAGTAAGTAAAAGTGACGAAGGGTAAAAGAAAAGTGTCTTTGATTGTGGTTGCTGCAAGTTTAATTTAATTTATAATGGAAGACTTGTGTCTTATTAAGCTGCTGGATAAAAGCGTCTGCTAAATGACTAAATGTAAATGTAAAATACAGTAGAAACAGTATTATTGTAAAATATGATTAAAATAACTTTTTTATTTAAATATGTTTTAAAATGTAATTTATTCCTGTAATTGCAAAGCTGAATCTTCAGTGTTACATGATCCTTCAGAGATCATTTTAATGCTTATTTGGGGCTCAAGAAACCTTTCATTATTATCAAAAAGTTGTACTGCTTAAAATCTTTACGAAAACAATGCTTTGATGGATAAAGTTAAAAAGAACAGCATTTATTTGAAAACAAAATTTTCATTCTTGGAGAATAAAAGTACTAATTGAACAGTAGTGTATTGTATTATTTTGTAAATATTTATTTATTTGTGTTCTTCCTTCAATTTTTTTGAAACATTAATTTGGACATTGCAGAACAACTAAATTACTTTTATACCATTTGCAATATCTGCATTGGCTTCTCTTAAAAACTGTATAAAAAAAGCAAAGATGAAAGAGGACAAGTAATACCTCAATATAATTGGTGAGCCAGAAGAAATCTGGATCCGTGTTCTCCACAGTGAAAAGAACGTTCCCTCTGGGAATGATCTTCCCCTCGGGAACTGCTTTGATACGGATTGGAAGGCGGCCATCATATTTCTGACAACACAATTAGGAAAAGGAATAAGGCAGGTGGTTGTTATCTCCGTGTGCAATCATCTCCGGAACAAAGTAAGCAGGCTTCAAAGTCATGTAATGGTCAAATATCTGAAAACAAACTTTGACTTTAATATGAACTTCTGTTTGTACCTCTAAAACTTTCCTCCATCCCTCTTCATCGAACACTGACTGTTTAAAGTGCATCTGATAAAAGACTTTCGCCTCCTGAATCTTTTCCTCTGTGACAACTCGACCTGCAAGATATTTATATAATTACATGAGCTCAGAGATGTTAAGATCTGTTTATAAAGTTTATAAATACATGTAAATACTAAACTAGGAGGCCATTTAATGATACAGTAAATGCACAGTTTTGTTCAGTAACGATTATCAAATATCAATTTCTCTGTGGTTATAAATACAAAGTTTACAACGCCCATGACCTCTTTCAGGGAGAATGCAATACAGTGCAATGCCAGACTAACTGTCTTAAAATTCAATGAAATATTCATTGTGTTAAGAGTGAGTACAAATAGTTTGGCTGAAAGAAAATGTTACATCAGTGGAGACACAGAAATAAAACGCTGCAGTTCACACATTCTGTTCATGGTTGCAGTTTAAAACACAAACCACAAAATACACACTTTCTGGGTTGGAATACTTTAAATGAAATGGGAAGCTTAAGGGGAATTAGCCTTATGTAACTAGGTTGTTTTTGTGTGTGTTCATGACCACTTTTATAAAAAATGAAATGCGTAAAAGCATAAACCTCGAAGGAACAATGACAGCATTTTCTCACCTCATGTCATTCCAAACCTGTACGACTTTCTTTTGTGGACCACAAAAGAATAAATATAAAAAAATGTCTTTGTCCACATGACAACAATTTTTTGCAACTAAATTTCAATATTGTTATAATACTGTATACCGTGATAAAAGCATTAGCAATTAATCGCAGCATGAAAATTTGATACCGGCATATCCCTAATCCACACAATGAAAGTCAGTTGGGTCCAATGCTGTTTTGAACCCCACTGACTTTTAATGTGTGAACAAAAACAGCTAAAAGATTCTTTAAAATATCCTCTTTTGTGTTCCACAAGAAAGTTATACATTTTTGCAATGACACGACAGAGAATGAATGGTTTTACAAATTTAATTTTTAGGTAAACTAAGGAATAGTTTCAAACTGTATGACTTTCTTCTCAAATCTTACATTTTATTTCTTGCAGCTTGTTTTGACTGCATGTCCGTCCTTTATAACTGTTCTGGAATGTGTGCTATTAGCAGTTTTGGGACAAGTGCTTGTTTACACAATCAGGTGAATGACAATACATGAAAAAAACGTTTTGTCCGTGCCAATAAATGTACAAACTCAAAAACAAACAGTACGTCTATGTGAGCCAAGTGGAACTTCACAAAGGTTCTCTGTTCACAGAAGGGGTTACACAATGAAATTAGCTGGAATTACCTGCTAGGTACTTCTTTAGAAGATACTGGAGGCCAAAAAACACCACCTCGTTAAACTGCACCCCCTTGTTGTGCCGACACTCAAAATAGGAGTACACCTTACTGACATTGGGTGGGTATTGCTTGTAGTGGGTAATCTGAAAAGAAGAGAGGAGATTTGAGTATTAGAATTGTTTACACTTTCTCAAAATCACCAGGGGCCTGTTTCATAAAACAAGTTTACCAAATAAACCAGGCTTATTTCAGTTAGTCTGACTTATTTTGAACCAATCAACTGACAATACGTCAGACTAACTGAAATAAACCTGGCTTATTTGGTAAACTTGTTTTATGAAACAGGCCACAGTACTTTTATTAATTACACTATCGTTCAAAAGTATGGAGTAAGCCATTACTCCAGTCTTCAGTGTCACATGATCCTTCAGAAACCATTCTAATATGATGATTTGCTGCTCAAGAAACATTTCTTTTTATTATCAATGTTGAAAACAGTAGTGGTGCTGAATAATTTTTGTAGAAAACGTGATACATTTTTTTTTAGGATTCTCTGATCAATAGAAAGTTAAAGAGAGCATTAGGCCTATATATTAAAAGTATAAATATTTTGTAACATTATAAATGTCTTTACTGTCACTTCTGATCAATTTAATGCATCCTTGCTTGCTTTAAAAAAAACAAAAAAAAACCTGACCCCAAACTTATGAACAGTGTTGCACTTCATTATTACATTGAAGACTACAGGCCTGTTATATTTTTTTAATGCACAACTGCATTGCTTCCTCATTCTTTTGAATATGTCAGCGTCAAGCTGTGTGCATGGATCTCATGGCATTTCATCAAAGCCTTGTTTACTGTATGCTGATACTGTCAAGCTACAGCTGGGGTGGGCTGAAACAGTGTCTTGATTTACAAGTACAAACCTGCCATTATATCCTGGACACAAATTTAATACTAAAAAGCAGCTGGTCTTCGATGCCCTGTGATACAATCTGCATAAACAACACACAGCCGCTTTTATGGAAGGCTTAGTTTTGTTTCATGTCTCCTTCAAAGCAAAACAAATTAAATATATTTCTATCTGCTTCTTAAAAGAGTCATCGGATGCCCATTTTCCACAAGTTGATATGATTCTTTAGGGTCTTAATGAAAAGTCTATAACATACTTTGGTTAAAATTTCTCAATCGTAGAGTGAAAAACACCTTTTTTACCCTGTCAAAATCAGCTCTGTTTTCAGCTAGCTATATTTTAGTCCATGTTGCTTTAAATGCTAATGACTCTGCTGACCCCGCCCCTCTCTTCCTTGGAGTGACGAGCAGACTGTAAACTTCAGCAGCGAAACTGGCTAACTAGCACATTATTAGGAAAGGCGATTTGCAAAGATTCATAAAAACCCTTATACTCACTACTTCTATAGATGAAGCTGGATCACGAATGATTTGCGCGAACATAGACGCATTTATGTAGAGTGGGATCGGCACATTCCCTTCAAAACGAAAGTAACGTTAATCCTCTGAGTCTTCAGCGGCTCAGATGTCGGGAGTAAATGACGACTGCTATATTCATTATCCAACAACTAAACACTTCAATCGCTTAATCTGAGACATTCTTGTCTTCCCCTGCACCGGAGTCGACACAATGGTGGACGGATGACAGCTTACTCAGAGCGGGTCTAAGGTAAGACGCTAGTGTCAATCAACTATCGGGGGGGTGGGGGTGGGGGGGTTCTGTACAGAACAACGTCATTCTGACAGGAATCTCAGAACAGCCTGATTTGAGAAAGGGGATTTTAAAACAGGCATTAAAAAAAAAAACACTGGGTGGATCAACCCTGAAAGTCTATTTTGCTTATATAAAGAAAAATACAGAATTTCCATGTGATTTGTAATGTATGGAAAGACAATATGCTGTGGACTTTTTTTTTTTTTTTGCAAATTCTATGCCAACTTCTTAACTGGGCTGAATTTGTAAAAACTATTATTGGTAATTAAAATCATGATCAAATAAGCAACACAATGGCCAAAATAATTACACAAGACATGAAAGATGTGAAACATTTTATGAATGCTGGGTGTTCCGCTTCATAGGAAATCTGCTTAGCTTTCAGTGGAATTCTGAGTGGACCTGATCATCAGCCGAAACCTGATTCACTCATCAATGATCTCTGGTGCAACCTGATTTGTGGCTGGTTGTTTTGTCAGAGGTTAAAGGCTAATGTGAAGCACAAAGATTATTACACAACTTTGGCCAGTCAGCATTGGCCAAAGGTGGAGTATTAGAGAGGTAAAGTTCTTAAATCTTTTGTAAAGATCATTAAACCCAGCTAAAGACATTTAATAATTAGAGTCACATCCCAAAAAGCTTTGAGCATTACACAGTATTACATAACATATCATTAGGTATAACAGATTTTGAAAAAAGATGCATATGCATCAAAACTATTTTGTTTGCAAGTGTCTTGTTACATAATAGTAGTTTAACTGAATTGTTTTGTAATACTAAATATATCAAATCATGCTATATTTTGTTTTACGTGTTTTAACCGATTCCTTACCTGGACCTTTGATGCGGTCAGACTGTCAAAGTGAAATTAAACAACTCTAATCAAGTGACTATTTACAACAGCCTTGCAAAAAGTTCACATAAAATAACTTTCATTTATAGCTGATAACTAAAATATGTAAATTCTGATTACTGATATATTACAGGTGGGGTTAAATGGGTTACTGCCCAATGTTACCATGTGACTGGATTTCTAGACTATGAGATTTAGTTATTTAGATTATATTTAGGGTTACATGAACAGTACATGTAAACATTAAGTCCTTTGGAATGATGTTGTTGTTGTTATTATTATTATTATTATTAAATAAAACTATGTGGTTTTCTAAAATAAATGAGTTTCGATTCCTAGGTTACTGAGTGACGTGACGTGACGTCACGCGCTATGGCCTTCGGCGAAACTGAAAATCTGCACGAGGTCATTCCGCATAAGCCCCGCCCCCTGCGTTCAGCGTTCAATGAGTGGGGCATTTAAAACGAACCTGAGTTTACGCAGATTCCTTTCAACAAAATAAGAAAACACAATAATCGCAATTTTGCCATAACTGTAGGTTATTCTGAATCATGTTTTCATTTACATTTAATCGATTTACAAGGTCAAAGTTGGTTTTATCCCCACATATATGTGACGGTTTAGCACAAAGGGCTACTGTCAGAACAGGTAACGTTAAAGTTCTGTCATGCGTCTTTGCGTTTCTGTTGTCAAACGGCTCGAGCCAGGCGATTCTTACCTTATAAGAGTCCGTCGCAAGTAAAATATTGAAATCCTGAGCTGCCATCATCGAGGACAAAGTAAAAGCGAAACGGTGAAGCTTCGCTCCGATATGTATGTGATCCGAGTGGCGTGACACCAGTCTCGATAATCTTATTTTCAATACCTTTCGGGTATGCCAGGAGAAAATGTAATGAAACGCGATCACCTCAGTATCTTGTATATGTGAGGGCGCGCACGGATAGGTCGCATCGTCCAGTATCAGACATAACGGGGTGGAAAGGGGGCGGAGTCACGCTGGACGTATGAAAGAGACGCTGGCCTACGTTCGGTGATGCAAAAGTGGGCGGGGACATAAACTCAGAAAGCGCCTGACTATCTGAAGCTTGAAAAAGCTGCTGTGCTGCCTGTTGCTTTCAACGAGTTTCGTTTTCTTGTAAAGGCTAATTAAACTACGTGGCAGGCATTTTAATAACTTTTAGTTTTGCTTTCCTTTCTGTAAAAAAAAACAACCTTAAACCATATAATGGTTTCATCTTGGTTGATTTCATATGTTTTAGATAAGTTTTGGTCACTTAGTTTACAAGACCATCATAGATCAGCAAAACTTTGAAGTTATTTCTCAACCAGGTAAACATAGGCTACATTTTTTGACACGTCAACAAATATCCTTTGTAAGAGTGGTTCATCACAAACTGATTTTTTTTCTGCACAGTTTTAATGTAATCTTTATTAATTGTTGATAGTAAGTGAGTACTGATCCAGCAGGTCTACATGAGATATATAATTTGCATTGGAAAAACTGCCCTAAGGATATCTGTACAATAACATGTCTAATCTCTTTTCATATCACAAACGCTTTCAAACCAACCCTGCCTTTATAGGGATCAGTTTAAAGACAACAGTGATTAACATTCAAAAAGACCTACATCAAATAAAATATTATACAAATTCTAGTATTTTAATAATCCAATGTTCAGGCATGATGTTCATTTTTAGGCCAAGGCTCAGAAATTTTTTAATAAGATTTTATTTGTGAATGAAATAAAGTGTGTATAGTTAACATTACATGAATTACAACATATTTCAGTCATACCTCCAACATACATTTTTAAGCTGATTTTCTTTGTATTTTAAAACGACTACAATGGTTGTATAATTACTTAAGCAAGCAAATACACATCCTTGTCATAATCTTAGTCTTTGTTTAGCATCCTGTCAGCTACACAGCAGCAATACATGATTGAGGTGTGTATGTTGCTAACCACTGACTCTAATTTACTCTTAAATCCAAAACCGCTGTTTTAAAAACCCCTAGAAAATGTCTCACAACAGTTCTTCTAGCTTAAAAGACATCTTATTCTTATTCACTGAAAAAAAAAAAACTTTTTGACTTAAAATTCTAAAGTAAAATCAAGGTTATGACCTGTGTTTATTGCATTTTCAACTAATTTTAATTCAAAGAGCCTATCCCAGTTCCAACACTTGGAGTCTTGGCCTCTTAAGAGTGCATGCAAGCAAAAGGAAGTAAGTGAAAATGACTGACCAAGGTCTGATAAATGCCAGTGTCCTTTATGTCCACTAAATCCATGCTATCTCTAATACCACTTCAGAGCAGGATTGTATGCCATCATTCATCACGTTAAGAAACTCACATGTTCCAGAATCACGTGATGTTGAGGAAAACTCTCCAGTTAGATTTTACATATAATTTGGAAGTAGGGCCTAAATGTAAAGTGCTGAACATGATTATATTGATGCTTTTTAATCACTTAGTATGTGCTATGAACTACTGAACAGACCGTTTATTTTAAAGAACTGATGTTCTAAATGTGTAAATAAAGCTCTGTAATCTTTACTTATATTTCCTACAACTTTACATATCATATAGGCTAGTGGTCAAGTTCAAAGAGTGCAAGTGTGAGGGACAGGGCCAGTGACTGCCAAAGCATAAAATAATATCATAAAATCTAGTAGAAATTACAGAAATTAATTTCAATTTAAATGGATGGAAATGCTGCCGATAGCCTCGTCGCTTCCTGTTATCATACTGTCCTATTGCAATAAAGGCAAAAATGCCAAAATACAAAATCTTAAAAAAAATGGATGGATTTTTATTTATTTATTATAATTCATTCATATTCATTACAAATTATGCCAAATATGGAATAATTTAACAACTGGTTTGGAAACCAAAATAAAAATCGCAACAACAGACTACAAGGCAGCTGGATTAACCTAAGTAAAATCAGTAAAAAGGATAAATTCATAAAATTCTATACTATGAAAAAGACGAAATTGATTGTCTAATGTTTCAGGAACTGCTGTAGTTGTTAACGGTCGATTAAATGTGGTGAATATCGTGCACGAAGAGAAACAGCTATAGTGGTTGTCGCGGAAACCACGTCAATGCCCCCCTCCCCCTCCAGCTTCAGTTCAGAACCACGGTCAGCTCTCAGCGCTGCTGCTCTCATCAGTACCGCTCGGTAGGCTACTGAATTGAAAGACCGCCGGAGGAAAGCAGAAAAACAGCAGCCGCGAATTGTTCTTACGACCCTCCCCGTGTTATCTTCCATTAAATCCGTTATGGTAAACGGAGAGTTAAACGAAGAAAACACGTAAGCAGCAACAATTGAATTCGGTGGAAGACTATACTGGCTGTTGGAGCAGCTTTTTCATCACTCGTGCTGAGGGTAAGTGACACTTTTGATGTAGCGTTTGGATTGTAGGCTGTGGAAAAATAAGCGTCTTCCGTACTTTTTCGTCCTCTAAAGCGAGTTACGGATGTTTTGTTACTAAAAAAAGACACCACTTGATTTCTCTCTTTTGATATTAGAGAAGCAAGAACTTACGTTAAAATGTTGGACCCATCATCCAGCGAGGAGGAGGCGGATGAGGTTGTGGAAGAAGAGCGCAAAGTGGTGGCGGCGCCCAAGGCTGGTGGTCCTCGGGTGTCTCCAAGCGGGACCAGCGAAAGCTCTGGTGGGTTGCAGCCAAGCCGAAGCACCAATGCCCGCCCAACGAGCCCGAGCCCCTCAGTGGCGATCGAGAAGGAAAAGGACGATTTGGAAAAGATGCAAAGGGAGGAAGAAGAGAGAAAGAAGAGGCTTCAGCTTTACGTCTTTGTGATGCGCTGTATTGCCTATCCGTTTAATGCGAAGCAGCCGACCGACATGGCGAGACGACAGCAAAAGGTAAGAGGGCAAAGTCACATGCAACAGATTGCTGTTGAAATGAAGAGTTGGTGAGGGGCACTCTTCTGACTGTGCAAAGACACAATTGTAGCATATAGTAGATGATGATTGATTCAGCGCTAAGCTGAATCAACATAAAAATGCTTCAAATTAATTGATTCCTATTTTCCAATGCATTCAAACTCGAAATGATGCTTTAATGTTTCATTTCAGAGTTGTTTCTCTAAAAAAATATAATTTAAAAGATATAAACGTTATCTCATGGTAAGTAACCCTCTCACATCCTTTCTGGTACTTTACCAAAAATATCAAAAATTAAATCTTATTGTGCATGAGGGTAGATAACGGTGCAAAGACGGTAGAAAGTTGTACTTTAAGGTGAAGTGCCTCAGTGGCAAAGTGTTATATAACATACAGTTTTGTTTACAGTGTGTACTGATCTGAGCACTTGCAGAGATGCCCTTTTCAATATTTTTACTCAGAAACTGAGACCATTCACCCCCCCCCCCAGCATCTCAAATGCCTTCACCAGGATATCAAAATAATAATGATTGCATATGTGTAACTCTCTGAGTAAAATCAAGCAGATCACCTGAAAATAAATGTTTACTAAATACTCTGAAAATGTCCCACATAAACAAGGAGGTAGTGCACTGCCATATTTTCACTGTTGAAACCTTTTCCAGTACTGTATATTTTCAAACGTTTCCAATCAATATCCTGTTCTTCTGTTGACAGTTCTTCTGTTGACAGAGTTTGCAGCATGTTGAAGAGAAAAGTGGAGGCTTAAAATATAGATTATCTTATGTTTAAGAAGACTTGAATTTGAGGTGGGACTGGTTTAGATGGAATGGTAGTGGGACATTTATTGTTAGCACTTTAGTGCGTGATTTAGGTGGTGTGTTAGTGTGGCCAAAATAGATTACCAGCCATATAATCTTTTACTGTGAGAGTCTCACACTTGTGCAGAGATGTTTACTTGTGTGCTTTAGAAAAACAGTCCAAAACATACAAGATAATTCCTTTATGTTACTTTGAATGCTTGTTTTGTGTGTTTGCTGTCTATGAATATCATAAAGATGCATACATCCAGAGGTTTTTGGGAGCTGAGGGCAATGGTGCTGACAAGTTGGCTTTGTGAACATAATGAATGTCACAAACATGTCAGTGGTCCCATCAAAGAATTTAAGATGGTAGAAAACATAGTTTATCCAGAGCTTTCTATCAACATGGATGCATGTATCCCTTGTGAAAATAGCAATACCATTAGGCATTCCCTCAGATCCTATGAGGAAAAAGTGCTTGATTGTTATTCAGGAATGATGAAATTTGTTTTTACTAGTTGTCATTATCTCTCCATTGCAGTGTGGAGTTGCATGCAAAACAAGCTTCTGTCTAAGATTAGTTGATTTAAGATGTTTTGCTTATCAAATCCAAGTTTCAAAACGCTCCAAAGCTCTTTAATCCCAAACACTAACAAAGAGGCAGCGACATTAGCACAATGTTTGAGAGATCGAAACTTGGTGTTAGAGACATTTTCTCCTGGCTTAGATTCAGAGGCAGAGCTCTAACAGAATGAAGTTGATCTTGAATAATTTAGTGTTCATCATATCCATGAGTGCCTTATTCAAAAATGTTTATTGTATATAGTAGCTTCATCTTGGAGAGTTTATAATTGTGAAGAGGACATTTGAGAGCCAGTACATTACGTAGTGTTTGAATTTCAGCTCTGCCTCATTTTAAGACTCACTGTGAGTTTCATTTCATACAATCTAAGGTCAAAAACAAGTCTGTCTGTTTTATTTGGTTGTGTCCACGGGGGCTTGTTTTCTTGCTGCTATTTTCTTCGGTGCCAGTGCCTTGGGACAATAAAAAGAGTCTCTGTGGGAAGTTATTCTCCAGCCGTTGTTGTGTCCTCATAGATAAGACTCATGTGAGACAAAACATCAGGAACCAGCAGGTTTCCTTAGATATACAATTGTGTTTTTGTTACACCGTATATTCTTTGTCATTATAGTTCTACAGAACCATTCATAGCCGAGAAAAATCTTATTGACAGAATTAATGTATTTCAGAGGGGACATCGGATACAAAATTCAGTTTTACATGATGTTTTCTTATGTGTATTAGCAGTTTGTGGACGCAACCACCCTACAATGATAAAAAACCATTCACTCCTAAACAGTCTCAATTATCAAGCCTTTTTGATTTTCTGAGCAGTATGACATCATACTGCTCAGGCCCCGCCCACGACTGCTGACAGACTGTCCCGTATTAGCATATTTCTGCACTCAGCCAGTTGTACGCCGTCCGCCATTTTTAGTTTTGTAGTTGGATGTAAAAGTGAACATAAGAGTCTTAATTTTCTCCTGACATCAGAGCCACTGAGGACGCAGTGGATTAGTTTTGTTGTTGATGGTAGTGTGCCACCGAATACACAAAAACTGAAGTGAGGGGTGGGGTGAGCAGTAGATCATTATCATTTAAAGAAGCATGCACCGAAACAGATCGCTGTGAACAGAGCTGTTTTTGACAAGGTAAAAAGTGTGTTGTTTTACACGACCATTGAGGAATTTTAACCAAAGTATGTTGCAGACATTTCATGAAGACCATAAAGAATCATACCAACTTGTGGAAAATGGGCCTCCGATGTCCCCTTTAATCATCTCATATTTGGTTTTCTCAATAAAAGATTCACTGGTCAGTCATACCATACATGTTGTGATGGTTTTCCTTTGAGAATAGATGGAAATTCAGTACAACTCAGCGCACAGAGATAATAGTCTACACTAGTCATTAGTCAGACATCTTCAGCTAGATATTTGCCATGGTCACACTGAGAAACCCGTTATATTACTTCAACTGATATTCATCTAACGTGTGGTCATATTGTTTACTGTTCAGCAAATTTAGATTTTCACTCCAAAATCCAGTAATTGCAATAGAAATTCACACTTATGCATGTTTCGCAAATTTGCCGCACCGAACAGAAGAAAGCTGCTTGGTTTTCATTAGAGGCTAATGCAGTGCCGATCCTAGACTTCTGGGGGCCCTACGCAAAACTATGTCGCTGGGGGAAGTGGGGGGGATTGGAATGAAAGAATGGATGAAACGAATTTGTCCGTTTTTCACTCCGTCTCGAAAATCGCGCTTACGGAAAGCACTCGAGAAACAATATCTCTTCTGAAAGATTAAAACATCTTTGAGCGCAAGGGGGCCCCCTGGTGTTTCGGGTGTTACGCAGCTTGCGTATTCTGCGTATAGGGAGGATCGGCTCTGGGTTAATGTCCTTAAATTTGTATAAATCCACTCATTTTTGCTAGCTTTGCTGTATAACACTGTGTATAATTGTTGTTGTTGTTGTTATTAAGTTCTGTGGAAATATCAAATTAACATTAGTGTTTGTTTACCTCCCCTCCCCGTCTTTGCTCTAATTACGATGCAGTGACATGCTAATTCACCCGTTTTAAGATTATAAGCAGCTCTGCTTTCTTTATTAATGCAGGACCTGTTCATGCCGCCAAATAAATATGGAAACTCTTTATGGTGCTTGTTGCTGTCTGCTTCAGAAATGGTAGTTTAGTCAGTGATGACAAGGTGCACGCTGTCACATACTTAATGATCAGTAGGACCATGTTAGATGCCTTACGCTGCTGCCGCTCGCTGTCCCCGGCACGCACCCACCCACACACTGGATGGAGAGCATAATTAAGAAGGCTATTAACAATATTTCCTACAATGTCTTCTCTCTCTTCCTTTCTTTCTCGTTCTCACTCTCTCACACACTAACAGACAGACCAGCACACATTTAGAGACATACAAGCAGGCACAACAGAAAGACTGTTCAGGGAAGGTAGTTACACTGAGCACACGTGCACATCTAAAACCCAGTCAATTATGCCGCTAACGACTTTTGCATAAAATAAAACCACAAAAACGTCACAAATAGAGATGTTAATTAGGGCAGAGCACAACTACAAGAGCTGGCGCAATATGGAGAGGGTTTGAACTTCATTAACCTCAGTGCCAGATATGATGTCCAACAACATCTATGGTGGTATCTGTGTTTAGCTGTGGTAGATTACCTTAGTATTACTAAAGACCACTCTGCCTTACAGTTGAAAGAGTCAATCAGCTTTTAGATAGTGGTATCACAATGCTTGATAGAGTGAAACAGTCCTACCATTCTTTTTCAACAGCCTTGGTTTTCGAAAGCAATTTTCCCATTCACTCATCAGGACTTATAAAAAGTCTTTGTTAAAAAGTTATAAGTCATTAACCAAACCAGACAGATATGAGGTGAATCACACCATTAAACACTTTGATTTGAAGCAAATAAATAATAAATAATAAATTATTTGGAAATCAAACAAAAAAGCAGGCACAAGACTGAAAGGTACAAGACTGTGTGCTAAATGGTTTTAGTGGGAGAAAGAACGACAGTCCGATAAGGCATTGTGAATGAAAATTGAATTAAAAGTGATGGAGGAATATAAAACTACTGATTTAAAGATAAATGGATATAGAGTGGGTAGTCACTTTGAGCTACAATTCTCTGATTGGTGGAAATTTCTTTGCAGAATCATGGGTAACGTAGTTTTCACCAGGAATTCTGCTATTATTTAAATAACATGATCTGATGGCTTAAACAAAAGCATATACCATCGATTAACAACATTGCAGCTTACAGTAGGTCTGTCTTTAATGGTTTATTAGTTATCATTAAAAATCAGTTACACTATGAAGAAAATATTTCCATATTTCTGGAACCCGATTGTTTCACTTCATATGGCAACTGTGGTAGGACTGGAAGTCCTGCATTACAGTTAAAGGACCAGCATGATTTTTGTTGTTGTTGCATGATTTGAGCTTCAAAAGCACATTTTATAATGTTATTGTTGTCGCATTTTATTCCTGACTTAAGATTTCAGCCTTTCCACATTCAGGTACAGGAGCTATATGTGAGTGACTGAAAAATAGCTGCTTGAGGGTGTTACCAAGATGGACGGTGAGTCAAATTAATTGCCATAAAGGGATTTTAGTGTTATGTAGCATGATCTGATCATTTTTCATATAAAAATATTGTAAGATTGGACAAGAAATGAGAATAATCTAAATTGTAAGCATGGAGTGCAAGGTGTCCTCAGACGATCCTTCAAGACATAAGCTGCTAGTTGTGTAATTTGATGCCCTTACAAGAGTGCTGATTGAGTTATTGTATGACATAATTTACCACAATCTACTTTACAGAGAGAATAACAGCACTATGATACCACACAGCAGCATTTTCAGAGGTGATATGATGAAACTCCTCTAATCTGTTGTGCCTGTCTCGTCAAGATGTTCAGAAACAATTATTTGCTCAATTTAAATTACAGGGCCTATTCTTAAGATGCAGTAGATATGGAGTTAATTACAACCCTTGTTTTGTTTTTTTAAATGACAGTATCGTTTCCAGAGTTTGAGTATCATATTGTTATAACAAATACATATTTTACAGGATTTAGTTATTTCTCTGTTAGGCAGAGAGAAAGGAAGATTAATCGAGCCAGTGTATTGATATATCTCTCCTCAAATTCGTTTTCTTTTCCACTCTTTCACTGAGCAAAGAGGCGATGTTCAGCTTCCATCTTGCGCTTGGGAGGGCAAGAATCTGAAAGGCCATTGTGTTAGAGACAAACCATAACCCAGATAAGAGCTTTCTGTCTGTGAACGATCTGCTGAGGTTCCTCTCACAGCTAATGTGTAGTGTAGACGGATGCACCAAAATGGTCTTAAGAGCCCTACTAGCTGAATAGGCCTGATCTGAGGTCAGCAGGCTTTCACTGGGCTGAAGATCTTGATGTGCAGGCAGGGGGGAAGATTGCTATTGTGATCGCCATGATGGATTCACAATCAAGCACTGTCTGATCTTGGGTCAGCTGCGAGTATGAGAGGCACATTAACTAGGAAAATCCACACAGAAGTATTCTGGAACTAGCTCATATTGAAAATATATTATTGAAACTCTTTAGATATGAATAGATGTTTTTATTAAGTATGGGGTTGTTGGTGTAAAAGAAAAATGCCATTCATACTTTTGTTAATTCAGGTTGTGCAAATTGTCTTCTGTAACGGTTATCTTGTGAAATAATATCTAGGAAATAGAATTGCTAATGGAAAAGTCCACATTTACTTATAATAGAGCAAACATAACAGTATATATATTTTTTTACATTTAAAATGGTTTGCTTTTTAATACAATTGTTTTTATAATTATTTTATAATTATTGTATTATTATTATGTTTTTTATGTGCATGTTAGTTTTGTTTAGTTTTCATTTTATTGTATTTTTAATTTATTTTATTTTATTTTTTAATTATTTTATCATTCATGCTTAACCACTAGGTCACAGATTTTCATTTTTTTGCATTTGCTTTTTATGTTTCATTTTTATTTCTTAAGTTTTTGAAACAAACTGTACTGAGTGGAAACAGAAACATTCGTGCACACTTCCCTGTGTGAATTTAGCAAACACCTTACATTAGTACTAATGAGCAAACCACACACACACGAGCATGTGCTTGAATAAAGCAGTGTAAAGGCAGTGGGAGGATGACCCTTTCATTTGCTCCTTGTTGGTTATTTGTAATCTTGGATTACACATCCATTTGCCTTCTGTGATCTGTTACGTAACTGTCTCTATATGCACAAGAGTTTCTGTGGGAATTAAGAAGGTTTGAAGATACATTTACACATACATGTGATGGACAGCAGCATGTGTTCATTCAAAAGTCTGAATGAAGATTTCAGTGATTGTACTACTGGATTAAGAACTACATCTTTTCTAGATGGGTTCAAGATAAGGGTGTCTGAAAGTAGTACTTTTATATATTTAGAACAATACTGATAAATTTGTGAAAGCCTGTTTTTGCCTCAGAGTAAAAAATAAATTTGTGTTAATTGTGATGTAGTTTAAAATATGTATTGTGAGACGTAAAGCGACAGTTATGAAAAATAGCCACAGTTGTAAGATATTAAGTCATAATTGAGAGAAATAAACTAGTGGTTACAAGAAATAAAGATGCAAATGTGAAATATGAAGTTGCAATAGTAAGACATTTAATCACAGTTGTAGGAAAGTTGCAACTACAAGAAATAAAGATGCAATTGTAAAATATTAAGTTGCAATTGTAAAATATTAAGTGACAATTGTGAGATATAAAGTCACAGTTACGAGAAATAAAGATGCTAATGTGACATGAAGTTGCAATATGAGACATAAAGATGCAAATGTGAAATATGAAGCGGCAATTGTAAGATATTAAGTTGCAATTGTGAAAAAGAAAGTTGCAATAAGAAATAAAGATGCAAATGTGAAATATGAATTTGCAGTTACCTTATTTTTTTAATCAAAGCATAAACATACTTCCATGTAAACAAAGAAACAAAATGACACAGTTCAGTGTCTGCTTTACACAAAGGGAATGCAGTGTATTAATGACTATGCAATATTATTCAATTACCTTTGAACACTCAGTCAAAGTTTTAAGTCTGGAGTGCTTGCTTTCCTGTCAACCGTCAATGTAGGAACGCAGACAGCATTGCTCATAAACTGAACATAACGTCCAGAAGACATGAAATGAAAGACAGAGAGAGAGAAAGACAGACAGGCGGAGACTCGAGGGACATGAAAGCAGTCTCTCTCTACCCCAGGCTCACTGATCACTAATGGGAATCTGTTCTCAGAGAGAAACTCCAGTCTGCCATTCCCACGCAATCAACATGAGCCCAGTGGGCACCTGGGGAATACTACACACACACACACACACACACACACACACACACACACACACACACACACACACACACACACACACACACACACACACACACACACACACACACACACACAAAAAGGCACATTCCATCATAAAGTCAAAAGGATGCGCTAACAATGACAGGCAGTCTTATAAGTGTGCAGAGTGTAAATAAATGATGCACAAATGTTGCAGTACAAGACTAGAACATTCTATTAGTATTATTATGAGCTGCATGTATTAAGATTTATTGTATTCTAGAGTTGACGTATTGTACCTGAGAGCTGAGATGTATGGAAGCCTGCTGCTGCCTCTGAGTAAAAACAACAGAAAGGTAGAAAAAAAAAAGCATTCAAAGTTTTGGGTTGCTAAAACAAATTAAAAAAATTTTTTTTAACTCACCAAGGCTGCATTTATTTAATCAAAACAAACATAAAATCCATAATATTGTGACATTATTATAATTTAAAGTAACTGTTTACTATTTTAATATATTTTAAAATGCAATTTATTCTTGTGATGACTAAGCTGAATTTTCAGCAGCCATTACTCCAGTCTTGAATGTCACATGGTCTGTCAGAAATCCGGCTTTATCTCACAGTTTGACTATATTTCTTTCTCTTTTTTTTTTTTTTTGTTCTCTGAGGGGGAAACAGGCTTCCACAGAGATGTGCTTTATGAATGAGTTTTTCATAAATATGCTTTCAAGCAACAACAACAAATCTAACCTCGCATTAATTCTGTCAGGACCACTATCATCAAAGATGATTGACAGCTAGCAGTTTGGATTGGTGGTATGGTTCTGTTCTGGGCAAGAACTCCCTGCACATCCACAAAGCTAGCATGGATGAGAGCAGGGAGACCCCCCCCCCCCAGGGTAAACAGAACAGAACCAACATAAATAAATTGCAGATATCGTTAAAGTTCAGTAATTTTATGTACACATTTTAGAATTAGTCTGATTCAAAGGAGAATCAGAAGGCTGAATCCTGACTGACAGAGGAGGAGTTGGGGATGGAGGAGGGTAATTAGCTATTGAGCAATGTAAAAACTGCTGATAATACTGAGGGACCGTATATATGGATGCTTAGATAGGTGTTGTATTCCTATTGGTAGATGGGGATCAGCTGAGAGTCAGCTGATGTGAGCTTGACTAACGTGACCTGCCAGAACTAACGCTACGCTTGATATCAGCTCACTTTACACACAATATCAGTTAAAATCAGCGATTTACTTTCTCATTATATGTTCCTGGTCTTATTATGCACAATTTGTCAGTATATGTTTTTTCCCAAGAATTAATTTAATTTAATTTATAAAACAGATAATTCTGGTTGATTATGACTGGTTGAGCTGTGTTCGAAGGCATTATAAATTACTCTATAAACACACACCTTTGACCTCATCACATCAATATTACTCCACCACCTTGTATATGTGTTTCTTGGGAACCATTCTGCTATTAGTATTACTACGACAAAGAAATTGATTAAAAATCAATTAAGTGAATTTTGACTTAGTGGGTGGTCCAAGTGCATAATAACTGTTTTATGTTAGGGATAATGCACTGCTCGCTATGCATGACGTGGATGCATTAAACATGTTTAATGCACAGCTAGCCATGCATTATCAATGGTCATTTGCCAACAATGATGTTTGTAGTGAAATAATTGACCAGAAGGGTAAAAATAACGATTATTTACGTCAGTTATGGCCTAAGTCCCTTTAAGGAGAGTCATTTCACTCGGCGGCCATCTTTGAAACGCCTCTCGGGCATGCAAGTGCATCTCCTATCTCTTTGAATGGGGAAACATCAAATTCTCCAGAAGCCAAGCTTACAATTAAATTTCATATTCAAAATCACCAATAAAATCTAACAACAAATGTCTCATAAATGTTGTTTCTTTTGCTCAAATAGTATTTAAACAGCTTATTTTTAACCCGATCTCATGAATGTGCGTTTCAATGGCACAATTTATATTTGGCTAACTATTTATATGCAGAAATGGACTTTGGTGTGCATATGATACGCAATTGGAAGGTTTAGGGGTGTGTGGTAAGTGCATATTATATGTACACCAAAATGCATATTATATGCACACCAACAATGTGCGTATGTATCATATGCACAATTTTTTTTTTATTATATGCACATCAAAAGTGTGTATCGTATGCATGCCAAAGTCAGTTTCTGTGTATAAATATAAATATTGTGTATGCATAAAAATGGTTACGGTTCATTAGAGCTAGCATTCTGCCCGCTTCAAATGAGACACAGAGATGAGATTTAGTTAGATTTTTAGTTACTTCAAAAACAGCAATATTTTTAGGAAATACAGGTGCATCTCAATAAATTAGAATGTCGTGAAAAAGTTTTTTTTTTCTCGTAACTTATTTCAAAAAGTGAAACTTTCATATATTTTAGATTCATTGCATGTAAAGTAAAACATTTCAAAAGTTTTTTGTTTTAATTTTGATGATTAGAGCTTACAGCTCATGAAAGTCAAAAATCAGTATCTCAAAATATTAGAATATTTACTTTTGAGTTTCAATAAATGACCATCCATACAGTATAAATTCTGGGTATGTCTTGTTCTTTGAAACCACAATAATGGGGAATACTGCTGACTTGGCAATGATCCAGAAGACGAACTTTGACACCCTCCACAAAGAGGGTAAGTCACAGAAGGTCATTACTGAAAGGTGTGGCTGTTAACAGAGTGCTGTATCAAAGCATATTAAATGCAAAGTTGACTGGAAGGAAGAATTTGGGTAGGAAAAGCTGCACAAGCAACAGGGATGACCGCAAGCTTGAGAATACAGTCAAGCAAAGCTGATTCAAACACTTGGGAGAGCTACACAAGGAGTGGACTGAAGCTGGAGTCAGTGCATCAAGAGTCACCACGCTCAAATGTCTTCAGGAAAAGGGCTACCAAGCCACTTCTGAACCAGAGACAACGTCAGAAGCATCTTACCTGGGCTATGGAGAAAAAGAACTGGACTGTTGCTCAGTGGTCCAAAGTCCTCTTTTCAGATGAAAGTAAATTTTGCATTTCATTTGGAAATCAAGGTCCCAGAGTCTGGAGGAAGAGTGGAGTGGCACAGAATCCATGTTGCTTGAAGTCCAGTGTGAAGTTTCCACAGTCAGTGATGATTTGGGCTGCCATGTCATCTGCTGGTGTTGGTCCACTGTGTTTTCTGAAGTCCACAGTCAACGCAGCCATCTACCAGGAAATTTTAGAGCACTTCATGCTTCCTTCTGCTGACAAGCTTTATGGAGATTTTGATTTTATTTTCCAGCAGGACTTGGCACCTGCCCACACTGTCAAAGGTACCAAAAGCTGGTTCAATGACCATGGTGTTACTGTGCTTGATTGGCCAGCAAACACGCCTGACCTGAACCCCATAGAGAATCTATGGGGTATTGTCAAGAGGAAGATGAGAGACACCAGACCCAACAATACAGATGACCTGAAGGCCACTGTCAACGAAACCTGGGCTTCCATACCACCTCAGCAGTGCCACAAACTGATCACCTCCATGCCACGCCGAATTGAGGCAGTAATTAAAGCAAAAGGAGCCCCTACCAAGTATTGAGTACATATACAGTAAATTAACATACTTTCCAGAAAAAAAAGTAACATACTTTTTTTTTTTTATTGGTCTTATGAAGTATTATAATTTGTTGAGATAGTGAATTGGTGGGTTTTTGTTAAATGTGAGCCTAAATCATCACAATTAAAAGAACCAAAGACTTAAACTACTTCAGTCTGTGTGCATTTAATTCATTTAATACACGAGTTTCACAATTTGAGTTGAATTACTGAAATAAATGAACTTTTCCACCACATTCTAATTTATTGAGATGCACCTGTATAGTGTAGCGAATCAGTATCAAAGCTGTTTTATTAATAAAAGCCTCAGGGCAGTTGACAACAAGTTTCTGTGCTCCTGGATGTTTTTGTGTGTGCGCAGCACAATCTCTGATCCCTGTGTGCGAGTGATGTATCTGTTTGTTTGTGTCAATGAAAGCAGTGCATTAATATAGAGCAATGATTAACAGTGACTTGGAACTACCTGTGCATTAAACGGTTTTAATGCATACCTGCCAGCCAATAAGAATCAAGTATTCAGATAGACCATGGTATAAAAAAGCCTTCAGTAAATTGACTTTGCTCCGCATCATATCTAACACCCTGTCACAATCCACTCTGGGGAGCAGGGAAACGAGGAACTTCTTTCAAATAACAAACTTTTAATAAACAAAGTAAACAAACGCAGGAGATACAAAGACACATGAAGACGATCAGACTCGACACAGAGGCAGGGAAACACAGGGCTTAAGAAGGCTGGAGTAAACTAGATAATAAACAACACAGGGCTGGGGACAAATTAACTAACGACACAGGGCTGGGAACTGATAATTACAAATGACGACAGGAACAGGAACTAACCAAATATAGACATAGGAGGGAAAACACGTGACATGGGGAACACAGGTCTGACAGTACTCCCCCCTCCCGAATGGTGCGTCCCGCACCGTACACCATCCAACGGGGAGGGGGGGTGGGCGCTCTGGAGGCCTTAAGGGACATGGAGACAGGACAGGACAGGAGGCCTCCAGGGCGGCGCCCGTTCTGGGAGCCATGGCGGGTCAGGGGACTCGGGTGGCCATGGCGGAGCGGGGAGGTCGGGAGGCCATGGCGGGTCAGGGGACTCGGGAGGCCATGGCGGAGCAGGGAGCTCGGGAGGCCATGGCGGAGCAGGGAGCTCGGGAGGCCATGGTGGGACCGCCTCCGAGACCGCGGCCCCAGCCCCCACCTCGGTCTCTTCGGCCGGAGCCCTACCACCCCCCAAAAAAAATTTCCTTGGGGTAAATAGGGGCTCCATCGGGCACTAGGGGGCGGACTGGAGGCATGTACTCTTGGGTGCGCTCGGGAAGCGCGGACTCTTGGGGGTGCTCGGCAGGCGCGGGCACTTGCTCGGCGCGGGCACTTGAGGGTGCTGGCGAGGAGGGTGCGCACTGGAGGGCACTTGCGAGGAGCTGGAGGGCACTGCGAGGAGCAGGCACTGGAGGGCACTTCTGGAGGGCACTTGCGAGGAGCAGGCACTGGAGGGCACTTGCGAGGAGGCCTCTTGGGGGCGCTCTTGAGAGCTGGACGGAACCACACTGGAGAGCTGAACGGAACCAGCACTGGAGAGCTGGGCGGAACCAGCAGGGGCTCTGGAGAGCTGGGCGGAGCGGGCACTGGCCCTGGAGGGCTGGAGGACTCGAGGAGCGGGCACTGGAGAGCACTTGTGAGGATTAATGCTTATTGGGCTTGCCATATTTTCCAACGGCAGGCTGGTTCTGGCTCGGGCCCGGACGCTTCCCAGACACCGGAAGATCCCTTCTCTCCAGGTAAGTCCAGTGGTGTCTGGGAGGTCTACGGGGCGATGGTAACAGGCCCCGAGCCGGAACAGGTGGAGGAGGGCCGCGTCCTGCACCTCCGTCACCGCAGCGAGCCCACAGAATTCCCCGGCGTACTCCATGAAGGGGAGGTCCTGCCGGATGAGGGCGAAGAGGCGGGCGGCGAACTCCATACAGTCCTTTCTTTTTCTTTCGGTTGAGTCTTCTGTCACAATCCACTCTGGGGAGCAGGGAAACGAGGAGGCGAGGAACTTCTTTCAAATAACATAAACTTTTAATAAACAAAGTAAACAAACGCAGGAGATACAAAGACACATGAAGACGATCAGACTCGACACAGAGGCAGGGAATCACAGGGCTTAAGAAGGCTGGAGTAAACTAGATAATAAACAACACAGGGCTGGGGACAAATTAACTAACGACACAGGGCTGGGAACTGATAATTACAAATGACGACAGGAACAGGAACTAACCAAATATAGACATAGGAGGGAAAACACGTGACATGGGGAACACAGGTCTGACACACCCCTTAGTTGCTCTAAATTCACTTTATTTTATTGTAGTTTTTTTATGTGAAGCCTTTGCAACCTTCCAAAAGGTAATAACTTCCTCCGCCTTTGAATCAACTTTTCATTTTGTGTGAGCATCATCAAGCCCTCTTATTTTTCAGTCCCTCCCCACCAACTGTCTGGTCATTAATATGATTTTTTTTCTCAATGAACATTCTGTTATCATGTAACATTAGGGAAGTAAAATGGGTTGTGAGCGCCATTTCTTTTTGACTTTAAACAATGACAGACAGCATTTGAAATAAAAATTAGTTGATTTGTTAACAATTATGAATGCACTTGAAGTTAATTGCAGTATTTAAACCGATAAGTGGTTTGCTCTTAACAGTACTAAACCATTTGAAGTAGCTGCTTCACATTTGCTTCTTGATATTTATGCAGTATATTTAGATCATGTGTTCTTAGAAACTATACATGCTTGAAATTGCATCATTTTGAAGTTCCTTATTGTACAGTAAATCTTATGACTAAAACAATACATTCTTGCATTCTGACTGAGTGACATTTGGAAAGCCTTTCTTCTGTCCCACGAGCTCTCTCTCTCCAGCTCATTATTGTCTTCGTCACTCTCACTGGTAAACAGAGCAAAAAAAAGCCACGGACATGGGATGTTGACTCTCCTGTCGAACAAAACCAAATGCGACGCTCCACTGAGCGTGAAGGGAAGCAGAGACTCTGCTCTGTGAAAAACAGCTCTTGCTGGAATTGTGCATTTCTAGCATCCACACTATAGGAAGGTCACATCGAGGACTGACACTTTAATGGGAGGATGCACTAAAAAGATCAACAATTTATATAGACCATGTTGAAAAACTCTCCTAAACAGATGAGGGTGTGTAAACCTCACTCTGATTTGAGCGCAGGGCTTAGGTCAGCTCTAATGAAGTCAACAGGAGTCAATTGTAAGCTTAGCTTTAGCTAAGTGTTTTTTTTTTACAGCCCAACATGGACTTTTTCTAGTCGTCTGTTCAATCATATAAGCTTCCCTTCCCCCCATATGTCCCCACCCCCACTCCGGTGGAAGAAAACACTATTATCATACATGTAAGGTTTTAAAAGATTGATACAAACCAGGATTTACCATCATTATCTAGTATTGTAATTAGCCTGTGTGTGTCTGTGTTAGTAAATTACTACCCATGGATTCAATGACAAGGGCCTGCGTTTTGTCAGTTGCTATAGTAACCAGCAACTGGCAGGTGTGAGGTGGATCTGAGGTTGTATGTGTGTAGCCCGTAGCAGTTTTACTGTTAGCACATAAAGAGACGGTATAACGAAACTGGACCAGCTGCACCAGCGTGTGCCAACAGCAGTAAAATAGCCATAACCTGAAGTTTAACAACATGAGAGTTTAAACTTTACAGGGAGGAAATTAGTCATTTCCAGAGAATTAAAGAAGATGAAAGGACTGGCGGGAATAAATGAGGGATGGAGCAGCAGAAGAGGTGATTGATTCATTAAAGGCTTCCAATTAAATTCTTCTCAGTCATTAATTCCAAGACCATTCGTGATGAGAGTCGGTGACAGGCTGTTTATTTATTACACTGCACAACTTTGATATTCAACACTGATATGATTTTCAAAACCTTGTGTTAGCTATGCCAGCTGTTGGGTTGAAAACAAATTACATTAGATCAACAGAGTTTAGGCTGTGTATTATGTAGATTTTAGGAACAGCAGAGTGAGGACTAAAATACATTAACATTGAACTGTGGCTGCGCTCAGCCTTTTCTCTACACTGCACATGCACATTGGCTCGGTCGGCCTGAAATATGTATTTTTAGTATTATTTTAGCTTAAGCAATGTCAGATATTTAGCATAAGTAACAGGACTTTATACCGTTTAGTAGTTTATGAGATTTTGCTATTTCTTATACTTGAAAATAGCTACCCAAGTGCGTTTCCAAGATGGTCGTCGAGTGAATTAATTTGGGACTTTGAAGGGACTTTAGTGTGACTTAAAGGGATAGTTCACCCAAAAATGAAAATTCTGTCATTGTGTTGTTCCAAACTTGTAAGACCTCTGTTCATCTTCGTAAAAAAAAACACATCGAAGACTGACATGGAAGAGAAAAAAGTGTTTAATAAAGTTTTTTTTTTTTCCTTGTGCACAAAAAGTGTTCTTGTAGTTTCATAACATTACGGTTGATCCACTGATGTCTCGTGGACTATTTTAACGATGTCCTTACTACCTTTTTGGGCCTTGAACGTGGTAGTTGTGTTGCTGTCTATGGAGGGTCAGAAAGCTCTTGTATTTCATCCAAAATATCTTAATTTGTGTTCCGAAGATGAAGGAAGGTCTTACGGGTTTGGAACGACATGAGTGTGAGTAATTAATGACATAATTTTCATTTTTGGGTGAACTATAACTTGAATTTAAAGGGATAGTTCACCCAAAAATGGTATCTTCATTTACTTGCTTAATTCGGCTGATTCGAAAATGTCAAAATAGCATACTACCCTTATTGTTTCTGTTGTATATGGCAGAAACAACAGTATATAGTGTATATATGCTAGTATACTGCTAGAGAACTGCTTGTATAAATAGTAAATGTTGACTAAATTCGGAATAGTACACTAGCATTTTTTTCTTATTTCTGCCATATATGGCAGAAAAAGCTGGAGTAGTATTAGCGTACTACTAGTGTACTTCGGCTGAATTTGTAATAGAATTAGAAGCTAGAATTTTCTTGTATTATTTCTGGTATTGCACAAATAAGAGTAACATATTAGCATGCATGGTATATTTTAGCTGAATTAGAACATTTATCCCTTGTTTCTGTCATACATGGCACAAATTGCAGTAGTATGCTAATATATTTGCACTCAACTAGTATATATACTGTAGTACACTGTGCTTTCAGCTGAATTTATTTCTGCCCTATATGACACAAAATGCAGGAGTAGGCTAATATGTTAGTATGCTATCAGTAATGAGGTTAGCAATGTTGGAGTCTACTGGCGTGTATTGTCATGGTGACGTAGAGAGAACATTACAATGAGTGTTTAGAGGATACACTTTAATTGCTCTACATCAACTTATCCACAATAATCACTTCAGCAGTTACCATGGGAGTAATGGAGCTAATGCAGCTGCCTCTCATAGTCATGAGGTCATACTGTTGGATAACCTGAGAGGGGATAATGGGGTAAGGGTGTGTTTATGTGTACACGGTAACCATGGCAACATATTCAATGAGAAGGAACACCTGGGATTTTAAAAGGATGTCCAAAATTCACATAAACACACACACACACACACACACACACACACACACACACGGATCTCCATGCTGAAAACAGAGACCATATGGTTTGAGACTCTGAAGGTGGGCGCACTAACATATCAAAGGCCTGCTGCTGTTTACTGGTCAGGTGTGACAAACAAAAGGAAATTAACAAAATGCAGCATCTCATTGAGTTAAATCAATGATAAAATTAAAAGGAAATCGTGTTTACATTGATCTTCTGATTAACAATTCAGAGTGTGCTCGTGTTTGTATTCAAGAGAAATCTAAAAAATGACCAAGAAACTGTAAGCAAACCATTGCATAGCATCTTTTCAATATGAAAAAAGTTAACTATTTGTTGATGTACATTTATTAAAAAATGTTTAACATTTTCAATTCTAACCACATTTTATTTTCTTCATCCAGTATTCTAGTGCACATGGAAATATGTCATTTCAGAAGTAAAATGGAATTCGAGCAGCATTAGTTGTATAAAATGAACCATAATGCTTTAGAACAAAGGTCTGAAGTACACATCCTTTAATTACTACAAGTTCTCTTGAATGTTTCAATGTTACAACTACTTTGCTATCATTTCTAGTTTTTCTTCTTGTTTTGTGCCACTTATATCAAGGTAACATGGCCAACTGTATAACTAACCTTCTTTGTAGAAAAGGACTAAGCGATGAGTCACCTATGGCTATTGTCAATATGTTATTTTTGTTCTATTATGAATCATTTATGTTTATTTCATCCACAAGTTGGATTCAAGAAGCCAGAACTTCCTCCCATAGCACAATAACATCAAATCGATCTCACTTCTTGCCTGTATTTAATTTTAACTCTCAGTAAAGCCCAAAATTTATACTGAATTGTTCATTTTACTTTTAAATTCTTATGGCAGGATATAAGACACAAAGGAGGAATGGAACGTGGGATAAACTCTATAATTATCAATTCCCTGACTCGGTTATGTGACAAGATGTGGCAGTCGTGGCCTAATGGATAGCGAGTCGGACTTGTAAGCGGAAGGTTGTGGATTCGAATCTCAGGTCCGGCAGGGATTGTTGGAGCATCCTCCTTCAATACCGTGACTGAGGTGTCCTTGAGCAAGGCACCGAACCCCCAACTGCTCCCCGGGCGCTGTAACATGGCTGCCCACTGCTCCGGGTGTGTGTTCACTTAGGATGGGTTAAATGCAGAGAATACATTTAATACATGTAATTGTGTATGTGACAAATAATCTTATCTTAAGAGATTTGGTCTCCTTTTAGCCTCTTAATAGCTTTCCTGTAGCTCAAATGGTAGAGCATGGCGCTAGTAACGCCAAGATCATGGGTTCGATTCCCAGGGAAAGCAAGAGCTGATAAAATGTAAAAACTGTAACTTGAATGCAATGTAAGTCGCTTTGGATAAAAGCGTCTGCTAAATGCATAAATGTAAATGTTAATAATTTGTGTGTTGTGAATATGAGCAAAGTGGAGAACACCTTAGTGTCACAAATGGAACATGAATACCTGCTAAGGAGAACATGAAAAGAGCTCAGAAAACATTAAATAAATAATACAAAGCATGCATCGTTTCATAGCAATATAATGAGCAAAACTCATTAGCATCTGCAGTACTATGTGGGCAATAACTGTAATCTAGATGCTTGTTTCACATTTCTTCCAAATCGAGCCTCTGTCCAGATGGATGAGAAGTGTTTCGAAATGGGCAGTGTCTCTCATTCTCAGTTGTCTAGAGGTTTTATGTGGCCTCTTGGTCTGAAATATGATCTGTTTTTGCTATGTGAAATTGGCAAGAGGTCTAATACTTAGTGGGAAAAAGTCTGTTGCTATTATGTGTTTTTTTTGTGGTTTTTTTTGTGGTTCGCGGGCCACAATCACCTCTTCATCAAATGCTAATTATAACATTAAGTGAAATTCAAACTGATCTTAATTCAAACCAGAATGAAAACATATTCCAACTTCTACTGAATGAGTCAAATGGAACATTTGCTGAGTCATTCTGGAGCTGGATTCATGAAAGAATCTTAAGAATAATTATTTTCTTAATTGATATTTCTTCTTATGATCTTACTTAAAAAGTTAAGAATATATTGTATTCCCAAAACACTTCCTAAGATTGTTCTTATCTTTATAAAAACTTCAGAAGAATTGAGTAAGATGTTGTAAGGTAAAATGTTGATCAGCAAGTATTTGGCTAGAAACGCCATACAATCAGATAACTCTAAAGCCAGGAATTTTCTTTGTAAGAAAAAAGATTGTTCTTAAGAAGATGTTTAAGAACTTCTTAATTTTTGAAGAATTGCAATAAGAAATTCTTAATTTTGAGAAATTTCTTCTTTTTTGTGAATCCAGCCCCTGGTCACCAAATGACAACATTGCCATTTGCATCTTTTCCTCCGATGAATGAAGATATTCCAAGCTAGAACAGATGCTGTTAACATCTGGATGTTTTTTTTCTTTTATGTCACATGGAATATAAATACAGTACTATATTTCAAATTCTGTATTTCTGATGTTTTCCCTTCTCAGATCAGCAAGCAGAACCTTCAGACAGTTAAAGATCGTTTCCAGGCCTTTCTGAATGGAGAGACTCAGATTGTAGCCGATGAAGCCTTCATCAACGCTGTCCAAAGTTACTATGAGGTTAGGCTCTTTTTATTCACCAGTGCAACGAGTCTAGACTTACAAACTAGCTCATCTTTCAACTGGTTTTCTCAGTTAGCTTTATAATGTCAAATCCTGTGCATGCAAACCCTATACACTACCGCTCAAAAGTTTGGGGTTGGTAAGTTTTTTTGTTTGTTTGTTTTATGTTTTGAAAGAAGTCTTTTATGCTCAGCAAGGCTGCATTTATTTTTATCAAAAATACAGTAAAAAACAGCAATTTTGTGAAATATATTTTGTGAATATTACTTTCATGAAATATAATTACTTTCATGAAAGTCTCTCACACATGAGAAAATTCAAGTCATATCAGCGACCTGAAAAAAGTCATTTTATTCTACACATGAGTGGTCTGCTATTGATACAATGGATATTTGGTAACCACTCTATTAACTTTTGAGTAAATCCTGCAAAAATGTGCCTGCAAACAGGGTATTTTTAAGCAAGTAGTAATGCTTTTTTTTGTGATGTTGCATGCCAGTAAGTGTCATTATAGAGCCCAAGGCCAGTGTGTTGGATGTTTCAAGTTAAATGAGAGTTAAAAAAACACAAACAGCATAAGAAATGACTTGGTGCATCATTAAGCTACATTATATGTTGTGCAGATAAAAGTGCTTTTGAATGCTCAGTTAGGTACCTTTGGTTAACTTTTATGGACATCTAAACAGATCCTTTAAATCTCCCATTAATATAATGCAGTTTAAAAGGGATTGTTTAGAAATGTTAAGCTGTTTGCTTTATGCTGATTTGATGAGCAGAGTAATCCATGTCGGTGCATATATTAAATACATAAGTACACAGTTGCAGTCAATCTGTTGAATGTTTGAAGTGACTTCAGCTCAAGATGTTGAAGGTATTAAGTCCTTGCAAAGGATTTTGTGAAACTTTCCTCTCTGATTAATATGTAGTCTCAAAGTGACACATATTTTAATTGTATTTTGGGGGATATATTATCTTTTATGACCTAGAAGAGGTGAATCTGAAATAAATTCCCACACAGGCTAGAATTTTGGGGCGAAAAGGAGATTGGTCTCAGTATGGGACGGGTGGTAATTTAATGAGGTGAAACTAATGAGCGAAATGCCTTTGTACTCAGTCACAGGCAAAGCCAGCTTTTTCAATTCAATTAAACCCTGATACTCTTATTGAATTTGTGCTGGATGTTCCCTTTCTGTCAACTCATCTCCCCTGCTTATCCAGGCACATTAAGGGAATTGTGTCGACTGGAGAGAGGTAGGCCGAGATAAAAATATGAGAGGTGAACCGGTGAGAGAATACAGAAAATAAAAAGAGTGAAAGAATAGATTATTAAATAAATATAGCCTTAAACCCTACTGCAGACTGTCAGACAGATTCTGCACTGCCAGATTCACACCAATTTGTCTTGTTATGAATCAGGACTCTACTGTGCACTTTATGACACAGGGAAAATCTTGCCTAATTTAGGACAAAGTATTTCTCAAGTGCCTCAATAGCCGTTTAACAAGGTTGCGCTGACCTGCAGCCAATGTTTTTGAACCTACAAAAATTGCTTTGCTTGGAATTGATAGAAGCAACCTTGGCCTCTGATTCTCTGAGCTCAATTAACATATAGACAGTACCATTACATACTTACAGACTTATACAGATGACAATGTGCAATATATACATACATATACTCAGTACACACAGTGTACTATTAGACATACTGTTTGTGTGAAATAAATTAATAATTTAACAATTAACTTAGCAAGATTGCATTAAATTGTGTAAACATGTATAATTTTACAACAAGAACTTTCTATTCATCAAATAATGCTTAAAAAATCTTACCAACCCCATGCAGCATGTCTGAACTCCTCAGCTGGTTATTGTGAACTTTGATGTGCTTGAGGGTAGCTGGGAGTTCTGGAAGGGCCTGGATGTTGTTGTCATCCAACATGAGGTTATTCCAAACTGTTAACCAGTAGTGCATATTTGTTACTGTGACAAGATTTATGTTTGATCACAGGTGTTCCTTAAAAGCGACCGCGTGTCCCGTATGGTCCAAAGTGGTGGTTGCTCAGCCAGTGACTCTCGTGAGGTCTTCAAGAAGCACATCGAGAAGCGAGTCCGCAGCCTGCCTGAGATCGACGGTCTGAGCAAGGAGACTGTCCTCAGCTCGTGGATGGCCAAGTTTGACACCATCTACAGGGGAGAAGAAGACCCACGCAAACACCAGCAGCGCATGACAGCCAGCGCTGCCTCCGAGCTCATTCTCAGCAAGGACCAGCTGTATGAGATGTTCCAACAGATTCTTGGCATTAAGAAGTTTGAGCACCAGCTGCTGTATAATGCTTGTCAGGTAAGGACGGGATATTTATCCAAGTCTGTTCATTGTCAGGGAATCGCACACTTGTTTCTACTACATGACATGGAAAATATAGAGATATATGATTATCTGAGTCTGGTTTTGGCTCTGTAATCAGATTTTTACCATGCTTTTCTTTTTTTGGAGGAAGATGACTAAAACCAAAGAGCTTTGCGAGAGTTGGCTTGAAAGCAAGCATAATTATGTGTTATTTCAAATTGCTTGAAATCGGTATAGAAAGCATCTGCATGGACCAGAAAACCCCCTGTCAAGATTCCTGCAGCAGGCTGAGGAAAAGCATTTGCTGAGGAGGTGTGAGTTTGCAAATCATGCTTCATTTAGAAGAGCTTTCATTAGACCAGCTGCAGAAATGTACACAAGTCAAACAAAACCCAGAGGGCCGCCCACATTGACTTGACATCCTTCAAAAAGCCACACTCTGTCCTCACAGTAAATCATTTCAAAATACACTGCAGAATGTTATGAATTCAGAAGGTGATGTCATCCTAGGCTCTATGGGTTGTGGTCATTTCCTGTTTGAGGTAAATGAAATGAATGGAAACCAGCAAAGTGCGAGTTTGTTGAAAAGCTATTTACACTGACAATAGCATGGATAGTGAATCATTGACTCTGCTTCAGGCAACAAGAAATGGTGTAGAAGGAATGAATGAAGAGAATAGTGGAGCACAGTAGTGGCTGTAGACAGAAGAACAACAATGAGTGGGTTCCAGAACAATAGAATAGACAGAAAAAGAGAAACAATTAAAGGAAAGCAGAGGAGCATTCGACTGTCACATTTGTAGAGTCCTCCGGAGGGGCAGGGGCGAAATGGCGTTACAAGGGCACAATCGCGGCCCGGGGGGGGACCAGAGATTGGGCTGGGTTGATGGGTTTGGTCCCCCTCGGCTATAGGGGTGGGCAATATGGCAAAAATATCATATCACGTTTTTTTTATTTTATTTTTTAGAAATATCACGATTCACAATTTTAGCACGATTCTTTATCATGTTGGTTTTTCTATTTTGCAAGTTGTTTGAGCATTACAGCCAAACTAATTTCCCTATTATAAAGACAGCCTTTTAAGTTAACAAAATATAAAAAAGGATGGTCGATATTTAGGCCAAAGTGGGTGAAGATAAAAATCTTTGTCACTATTTTATCTTTGTTATTAAAAATGAGAACAAAGGTACACATTACAAATACACACAATATACAAATAAAACAAACAGTGCTTTATTTTCAGGTAGGCTACAATAGGTGTATTTAGCAGGAGCATTCAAGAAATTGAATGAACAAATATAAAAATAAAACACTGTATAGACTGATTCCTATTAAAGCAACTGTATTAAAGTTTTTCAGTCAAGAGTAGTGAGTGATTTTTCTCTTTGTGTTTGGTGTTTTATTAACATTAAAGGAATAATTCACCCAAAAATAAAAATAGTGTTATTTTATACCATAATTTACTCACTCAAAAGTTGTTTTAAACCTCAATGAGTTAAATTCTTCTGCTAAACATAAATGCTCTTTTGAAGAACGTGGAAAACCAAACAGTAGGTCCCCAGTGACTTCCAAAGTATGTACTGTCAAAGTCAATGTGGACCAGCAACTGTTTGGTTACCCAGATTCTCCAAAATATCTTCTTTTGTGTTCAGCACAAGAAAGAAATTAATACAGGTTTGGGACAACATTTGAGTGAGTAAATAATGACAGAAATAAAATTTTAGGGTGAACTATCCCTTTAATTACAGTCGGCAGCATGTTTAGTACTGTCCCTTTAAGACCTGCTCCCATTAAATATACAGGCACGCATCCGTTTCTCTCAGCTTTTTACTTTCATTTTAGACATAACCAACTGAGTCTATACATAAACCTGTACTGTGTTTTGACAGTATTAGCACAAAAGATAACTTACTTCAGTAATCAGGCGCTGTTTGACGGGCTTTTTCGTGTGCGCGCTTTGGGTGTATGTGCTCAGAAAAAAACGCATGTCTGACCACCGCATGAATGAAACGTTTAACCGGCAAGGCTTTAAAGCAGATGCAAATAATGTACTTCGCGTTGTACAGTACATAGAGATGGCGGCGCCATAACTGCAGCTGATACCAGTGGCGTTTCAAATGAATGCTGTTCTTTCAAACTTTATATTCTTCAAAGAATCCTGAAAAAAATGTATCCTGTTTTCCAGAAAAATATTAAACAGCACAACTGTTTTAAATGTTCATAATGAGAAGAAATGCATCTTGAGCAACTTCTCTCTTGCCTGACAAGATTAGCAATGTGCTAATGCTAAACTCTTATTTTAATTAATTGTGAGTGGCTCACTAGATTTTGGAACAGACCTAGACCCTTGCCCATTGTCATATGAACAAAAAAATAAACACATGTTTTGGGTGGAAAGCTTATGGTTTATATGCTGCCCCAAATTCCACACATCTTGCATTGCACAATGACAAAAATGACATTGAAAAACTGAGATTCAATATCTGATTTATACTTGAAAAAAACTTAGGGTTTTGAAAAATTACAATTAATTATTAATTAATAATATGTAATAAATATACACCATAAATAAATAGATAAATAAGTAATTGCGCAAAATGGAGAAATATGAACCTTCAATAGGACAGTTGACCTAAAACATAATATGACATTGTATTAAATAATAATAATTAGGTCTTTTTGGACCCCTCTGTGTTTTATGGATTTGTGGATTTGTGTACTTGAAAGGGGATAAGAATGGGAAAGACCTTCATACAGAATTTCATGAAGGCTCCTGCAGATTTTGGGCAATTGTGGGATTTGAGACCAGTGGGAAAACAAAAGCACCAAATCCGGAGGAGGTGTCAGTGTAGGAGTCTGCTATTCATCATTTTCCACTGTCTGTGTTCACACTGGAGCCAAGCGGGCCCTTTTGAGTGTGCCATTTTGATTATCTTTCTATTAGCCCCATGAATCCTATACTGTGTAGGAATCGTAATATCCCTGTAACCATAGCAACGGCGGACACGCCGACCAGGTCTTAACTCAAATCTCGACATCACCCCGGTCCTGTGGTTACAAACCCTGGCATATTTGTCTCTTTCTTTAGCTTCGTCTCTGTGTCATTCTCACTGCTAGTTTATGCAGGGTGCTTAAGTATTTTATTTTTCACAGCAAGTCATTATTTCTGTTTTTCCACCGGGACTTCCAAGCCCCTTCCTGCTTTTTTAAATTAAATCTTGTTGATAGGCAGAGTCTGTGTTAAACAGCTGTGTGTGCGTGTGTCTGTGTATAACAGCATTCAGTATTAGTGCATTGGCTGTCTCCTGGGTAGTAGGAGTTTAATCCAATCTATCGTCTCTTCCTGAGGGCATTTCAAGATACCGGCTGTGTATAGCAAGTCACTGACAGGCAATTAAATCCGATAGAAAATGCTGGAAAATGGATCAGTCAATAAGTCAAATCAAATCAAGAACCTATTAATTTGGGGCCCGTAACTCACTCTGTCACTTTAGCAACTCTCTTGCAACTGTTATGAGGTTAATTATATATAATTATTAGAGGTGTTAATTTTGCATCTAAATTTATAATTAATTATAAAAAAAATATTCACATTTTTAATTAATTAAAATAAAAACGTAATGTCATTGATTAAAATTAAATGTCATTTAAATTTATTGAAAATGTAATATCTTTGGCTATTGTCTATTGTTGCTTTTTTTTAGCATCTCGCCTCCATGAGCTGTGCATTTTAAAGGAATAGTTCACCTAAAAATGAAAATTTGCTGAAAATTGATCCACCCCCATGTCATCCAAGATGTACATGAGTTTGTTTCTTCATCGGAACAGATTTAGAGAAATTCCTTTGCAGATCCTCTGCAGTGAATGGGTGCCGTCAGCATAAGAGTCCAAAAAGCTGATAAAAACATCACAGTAATCCATACGACAGTCCATAAATTAACATCTTGTGATGTAAAAAAGCTGCGTGCTTATGACCAAAATATATTTTATAGTCCATAATCAATAATTATATTTTCTCCGGTGAAGAAGTATATCCCTTGTTGTCCTCTCACATCAAAACCCAAATATATTTGTTTTTGGGTGAAAACATTGCTTGATTGTATATTTCTTTCCTGATTCAGACGAGATTACTTTCTCACTGGATAGTAAATATATTTGGCACATTTTTCAGCACAAGTTCACCCAAAAATTTAATTTCTTTTATCATTTTTACTTCACAAAAAAAAAAACAATCAATTAAAATTAGACTAGACAGATGTCTTAACAGCGAATACAAAGCGGTAGCTTGACTCTGGTCTCCTCACACGCACATGGTGTTGGAACAAATCCATTGATGATGTCCCCTGGTGAGGGTGCAGTCATAGGATGATGCATCCACCTCACAGAACACAGCAGGAACCTTCTTCAACTCCATGTCAGTCGTGACACCGATGCCACACTGGGAATCTCAACAAAAGAGCTCACTGCTCTTTCACTCTTTCCTCTTCACTCCTTACTTCACTCATTTTTTATTTTGACGGTACATATTGATTAACAAATGCATTTTACCCTGCAATTATGACTATAACTGGACCAAATTGGATTTCAGCCATTCGCCCAGGATATGCATTTTGGTGTGGGCATCCTGATGTTGGAAGCATTATTCTGGTGAATGAAATTTTGTCTTCCTGGCTTGGATAATGAAAGCCCAATCTGAAGTAATTGGCATGAATAGCAAATACAAGAGGAGCAGCAAGGTGACTTGACCGGGATGTGCACTCTCTAGTTGATTGCTGTTAGCGAACACAAACTGATAACAAATCAGCAGTGGTTCTACGCACGCACACAGGCACTTCAACAAATGGCGTCCCTACTTGAATGCATTCATGACGGAGACACTCTCCGTATAACTAAAAGTCAATGGCTAAACAGCTACAAAGCTTTATCAAAGTCTTTTCGAGCAGACGTTGGTAGGCTGGTGCAGCGAGGACAGCTGTTGCTACTCATTTACTCTCATCAAACCTCGTTGCGCTATCTGTATTCTCTGAATTGCAGATTACACAATGAGCTTTGAAAGCTCTGAAAATAAAGACCATGTATGTGTTTGTGTTGTGCTTTGCTGAATCCCTTTGCGCCCATGATGTGTGTGCACGCTTTGTGGTGTGTGTTTTTGATGTCCGCAGTGTGACTGTGCAGTGCTGAGGGTCTGTGCGTGACAGAAATCACCTCAGCGCCCTTGTCTGATCTGAGGTAGTTGCCATGGAGATCGTAAACATGCAGGGCTTTTAAACACTCTCTTGCCCATCGGCTGTTCTTCCCTTTGAATACATTACAGACTGTAACCTTATAATTACTTCGTTCTACTTCTTCTAACGCCTATTTTGGTGACAAGTGATCAGACGTCAGACGCAATACGTCTCTCCAAAGATGTATATCTGATACGCTGGACATTGGCAGATGAACGTTTCGTCCTGGGGCTGTCTCCACATCTCCCTGTACAGACAGATACTAACACACATACGCAGAGAAACACTTATCTTACTTCAAGTTTGCCTAGCTCAGCCCTAAACCTTATCAGGTATGGTCACACACACAATGAGAGCAGCTTCTTAGAGATTAAAAAGGCAGACTAAAGCCATATTCAACTTATTTTCTAACATGCATAAATGTAACTTTGATTAATAATTATTCAAGAAATATTATAATTAATATTATTATGAAGGCCATTGTAGATCTGCGATCCACTCCTTCACTGCCCATTCTCCACCCTCTCCATTGCTCAGTGTCAATCACCTGTTATTGCTGTTTAAAAAAAAAAAAAAAAATATTTAAGGATTGAGTGAGTGCACCAGTGTTATTTTAGTATTATTTATATATTATTGTATTGTAGTATAAATTCATATTTTGAATTAGCTTTTTGTTTTTATATTTCATTTTAGTTTAAGTTTTGGTAATTTTGTTACGTGCTTTTGTCATTTTTATTCATGGATTTAAATTTAGATTTATTTCAATTTTAGTTTAAGTAATTTTAGTGCTTCAATTAAAATTGCAATAACAAAAGGAAATTAAAATTATGCTTTTAGTCCCCTAGATGGTGTAGATATGGCAAGGTCTAACTAGGCCATTGCCATTGCTGTTTTTAAATATATACAGCACCAGTAGTTTTAGGCCTTCTGATTGCATTGTAGTTATATATCAGACTTGAATTTCATTCTTACGGAGCCTTTCAATCCAGTAATGACAGGTTATACTGTTTCTCAGCTAGATATTTAATAGGCGGCTGCAAGACACTCTTGATAAACATAAATTCATAAATGCAGTGTATTACTCTGTTGAATTATTGAAACTTCAATGCCCACCTGAGGTTTAACTTCCTTTCAGAAACTTTCACTGACGCTGAGAGTAACCATTAAATGGTTAGAGTTCCATTTTGGAAAAGGCCCCTGTTGACCATGGCAGTCATTTGCTGTAAGAAGACCGGTCAGCAGGGTCTATTAGGTGAAATGTACAATAATGACATAATAGAGCTGACATGAAAGCAGCACAGCCTTTGCTTTCTTGCACTCTGACAAATTCAGTCATCTATATTTTGCGACCCGCAAATACATGTTTGCTTCAGGCAGGATTATGGGATCATGTGAGACTATAATGGTTTTATTAACTGAACCAAGAGCTCTTGTGGCTCCCATAGCTCATAAAAATAAATTATTTACAGATCTAGTAAATTAGGTTCTGTGTGTTTCTCCCACCCATGTCTGTACATTCTCGCTTATCTGCATAAAGATAGGTCTGTCAGCTCGCTGTCTCTCTTTCTGTATCTTAACAAGCTGCCACTCCTGTGCTGATTGCAGTGGTAAAGAGTAATTAACTGAGAGAGATCGTTCAGAGTGTTATCTGCACACTCGCCAGCTGAAGTCTGTGTCCAGAATAATGGGATTGAATTGGCTAGTCACCATGACAGAACTACAGTAAATACTTGCAATATTAAAAAGTGCCAGGTAAGCTGCGTAGCCGACAGGGATTATATGTGGATTTGTTGTGCCAAAGCCTCCATCAGTGAGTGTTTTTTTACCATCACTGACAAGCTTTCAACCATCGTGCAAAAGTTTTTATTTTTGAAAAGGATGATTATTTTTTTCCCCAGCAGCATCTGCGTTACGACATGAAAAAATACTACAATAAAAACATTTCTGAATAATTCAAATATATTTTAAGGATTTGGCTATTAATGCCAGAATAAATCATTCATTTATAATAAATGATCCAGTTATCCGAGAATAAAAAAGATTAAACAATTAAAATAAATTTCACTATTGTTCCAAAGGTTGGGTTCAGTAAAGAATTATTACTTTTATTCAGCAATGATACATTAAATTGATCAAAAGTGACAAAGACAAAATAAATAAAAAAATATTAAGCAGTGTAAGCATCAAATCAGCATATTAGAATAATTTCTGAAGGCTCATGGCACTGAACACTGCATAATGGCTGCTGAAAATTCAGCTTTGCAATCACAGGAATAATTTACATACAGTATATTAAAATTGAAAGCTCTCATTTTAAATTGTAATAATATTTTACAGTATTATAATTTTTTTCCCACAAATAATTTTTGTAAAAGTGCCAGCTCCAAACATTTGAACGGTAGTGTAGCTCATTAGTGCCATATCATAATACAAGCTACCTACAAGTATAAATAATCATACCCTTTTTTAAATCTGATTTTAAAGCTATAAATGCCAGAATAAATGATCCATTAAAATGAAGAATAATAAATAAACAATGAAAGTATACATGGCTCGTTGGTACAGTGGTATTATTTTCATAAAGATGTGTCAAATCGGTAGGAATGGATTTTTATCATAAATAACATTTCTCCTTTCACCCTCTATACTGTTAATCCTCTGTAATTATTTCAGGGGTCTTATTTGAAATATGTAATATATATTCATGTATAGCCCGTATAGCTAAGGTACTGTATGTATCTCCCAGGTGGTAGATTCTGCACTTGTTTTATAGTAATGCTTCTGAATTGTGGCATTTCATTACACAGACTGTAAAAATGTATTATTATCCCATATTTTTAAGAAATGCTTATAGTTGTAGGGTTCACATAGGACACGCCATCATTGGTAAAAGTAAATAGTATATACACTATATATAGTATATACTGAAATGCACAATACAACATTGTCATATACTAAAAAGTAAACAGAGATATGGATGTGAAGGTGAACAGTAGACTGCTTCAAAAAATCATTTAGACAGGGCTGTATTACAAGACACTATGTGCATCTGTGTGTATAATGCACCTTCTTGCCCATAGCCTTATTCCTCTTCCACTAATCCACGCTTCTGCAATTGTCTTCATGCATGAATTCATCACATGCATTTTTGATAAGAGGAAGGCAGCCATTTTCCCCTCTTTCATCAAAGTAGAGCTTGGCTAGTCAAGATCCACTTTCTCCCTGCCTGTGCTCAGTACCAGCATGGATCACCTCTTATTACCCATCTCCTCACTATTGATCAGGAGCAGAGCCCTGGGCAATCAGACCATGTTTTTTTTTCCTATAGCTAGAATAATTTGCTCTGCTGAGAGAGATCTTGATAGTGTTCTGTCCTCTGCTTTTCTTCCTGTGGTGTTTTTTCTCAGTCTTTAATGGTGATTAAACTCGTGACCCTGTCTTAGACGATCTCCCTGCCCTCAAAACCTTGCTGAAATTGGAATATTGATTCAATCAAGTTTTCCATTGATTTGACTTTTCCCCTATTGCTGTTCTGTCCATTTTCTTTACATGATAAAGGTAAAAACTAACCTGGAATTTCACTGCCTAGTGGTGGAAAGAGCACTTTTTCCTTCAGTTTGTGAAAGATTGCAGTTGCAGAGATGTTTACAATAAAACACTGTATGATTTTGCTTTAATTTTACACAGCTATTGTGGGTGTAACATTGTGCCTTGAAATCAGAAAAACATGAAGTCAGATGTCTAGCATTAAAGTTCACCCTCTGCTAGTTTTGTACGCCTCCATCATGTGGTGTTGGATGCTAACCACCGTTACACCTACGCTAATCAGCATTCCACTGAGTTGCCCCAGTCCCAGAAGAACTAACTTCACCAAACAGACTAAATATTTAACGACCATAGTTTAAGAAGCACTCTTGAACATTCTGAGTGCATAGCAGGTCATTTTAGTTATTTTATCCCTGGAGAGAGGGACTGTGTTGTCAGTGTGTGCTACTGTTAGATTAAAGCAAATGCTACAAAATACTGTAGCAATGGTACACTGATGACAATAATAGCCTAGCTTGGTGCTTTTATGTAATAATCGTCAACAATTTTTAAATTGTATGTCAGATCTTATTATAACCAATGGAAGCTATAAATAGTCATTTGTCATTCTGTTTTATTTTCAGGTACCTCACAAACTAATCATTAGGGCACTTTAGCATGCTGCTATAGCTGATTATTCTGTTAGCATTTTGCTAACCAATTAGCCTTACTTGTTACATATACATGACGCCCCCCCCCCAAAGAAACTAATTAAGTGCAAACTCCGCTTTGCAGCTGATTCTGAAGATATTCATTGGTCTTGTCAATCAAAGTGCTGATTGCATACACAACATTGAACCTAATGTAAACCCATAACCCTAACCTCAGCTCTAACCTTAACTTAGCTTTGATAGCTCATCCTGATCGATAGCATTACTGTTTGTCATGATCAGATTCTTCCATGATTTTTCACATTTCTTGACAGGCGACCAGTGTTGTTATTGTTGACTAAATTTATTTAAAAAAAAATCGGTTATTGAAATAAAGCTGAAATACAATATCCTAAACTTAAAAACTTTAACAAACGAAGTTAAAAATGTTGCTTTTGCAACTATCTGCAATAAATAAGTTTAAGTTACTGAACATACTAAAAATGTAATAAATAAATAAATAAATAAATAAAATAAAAAATAAACAAATAATTAAAGCTATATAGATTTTTTTTAAATGGTAAAAACACATAACAAAATTACTAAAATTCAAAATATAAAAATAAAAGACAAATCAAAATATTATTGAATACTATAAGAGTACAAAAATAACATAATACTAAAATAACACTGCAGGTGACTGGGTGTTGAATCAACCATTCGCAAAGAGCTTGATTGACAAGCGATCTGACCAGTCATAACACCGAATCCGCCATCTTACCCGACAAACAAATCAGATAGGAGAGTAGATTAACTTTGGTGGACTTAAATTTGAAAAAAATTGTGTGTATTGACGTCTTTCCACGGTTGAAATAAAATACGTTCTGATGTTCATTCATTTTCATGTCATGCTTTAAGTAAATATGATATGACTTTAATTATCTTAAAATATGAAGGTGATCTGTTTTGGAACAGGTTTACAAACAGATTCCTCTTGTGGTCTGGGGATGTCAATCTGCAGGGGGATTGAATATCAAGGAAAAATATCTTATTAGTTTGGAATAACATGAGGATGAGTAAATAAGGACAGAAAGTCAATTTTGTGGCAAATTATTCTTTTAATGTTTGAGAAACTGTTGTTCTTCATGACGCTGTCTGACTCTGTTTTGTTGGACTCACCTTCTACTCACACACATGTACACACGCACTGGCCAGACAATCTCTCTGCCTTGGCTGGCTTAGATTAGGCACATTAATATAATTACACATGTCTTGTTTGCACCAAATCTGATTATCATCAGGCAATGACATCACGGATTGCTCCCTTGCTGGTGCATGAAAATCTCAACAAAGTTAGGATGTGTCATGGCACGCCGGGTTATTTGTTTATTGTTATTCATTTGAAGGCCTTGTTTGGCAAAACCCATCTTTTACATTTTATCAGGTTCCATTGACTTGATAATAGCCTCTCTAAATCTGGTTCCAAGGTTATCTAAGGTGTCGCGATAGAATGGTTAGTTGCTTACAACAATGCCATTCATCTGGTTTACATTCTGGCTCAAAGCCACGAGCAGATAAATAAATTAAGAACTAATCAAAAGCCTCACAGAGCAGTTACATGACAGTGGTGGCAGGTTCTTTTATGTTAGCTGGTTTGTCTTTGCGATGTCAACACAATGAGAGAGGCAGCAGAGACGTGAGGCATGTGTGAGAAAGACTGAGTGCTGATTCATCTTTAGCATTGACTGGCTCAGTCTACCAGCAGCAGGAGAAGAACCATACATGCTGTGCTGCTTGGTCTCAGCTTGAAAAGCTAATTTCACTGTTAGAATGTTTGTGACCAGACTCAAAAATGGCATTTAGGGAAAGTAGTATCATTGGGTGGTGGTCAAGGCAGTCTTGTTTAATGCTAGGCTAGACTTTTGATTAAATATTGTAATGGAATATATCTGGTAATAAATGTTGCATTTACTAAGTGTGTTTTTTTCAGAAGTAAATTTCTACATATTAATTGAGCTACAACTAAAAATGTTCCACTAACGTTGCCAAAGATCAAATTTGTGTGTTGTGTTTATGTGAAAGTGTGTTTATTTTAAAATGTAGACCTCGTCCCTTTTGGGTTTCCATAATCTAATGCACATTCCATACGGATGACAATGAGTGTTTTTAATTTCAATTAAAAATGATCAGGCTGTTAAAATAAGGGCTTAGAAAAGATTGCTGGATATGCTAAAGCTTATGGGGTTTGTGGCATTGTGTCTTAATAAAATAGTTTTGTATGTAAGCAGTTAGACTAGTGTTTTAAAGTTAGCAATGTTCTTGAATGCAAATACACTACTTTTTAAGTTTGGGGTTATTTCTTTAAGGCATTAACACTTTTATTCAGCAAATGACATTGACAAAATTATATTTATAATGTAAAAGATTTCTATTTGTAGTTATTTTGAACTTTCTGGTTATTAAAGAATCCTGAAAAAAAAAAAAAAAAGAAATTAGCATGTGGTTCCCCAATGATTATGAGCCAAAGAACCACTTTTAGTGCTATATAGCACCATCTTTTTTAGAGTGTAATAAACCTGAAATTGCTGGACACAGGTGCATTCTCTGTGGAAAGTATTTTTGATCTTGGATGGGGATGAGGCTTAATCTGTGTCTTGGACTCCCATCCTGTTATTATGCAGTAACATTAAGCATTTCATTATGAAAACACCCACACATTGGCATGATGCATGTGAGTGTGTGTTCATATACTGTATGTGTGGGACAGAACTTGTACATGAATTCATGCGTTTGTGATGTGAGCATGTGTTTTAATTGTCTATGCCTGCACAGTTATATGCACTCATTGTTCTGTGTGAGCAATGTGTATGTTGCAAGTGCATTGGTGTGTGTGTATGTTCATTTGCATGTAGGAATCCTCATGGAAGGGTGTAGGTGTTTGTAGCTATTTGAGTACTGAATGTAGCCCAGCTGGAGTTAGGAACGGGGACACCATGGCCACAGCCTGTCCAGATGGTCCTCCACCCAACCATACAACTGACTGGCCAATTCTTCCCCCGTAAGGCTCTGAACTCACCATTAGTTCAGAACCCTTTAGTATAGAACATACTGGGTATTTAAAGATGCATCCCTTGGACATAAACAGTTTGTAGGATAAAAAGTGACATGCTGTTTGATCTTTGCAACAAGGTATTTAAACATTCAGGCCGCCAGCTAAGAGATTCATTAGGTTGGGCACTGAGTGATGGCAGTACAAAAATAGCTAATTAAAGGAATACTGAGGTCTGTCCTATTCTTAGCAAGAGTGATTTTTCTGGCTTGGAGAGCTCACTGTTAGCTAAAAGGAATGGTTTGTCCAAAAAAATGAAAATTTACTCACCCTCTTGCCACCCAAGGGTTTATTTCTTCATCGGAACAGATTTTGAGAATTTTAGCATTACTTCGTTTGCTCACCAATGGATCCTGTGCAGTGAACAGGTGCCGTCAGAATCAGAATTCAAACAGCTGATAAAAACATCACAATAATCCACAATTAATCCACTCAACTCCAGTCCATCAACATCTTGTAAAGCGAAAAGCTGTGTATCTGTAAGAAACAAATCAATCATTAAAATGTTTTAACTTCAACCCATTGCTTGCAATTCAAACCATTATAAGTTCTCTATCCAAAATATTGCTTTCTCCAGTAAAACAAGATGTCTTGTCTGAATCGGGAGAGAAATATGCACAGAAGTTCATGCTTCATTTTTAAATGATTCAGAAGTTGCCTTCTCAAGTGACATGATGACAAATGACTGATGGACATTGGCTTCTAATCTAATAATAGTCCTGGGCTTTCAGATGGACAGAGCTGTGCATGTATTGGATGGAGGCTTGCAGAAAGCCACATGCAGGCATTAAATATTGAATACAGTTTGCTTGAGGTTTATTTGGCATGGTTGGTATGGTACATCTAACAAAATGTAATGATTTATGATTAAAACAAATCAAAAGATAAAATTAAATCATTAAATCAGAAATCAAGATACTTTCTGAAAACAAGTATTGATCTCTTATCACTTGGTATCTTATGTATACATGTAGTTATTTCTCTGAATAAATGCAGTTTTTTTTCTTTTAACAGTAGTGTGTTTTATATATTTATAAAAAGGTCTTTTTTGAAATTACAGCTGTGTTCGGCTCTGATCTGTATGCTCTTTTATGAACATTCAATTCTTCATGTACACACAGTGAATGTGACTATTGACGATGACCTTTTTTGTTGAACTGATATATTTTGGCACTATTTATTGTATGGTGAAGGTCAGATATGGTTGATCTTGTTACAGGGAGGAAAAGTTATTGGAAGATATTGGTGTAAATGCATTAAAATGTGTGTTTCTTACAGTTGGATAATCTTGATGAACAGGCTGCCCAGATCAGAAGAGAGCTGGATGGACGACTCCAAATGGCTGATCAATTCACCAAAGTAGGTGTTCCGATCTCAAACAGTTACACGTGAAGCTGTTGCATGCTGTACTTTTTAGGCTTATAGAGGAGCCTATTCTAGTCTCGTTTTGTCCCTCTTGGTCACAATTGATTTTCTTTCCTTAACACCTTGAATAGGCTGGCAGGTTCCCCAAGTTTGTGTCCAGGGACATGGAGGCCATGTACATTGAGGAGCTGAAGTCATCAGTGAACCTGCTGATGGCCAATCTGGAGAGTATGCCGGTGTCTAAAGGAGGAGAGTTCAAACTGCAAAAGCTCAAGAGAGGCCATAACACTTCCATCATTGACATGGGCCAAGAGGACGAGAATCAGCTCTCCAAGTCTGACGTAGTTTTGTCTTTCACTCTGGAGGTACTAAACTTCTTGCTTAGTGTTTTGTCATTGGGTTATTAAACCACTTGACACTCTAAACCACCATTTGAATTGGATTAATTTTCTGAACATCTCTGAGGGGATCAAACTCTCCTTGTTGACTACTTTTTTGTCCTAATTTAAATATAACTATCCACCTTATTTTTCAACATGGAAGTAAGCCGTTTTCTGTGAATGTGTGAGACTTCCGGTTCATTAGCCGTTGTAGGGACGTAACGAGAAGAATAGCAAAGTGCAGTAAATGGTAAAACTTTTTGCACTACAAACCAGTGTGTTCATAATTAAGAAAATACATTAAATAATACATATAATATAATATAATATAATATAATAAATAATATGGGAAGACACACCAGTGCAATATTGCAATATCAAGCAGCAAAACAAGCTGTTTTGTACATCTAAAATCAGCTGGAAGTGGATGACACTGGAAGTCAGACACATTAAATTTGTGCCTGCTCTTATTCTTATTCTCTTATTTGTTAGATTTCTCAAAGAACCACTGAGAAAAACTAATTTAGGTAATTAAGTAATTTTCTTTATGTTTTTTTTTTTTAAACAGACATTTGATTCGTGTATGAGTAAAATCACAAAGTACACCTGTGAAATACAAAATTCACCAACTGAGTATGGTTTTAGTGTAAAACGCAGCCTGCATGAAAGATCAGTGTTCTACATTTTTACCTAGTGTTTAAAGATCTTGGCTCATAACTCAAATGTTGCAGCTTTGACCCTGTGCAGTTTCAGTGTTCTGAATAATATTGCATCAAACATTGCCTTTTGAATTCTCACACAAATTTGTCTTAACCATTATTTTTGGCTTTGCTTCAGAACACTAAGCTTTCCAGAATACCACATCACATTGCCCACACTTAAGAAAATATAATTTCTATGAGCACATGAAACAAATGCAAATGCAACATCGCCTCTTTCCTTTTCATCACCATCTTGTTGTAGCTTGTGATTTGATAGGAATTGATCTGATCTGATCATCAGCATACAACAATGTCCTAATAAAATAATTGAATCTGTGATGGTCTTGACATTCATCACTGGCTTGATGTAGGATTTCTGTACTTCCTTTTATCGGGTGAAAATTTAATTTGCACAGCCATTGCTTTGAATATCTCATTACAACATGTTGCATATCAACGTCAAATATCGCATTAGCAATTAGACAAATTGAAAATGTCACCTTATGTTCATCATGCAGGTTTAAAAGAGGGCAGGATAATTCTGAATTTGTGAGTAGCAGATAAGTCTGTGTGTGTGTGTGTAGACAAGTCTTACTTAGTCAAACCGGACAGAAAATCCTGAGTGGCACTGACAGCCTGCTATAAAGCTAGCTTTAATCAAGTGACATTATCTGAGAGATAGTCCCTGAAGAAGGGGGCAATACAACTATGTGATGTGTGTCGTGTGTTAACAGCTCGTTCCCCTTTCACTGATACCTTTGTGATGATGGCTTTATCTGACACATCTCACATCCTCTGTCCTCATGCACGCCAGCTGTGTGTGGGTTTGGATAAAAGCGCTTCTAACTTATCTCACATGTCAAAGGATTAGTTCACCCAAAAATGTAAATTCTGTGATCGTTTATTCACCCTCATGTTGTTCCAAAACAGAATGACTTTCTTTCTACAAAGGAAAATACATTGAGAATACAGAATAATGTTTTTTCCCCATGCTATTACAATGATTGTAGACTGAAGCTTTTAAGCTTCAGAAATATGTAAAAGCATCATAAAATATAAGAGGAATACTAAAGACACTGAAATTTCACAGATAATCTACCAGTGGGCTGTTAACTAAATCAGTCTGATTCATATATGAGTTATTCAGAATGGTGAACTGGATGAACTGATTCACGAAATAGATTTGACTTAGAAGATCAGTTTTTACCCTGATCCTAATTTGATGTTTTCAATTTTGTCTGTAATATGTCCCTTTCTAGCATTTTGATTAATTTATGCAGGTTTGCAGACCATTTACAAGCATTATACAATCATATTGTCACTCTTTAGTTTTTTTTTTTTTTTTTTTACCTCACACTAGTGCTGCAATTTAGGATCTCTGAAAAATTCGAAAAAATATTGATTCATATAGGAGCGGTTCTAGGATTTCATCTTTAGGGGGGCTTAGCCCTCAGAGAGACCATTAGATGCAATGATACAAATGACCTAAATAAACAGTAGTTTACTGTGCTTATGAAAACTATATTACTGTATTTACTGTAATTAGACGCAATTACCTATTAAAGTTGCATCAGTTACTTAGTTAAGAGCAGTGAATGATGCTCTGTTTTTCTTTTGTTGTTTGATTAACATTATTAGCCTAATATAAGAAATGCATGGATCCGTTATACTGACACACATCCAATATTTTCTTAACTGTTTATGTTTATTTAAGAGGTAACCGACTGTGTTTACGTGGATACTCGTCAAGACAGCCATTGTGACATAATTGTGTGTATTTGCTTATTTGCTCGAGAAGATGCGAAAGTGAATGACTCGATCTCATGAAAGTGTGTTTCAATGGCACGCTTTTCTGTTTCTATTTGGTCTGCTATTTATACGCAGAAACTGACTTTGGCGTGTGTATAGGTGCAATGGTTAGGTTTAGGGGTGTGGGGAAGGTGTGTATATAAGCAAATCAAATAGAAACAGAAAATTGTGCCATTGAAACGCACTTTCATGCGACCAGGCTGCGATTCGGTACTGGTGTGCTGCTGTCCATGCAGTGCCTCTCAGTGCGCGCTTCATTCAAATGAGCGCAGAGTAACGATATCAGCGCGTGAGTACCACATTGTGATCGATAAACGAGTGAGAATGATAAACTTTCTTGAGGAAGCAGCACTGGCCTGATCGTTCAGATAGCTGATTATAGTTTTTTAGGGGGGCTGAGATGACAAATAGGGGGGCTGAAGCCCACCTAAAAAGGGTCTAGAACCGCCCCTGGATTCATACATTATTGGACAATATTTCACACAACATTAAAATAATGTTTTGTTTTATTTTTGTAGTGTCATTTTATTAGTAGAAAAGGCATTGTCTCCTTTACTTTCTTGAAGTTGGTTTTGGGGTTATCGAGAGTGTGTTTAGATAACAGTCACAATTGTTTTTTTTTTTTTTTCACAATTGAGTCGTCTCTATAGATTTCATCTTATTTTTTCCACAGGTGGTGATTATGGAGGTACAGGGTCTAAAGTCTTTAGCACCAAACCGGATTGTTTACTGCACCATGGAGGTGGAAGGTGGACAGAAACTTCAGACCGACCAGGCAGAGGCCTCCAAACCAACGTAGGTCTCAAAGAAATTTCTTGTCGAACATTATGTATGTTCTTTGCAGCAACATTATATTGAATCCAGCTTCACTTCTCAGTGATGTTCAAGCACTGAGAAAGTTTATAAACAGCCTTGAAAGCTGCTGTCTGGAATAAATGATTCTCTTGCAGACTAATTAAATCAGTCTATGTACACTAACCAGCACAAACCTGTTTAGGTTTGATTACTTGTCTTCATGCATACAGGCACATTCCCACTGAACCATTCAGAGCTCGAGGAACTCAATCTCAAATCCCATCAAATGCTGTTTGCTGAAGCTGTGTGTGTGTGTGTGTTATTTAGCTCATTACATGATCAGTTGATCTTATTATTGTGTACACAGTAGGCCCATTCTGTTTGTGGTGAGGTTTGACACTTCATGATGAAGTAACAATTCTGGGGATGTAATCAACACTTACGAAAACCGTACGCTGATCACATTACTCAACTAGACTTATCATATTTGTTTGTGTGTGAGGAGACTGATTCGAGTGTAAGAGAGAGCGGAAACACCACACACACAATTCTCACACTTTTGACTGAACATTCTTCACCCACTCATTTGGTCAGCTTACACTCACACTGATTTCTGTCACATTTCTGGAATTGGAAATTATTTATTTTGTCATAGAACAACATCTCTTATTAATGAAAGTTCCCTTTAAATGATCATCTTGCTGCAAAATTACCTCGAGTTCACTCTGGAACATGAGCAACTATGAAAAACTTATACTTAAAAGTATATGCGACTTTTTAGTATACAGTACTTTTGTCTTGCAATTGCAAAACTAAGATTTTTTTTATAACTGAGCTTATATCTTGTCTTACAGTTTGACTTTATATCTTACAATTTGACTATGTTTTGTACACAATTGCAACTTTGTTTCACATAAATTAATCAATGTAAATTTTATATTCTCGCAATGTGAAATTTTATTTTGCAGTGTGACTTTGTCTTGTAATTTGACTGTATCTCACAATTACGATTATCGTAATATACTTTATATCTCGCGATGTGACTATCTCTGGCAATTGACTAATATCAGTGTGACTTATTTCACGGTGTGACTTTATATCTGTTAATCTGACTATATCTCACAATTTAGATTTTCTAATAACTTTACATTTCACAATGTGACATTAGCTTACAGTTGTAAATACTTTCCAATTGTAACTTTGTTTTTCATAAATGACTTAATATCTCACAGTGGGAGATATTAATTTATATTTGACTTTATATTCCGCAGTTGCGATTTTTACAAAGCTAACTTTATATCTCGTAATGTGACTTTACAAATGACAAGATTTTACAGTTTTCAATTGCAAACATCTCACAATTTCAACTGTTTCTCATAACTGACTTTATATCTCAGAATGTGATATATATTTTTAATCTCACACAGTGTGACTTTTATTCCACAACTTTTTCTCATAACTGAATTTAAAGTATATCTCACATTGCGACTTCAACCATTTGCAATTGTAAATATGACACAATTGCACGAACTCACTTAATATCTCACAATTTCGACACAGTGTGACTTTTATCTCACAAAGTAACTATATATCTTTTGATTTTGACTTTGTCTTGCAACTTTGAATTTCTTGTCACAGTGTGATCTTATATCAAACAATTTGTCTTTACATGTTTCTTATTATTGTAACTTTCCCACAATATCATCTCACAGTTACCTTTTTTTTTACTCTGAGGCAGAAAACCTACATCCATAGCCCAAAACATTTTTCACTAACTTCTTTTATTTTTTTTCCAGATGAAACATTCCAAGCATTAGCATAGGGTCTTGATTGGATTTGTGCCGTACATATTAAATTTAGTGTGTAAATGAGAATGTCAGAATGTGACAGTGAGAGATTGATGATGTAAAATGCCTAGTCAACGCTGTCAGTCGTGGCCACAGTCTGCAAAGATGTGCACTGCATAGCCTGACATACAAGACAATTGATGAGCCTTGGCTTTTGCCCACAATTTCACTGAGGTCACATCATACAGTCTGACAAGCAACAAATGTAAAAGATATAATACATTGCATGGTGTACAGCCAACTTTACACACACACAAAACAAAAATGCTCATATCCACTCTCTTTCCACTAAATATATGCAGTTGCTCAGATCAACAAGTTCTCATAGTCAAACACACATTTGGTGCACATTTCTCCAGAGCTTGCTGTAATGCTAAAAGCCTGCTGGGTCTCAGGGGTAGAGCCGTGTGAGGATAGATGAGAGAGAGTCTGGGAAAGCGAAAGAATGATGGGAAACTGCTGAGAGACATGCGTTCTGTACCTGTTTGATCAGACACCTTAAAACTATGGGGACTGATCCTAACACATCTCTTTAATTAAAGCACATATGTGTGATTGTGAGGGTTTGAGAGAGAAAAAAGGAAGTAGATAAAATACATCAGGGAAAGAAAGGCTGCTGTTGTAAGCCTCCAGGTCTGCTCAGGGGCTGGAAAGACGTTTTAAACTCATGTGCATTTGAGTCAGATTGGACCTATGCTTGAATTTGAGTGTTCAGATTGCTTTTCTGGCAGCAGCTTTTAGTGACTGAATGCTGCTGTGACCCCCTAAAGGGATAAAAAAGAAAATTAAAGGGTTGTTGTCAGTAGGTCATGGGAGGCAGAACGTTTGACTTTAGATGCTCTTAGCTGGTGGGTTGTGACTCAAAAATAGGTCGCAGATTTGTTATAAAAGGGTCACAGACAGCGGGGTGGGGGGCACAATACTAAATACTGCTAACCATATAATTGTGGATAGTTTAGAAAAGTGCAATTAACTGTGCTGAAGGAAAAAAGAAAATGCTATGAATATCTGTCCAATCAAATTCACACTGCTGATTCATCTGTCATTTGGCAGCCAAATTATGCATATGCTGCATGGATAGGTTGTGTGACAAATGGCTTCTTCATCAAAAACTATTAAAAAATAAACCATACAAGATCAAAGAAAAAACGATGAGACTAAATTAAACGCGACTTCATTTGCAATGAGAATTAAAATGGTTTGTGCTGTTTTGGTTAATAATTGTTTATCTTTTTGTATATTGTTGGGCCTAGATAGTAAAGAGAAATTAAATTTACTTTAAAAAAAAATTCCAGTCAAATTAAGTGGTCAAAAATCGAAATTTGTGCGGTTCACTCTATAACCCACCACTTTCTTATACCGGTGTTGTGCCCATTTTCGACTCCCTGCCAAATTATTACCCCTCTCGTTGAAATTACATTGAAATTGAAATTAAATCTCGTTACACACAGTGTCTACTTTCATAATCAGTGAATTCAGTTAAACTGAATGTTAAATAAACAGTACATTATAATATTTAATAAATATACATTTAAACTAAATATGTTTTATTTAATGGCCACCACAAAAAATAAAACCTAAAGCAAAAATTTAACACAGCTTAAGTGTGACATATCAAGTCAAATGTGTTTTTCTTTATTAATAACTTTATATTTAAGTACACATTCTTTGATATATGCTTTGAACACAAACCTTTTGTTATTTGTAAAGAAGGCAGTGGTCTCATTTGTGACTGGTCCTGTTTCCGCTCTATTGTGTCACTGTTTGCTCTAGGCGTTGTGGATTACATAACTCTCTCTGTGTGTGTGTGTGTGTGTGTGTGTGTATCTGTGTGCACTTTGCATGTTTATTTTTTTTTCAGTGTGTTATGATATAAATCAGTAATATAGATCAGGGTTTCTCTACCACGTTCACATGTTGTGGACTTTTAATTCAGTGAACCTCTGATCACGTTTAGCAGGCCAAATGTTTTTAAATGTATTACTATTACTTAGTATTTAAGTTCAGGCTGTATTCGCCAATCACACATGTGATTCACTCACAGCTACATTAACACTAAATACAAATGCCAATTATATTGTATTAAGGATTTTCAAAGCATTCTCAATTAGCAATAGACAGCTTAGAATAAAGATCTAAAGATGCTCAAAAATGTTACTTGCTGCATCCTTCTATTTGGTTTTGTTTATTGTACAGCAGTTCGACATTTCACAACTTTGATATTGATTCTCTGTTATCATGTCAAGAGAGGATTGCTGCACCAGGGGCACATAGACAGAGTCAGTTTTTTTTCTACTCTCTTCTACTGCCACCCTCTGGCACTGTGCACTGATACAGTGAATTTCATCAAATATATGGTGAATAATATATATATATATATATATATATATATATATATAAATACAAATATATGGCTCACTCTGTGGCAACACTGATATGGCAACTTCTGACATTTGAGTATTGTATTTGTAAATGCATATTGTAAACAGTGTAATTTTTATTTATTCTTGTTTAAAAGAAAGACGCTTCAAATTTTCAAATTATTCAGAATTTTATCCTCTGGTATGGCTAATCTGAGATAATAAAACTTTAAAATGAGACTCATGCAGCCAGATCATAAAACTCCAATCATAAATGCAGTAAAACCTATCTCAACAGAACATTATAGTTAATAAGACGGTATTTTCATTTTCTGTCTTGCTATCATGATTTACTCACGTTCTTCTGGGAACTGTTGTTAGAATTGAAATGGTGTCCCAGTATCAGTAAAACTTAATAATTATTAAATGATAATGTCAGGCCTTGAGCACTGTAACCTGTTGAAAATATGTGCCAGACACAGAGACATAAGAGTCTGATTGTCTCTAATGTGAGTGCAGTAATGCTGTTCTTCTGTGTGCAAATGGTCACATAAAGATGACTCATTGAGCAAATGAGAGGAAGCCTATGTGAAACGTGTGTATAAGAAGACTCATGCACATTAATAACAGGTTTAATAGCATTCTAAAACACTCCTCGGTATGTGGCAGATTTGTTGTCACACACACATTTACAGCTTGTGGTCATATCAGTGTCATCAGACAGCTGTTCTGTTCCAAGCAGAAGATCTGATGCCAGATTGTTATGAGGACATTTACATTCATGTTTTATCAACTTTGCCTAGCTATCTAGCTATAAAAGACAAACTGAAACCAAAACCCTACCCCAAAAATTCTGCATTAATAGAATTAAAACAAAACCTTATATTTACATTTACATTTAGTCATTTAGCAGATATTTAAAACCATTATTTATTAATAATGTTACCTATGAGGACATTCCCAATAAAAAAAGGGTTTATTTATTTATTTAACGAGGGGCGGGGGTCTATGATATATATATATATATATATACACACACACACACATATATTTTAAATACATGTATTCAGCAAGGACGCAATAAATTGGTTAAAGATGACAGTCAGGAACCTTACATTGTTACAGAAGAATTTTGTTAAAAAAAACGCTGTTCTTTTATTTTTATTTATGCTGTTCTTTGCTATTAGAAGCATTTCTGAAAGATCACGTGACACTGAAGTAATGGTGTAATGACTGCTGAAAATTCAGCTTTGCTATCACAGGAATAAATTGCATTTATATAATTAATGTAATTATTTATACAATATGTAATTAATGTATATTATTGTAATAATATTTAACAATATTACTGTTTTTCTGTATTTTTATCAAATAAATGCAGCCTTGTTGAGCTTAAAAGACGTTGTTTAAAAACATAAAAAAATCTTACTGGCCCAAGCCACAGTAGCGTGATAGATAGATAGATAGATAGATAGATAGATAGATAGATAGATAGATAGATAGATAGAGTAATGTTTCATGTCTTGAAAAAGATAAATCAGTAACAAAAATGGAAAAGGAATATATATCATCTGCTGTGCCACAGGCGGCTGCTGATACTAAACAGCAGTTCACAGTTCACATGCTGTGCCCAGTAGCTGTAGCCTTCAAATACACAGCAAGTCCTAGTAAAACCCGCTTTTCATGATCCTGTATTGATGGCGTGCTCACTAACAGCACTTATCGTTTCTTCCAAAGAGGTTTTAACGCCATGAGCCGAATATGCATCAGACATCTCCCCTGAGACACTGATGTGAAGGAAGGTTGAACAGCTCTATATACACCGACACAGCAAACACACATACACAAACATACATGAAGACACAGCGTCCGTACACCCTCAGCCTCACCCCAGGCATTCTAGAGGGAGCCAGGCTCAGAGGGGGTTGCCATGGAGACCCGTTTACTGCGCTCTGTTCCCCCTGTGCACTGTGGCCAGATGATTGCCCCCCTCAACTCAAGGGATCACAACACACACACATACACACACACACACACATGCTCACACAGGCACACACATGCTTCACAAATACTTTCATGTACACACATACACATGCACACACATAGTGTATTGCTAGACAAGCCAACAAAGCTGCAATTATTGTCCTGTTGATTCAGCCTTTCTTCACAAAGTAAAAGAGTGTATAATCCATTTAAAATTATTTATGTGTGTAGACAAGCTCTTTTTTAAGCTTATTATTAGATTTTTGCCTTTTTAATAACACAGCACAGTAGATTCAGACCAGATTCAATCCTTTGTCTCCTACATTGGCACCACTTTGTGTGAGTGTGTGTGTGTGTGTGTGTGTGTGTGTGTGTGACTGAAATACTAGGCTAAAGTCTCAAAATCTAATTATGAGATAACAAGCATCAAAGTTTGATTTCAACTATTAATTTCAATATGCTTTCAGTCTTTGACATGGCCTTACTCAGTCAATATTAAAGATATCAAGATTACATTTTCACAGAATGTTCTTTACCTTATGAAGGATGATTTTATGTAGATTTATGTACTAAATCACACACACACACACACACACACACACACACACACACACACACACACACACACACACACACACACACACACACACACACACACACACACACACACACACACACACACACACACACACACACACACACACACACACACACACACACACACACACACACACACACACACACACACAACCGACTTTAGCTGGGTTTTTACATCCAGGATCACATATTTTTTTCCCAGTATATACAGATCAAAGATTTTCTATGTTTTTCCATGCAGATTATTTTTGTTACTTTTGCACAATTTGATTATCACAATTATTTTGGAAAGAATCATAATCATTTACAAAAATATACCATTCAAAAGTTTTTGTTTATGCTTGCCAAGGCTGCATTTATTAGATCGAAAATACAGTAAAAACAGCAATATTGGAGTAAATATATATATATACATATATACTGTATATACTGAATTAGCTGAATTATTTAGTGCTCAAGAAACATTTCTTGTTATTATCAATGTTGAAAACATTTAACAAAAAAATAGGAAGTTCACAAGAACAATTTTTTTTTAATTATACATGTCTTTAATGTCACCTTTGGTCAGTTTAATACATCCTTGCTAAATAAAAATATGAATTTCTTAAATAAATATATAAATGAATAAGGACCCCAGACTTTTGAATTGAAAAACAATTGGAGGACAGTTTTCACTATAGTCGAATATTATACATCAATTATCAAATAATCAAAATGCTATAATCAAAAATAATATATCAACCATTTAAATAAAATACAATTTTTTTATTAAAAAAACAATGTACAGTTTAGTATTGATCCAATAAAAATAAAGATGAATAAATAAAGAAAAAATAAAGGTGTTAAAGAGATGATTCTGCATTCATTCACTCACCCTCAAGCTGTTCCAAACCAGTATGAGTTTATTAAGATATTTTGAAGGATTTTTGAAGGAAGTAACAGTTGACAGTAGCCATTGACTTCCATAGTACAAAATAAATAAATAAAATAAAAATACTATGGATGTCAGTGGCTACCATTAAATAGTTTGAATATCCATTAGTTGAATATCCATTACAGGTTTTCATGATTCTCTGTGTGAGTGTGCAATCTCAGACTGTCTCTGTAACATACTGCTGTTGTTATTATATTATTATTATATTATAATTGATTATTAAATTGTATGCACCCCTAGTTGAAAAACCATTTTGAAAACCACTGATTTAATCTCTTACTCTCTCATTCAGTTGGGGTACTCAAGGAGACTTCACGACCACTCATCCACTTCCAGCAGTAAAGGTGAAACTCTTCACTGAGAGTACAGGAGTGCTGGCACTGGAGGACAAAGAGCTGGGACGGGTCAGACACACACACACACACACACACACACACACACACACACACACACACACACACACACACACTGAACCTATCACAGCTCATTTTAGCCCATAATCACACAGCTCTTTAAGCAGTCAGCACTGATCTGAGCTCAGTTCTGCCATCAGGAGGTGATCGGCACTAAAATGGTTATACTAAACTCTCCAAAATGAGCAGCCCCCTGCGTGCCTGTAGCTGTTCTAATGGATTTGATCCAGTGCTGAGTCAATGAGGCATACAGTCTCTCTATTCCCCTCTCTCTCTCTCTCTCTCTCTCTCTCTCTCTATCACACATTCTCTCTAAACAATAAGCCTGCACTGATATAAAAACAGAAAGATAAGGTGCTGATGTCGGCTCTTATTCAAATGATAGATGACTTCAAAGTGAAGTGAGCGATAGAGAAAATAATGGGATCTGATGTGCGATGAATCAGAACATTGGTGGGAATGGATATTACTGGAAAGCTGCAGTGTCCCACTTTTTTTTCTTTCCCATATTTGAGCTAGCTATGCAATATATACTGTATGACCACTAATGATAATGAGTTCGCTTTCAAATTTTATTATCACATAACAGAGTGAAAAGTTAAGTTAAAATAAATTTTATGTCTTTGTATTTGGTATGTACCCTTTTGCTTTAATGACAGCTTAGCAATAGAGCAGAATTGATAAATTTACTATAAATTTTACATAACAATTTTTTTTTTAATTTATGTATTTTTATAATAATATAGTTATAATCTTTATATTTTTATTTATTTATAATACACAATTTTATATATATATATATATATATATAAACATTTATCTCACATTACATTTTTACGTTTTATAATAAATACAATATTTTAAATGTTCATAATGTGATTCCAGGTTGTATTGCATCCAACACCCAACAGTCCCAAACAATGTGAGTTCCATAAAATGACTGTTGCTAAAGGTTGCCCAGATGACCTGAAGATCAAATTGGCTGTCCGTATGGACAAACCACAGAACATGAAGCACTGTGGGTACGTGACATCCTCAAAATTTTAATTTCAGATTTTGCTTGTGAACTGTTAAGATTTGCTGAAGGTGAAATCTGCTGTAATGGACAGTCAGTTATACACTGACCCAAAACTGAATAGAGTTTAATAAGTTGTTGAATAGATTCAATATGCACAGGCTTAGGACAACCCATTCCACTAACACTGAAAGGCAAGGGTCATAAACTCTGGCTGGTCCAATGAACATGCGTCCTCTTCACTCTTGTGATCTTTTGGCTCCACCTAGTGGATACAGTAGCAAATTATTAACAACAGAAGCATATGATGGACGAGATCTGTGTAGTATAGTATAGTATAGTATCTGTATAAATATTCTAAGATTAAAAAATTGTATTAACATATTTAAAACACAGCAGTTTATAAATATAAGACATGAATAAACATGATAAAATATTTAAATGTATTACTAAATTATTAAATTGATTTTTCTTGTTTTAAGCATGAACAAAAAAAAATGCAAAAAAAATTGTCAATGGGGTAAAAAATATTTAATTCAGGATATTTTAATCTGTCTTTGTCTTATGAAATTTGTATCCTTTTTTAGGATATTTTGAGTTTTTATTTTTACTAGAAAACAAGGCAAAACAAAGAAAACTGAATACTGAAAACCATATACATATCATTTTTAATGCAAGTCTCTCATGCTCACCAAGGCTGATTTTATTTGATCAAAATACAAAAAATAAAAACTTAAAAAAGTTATATTGTAAAATATTATTTCAATTTAAAATAACTGTTTTCTGTTTTAATATACTTTAAAATATAATTTATTCCTGTTGTGAAAAGCTAAATTTTCAATAGCCATTACTCCAAGCCATTTCTGACCCCAATTGTTTTTAATGGTAGTGTATATTGTTACAAAATAATCCTTAAAAAAGTATCACAGGTTCCAAAAAATATTACACTGCACAACTGTTTCAGACATTGATAATAAATCAGAATATCAGAATGATTTCTAAAGGATGATGTGACACTGAAGACTGGAGTAATGGCTGATTGATTGTTTGATTGATTGATTAATTGATTAATTGATTGCAGTGCTCATTTAATCATATTTATCATCATGTCCCATGTGATGTGCCTTTGCCTTCAGTGCAATGTTTTCGCCATTAGGGGGCACTAAACCTACACCTGAGAATCCATATCTATTTTTTGCTTGTATTAAAACTCACTCTACTTACTGAGAGAAGACTCATATGTCATCTTCTATGAATTTGCATTATGTAGCAGGTTTTCGTTTAGATTTTTTCATTTTAAATATTCATTCAAGTGATATGTACAATATAGCAAATCTCTGCCTGATTCTCCTCAACTATATCCACATATATGCAGTTTACTTCTAGTCCATCTTTTATCTGCTAATGGGACTATATTGACAGCTTGATTTTCTGTAAAGCTGTTTTGAAACAATGTGTATTGAGCTTAAGGAAATATTTTATTTCATTTTTTGGAAAAACTGTATATGTCATCCTTGATTTAATGAACACATTTTTAGTGTTATAGCTGAAATGTCATAGCTGTAAATTATTAGTTTTTTCCTCATTTTATTTGGAAAGGAATTATATATCTCATCTTCAAATAATCAGCCACCTATTTTGTCTGTTTATGTTTATTTTTTGGTCATTGTTCTTTTTCCCCATTTTTTTTGTAAAGTTACATATTACTGTATGTTCTATGTTTTTTAAACATACTTTTAACATATATGATGTTAAAGTATCCCTGTTGTAATTGACTAATTTTAAATCATTCAGAAAGAAAGGCAACAGTGGCCCATTATCACCCAAATTAAGAAGAACACATCCAGCAAGCTATATCTTGACACTATGATGCAACACCTGCTCTGCGTCTCTTCACAGATACCTTTGGGTTATTGGGAAAAACCTGTGGAAAAGATGGAAGAAGAGATTCTTCGTCTTGGTGCAGGTATTTGCTTTTTCACCTCGGTGTGACTTCTAATGGAGACCGTTTCCTCCCCTTTTGATTCAGATTTTTTAAATCAAGTGCTGTGCATTTCCATTTCCATTGTATGTGTCAAAACTGCTCCAGTGAAGTAGACTAGATTCCCGTCTCTCTCTGATCGAGCACTGTGTCAGGTACTTCGATGGAGCCTTTTTTTTTTTCTGTCTCAGTTGTTCGCTGTTCAGTCAGCTCCTCTGTGGCAGGTTGTAACATGTCTGAGAGCTAAAAGTTGACAGGCGGCTTGACAGAGTAAAGGACCAGCACTCGCAGCTAAAAGAGCCCACATCACACACCCACCAGTCGCTCGCAGCTACGGCTACAGCAAGTGACAAACAACAGTCAATACACTGACATTATTTATTTACCTTAGTGCATGTGTGTCTGTGTGCTTGTGTGCATGCAAGCGAAAAACATTACACGATGCCCTGTTTGTGTTTTCGAATGTCAGTGCGGGTAAGAAAATATGCCAGAATGCGCTTTTTGTGTTCGTGCTTTTTGTTATTTTGTTTGTTTGATTTTGTTGGTTTCACACTTTGTGTTTGTTTGTTTCCTTTCTGCTTTTTGTTGTTTCTTCTCTGTTAAATCCTGTGTATTCACACAGACGTCAACACATCCATCTGTGTAATCCTCGTAAATGTAAATGTTCACGTAAACATGCTCCAGAATACATTGTGGCATCTTTAACGTTTTATTTATATTAAAAAAAATATATAAAATATTTTATGCCATATACACAGTTCAATAGATTTTTGAAATAGTGAATAATAATACAATATTCAGTATAAACCAACATCTCTGCCATATAAGACCTGTATTATAAGATCTATGCTGTAAAAAAATGTTTTGTGAACATATGTGCAGCATGCATTTTTGCCTAAATTATTGAAAAAATATAATTGAACCTGAATAAATCTATGTAATTACATTAGTTTACATCATCATAAGGGTCAGATCATGCAGCAGTAGCTGTAAAATGAACTAAATTAAATGTATATGATGCATACAGACCCTGTTATTAACATCTATCACTATTGATATTTTGTTTATACAGTACACTACCGTTCAAAAATTTAGGGGGCGGTAAGATTTTGAAAGAAGTCTTTGATTTGATCACAAATACAGTAAAAAAGGTAGTATTTTGAAATTAATATATTTAAAAATATCCAGTCTCCAGTGTCACATGGTCCATCAGAAATCATTTAAATATGCTGATTTGGTGCTCAAGAACATTACTTATTATTGTTAATTGGATTAACATTTCAAATTTAAAAAGCTTATTTTAAAATTATTGTTCATTTATATACAAAATGTCTTTACTGTCACTTTTCAATCAATTTAATGCTTCCTTGATGAATAACAGTAATCATACAAGTAAATATTTAGTATGCTGGAATTCCTATCTATAAGTGACCAGCGTTTGATTGACACTCTGAAGGATTGTATGTAAATGCCCCTGCATTTAATGTGGGGTTTGTGTTACAGGGTGGGTGTGAGTTCACTGTTGCATTATTCATAGATTATTACCACACCACATAGACCATTTAGGGCTCCTGTTTGACACAGGCTGGCTTTGAAACAAGGTGTCGCGAAAAGGTGGTGACAGAGTTCCCCGCAGCTCCACCCTGCCATTTCATTTCTTCAGTGTTGGTTAACTCAGTTTTTATCTGTTTTAACATCTCTATCCTTTATAGAGCACTGATAAGCAGTCATATAAATTCTACTGCAGCCGAATCGTCTATCTTCGTGCCTCTAAATGCTCTTGTTGTCAGTAAGTTGACAGCATAAGGCTAGCATTATGATTCAAACTGAAGTCTAATTATTTTACGGTCGGTAGGCGATGTGACAAAACAGCAGGCAGACGCTCTGTGCTCGCTTCCTCTTTCCCCTCATCTCATCTTCGATGCTCTGGCTCAGGCATTCAGCCTTGCGCATCTGAATATGGTAATGTGTTCGAGTGACCCGGAGGGGCTCGGGTTGTGTGTCTGGCATTCGGCTTTATATTTCCAGCATTAGTGATCGATTTGCACCCACTCTCCCGCTCTCTTCATCCACAATGCAATTTGCAGCACATCGACAATAACAAGGTTATTTAAAAGAGCAAAAGCATGCAGGGGTAATCAGAAAGCAAAGTCATTTAAAATCCTTTAACTGTCGGTTAGACAGCGGGTCAATGGCCCCACCAGTGACCGCTCCGGCTTCTGACAGGCCCGAACTTCAGCGGATTGATGAGAGGTTGTGCGTGTGTGCATGTGTGTGTGTGTGTGTGCACGCGAGGGCGGGGGTGCGCATGCCCCAGTGGTGTCCCGAAGGCACCTGGGTGCCACCAAGCCAGATTGGGGCCCCGAAGCCAGCCCAAGTGCCCGTCACACACATGACATTGAATTTATCATGTCACTCGGAGACTGAGTGAGAGAGGGCTGCCACTTTCAGCAGAGGTGATGGAGGCGCTGGATTGGTGCAATGCTGCGGATGAGGCCGGAGAGCGTCTTGTGTGTGTGTGTGTGTAGAATGTGTGTATGACTGGCACCTAACTGCACGACTCGCATCCAGAGTGACAGTGTGTCATCCCACACTCTTCTATAAGTCCCGTTTGATTGGCAGGACAAAACCTTACAAGTCCAGCCCTACACCATCAGTGACCAAGACAGCCTCCCTCTGAGATGCCACCCTCCGTTTGAACCCTATCACTAGCCTGAAGTAGATATTTCTGTTCGGGTTTTGCCTTTCTAGTTCTTTATAGTGTAATTCACGATGTGTTTTTAATGTGCCAAAATTCTTTCCAGGTCAGCCAGTACACCTTTGCCATGTGTAGCTACAGGGAGAAGAAAGCAGAACCTGTTGAACTTCTCCAACTGGACGGATACACTGTGGATTACACCGACCCTCAGCCAGGTCACTGCAGCCAATCAGATTGTTACAATCAATGACGTCACAGTGAACATAGTCTGCACCTGTTCTATCCACCTTGTTTTTAACGTAAGAGCGTGTACGGCCATTTGTAGTTTGAATGGCCGAGGCTTCCAATGTCAGTTGCTTCCAGTTATTTTATCTGTACCAAAACAGGCCAGTATGCTGCTTGATTTTGCAAACTGGTTTTTGTTATCATATTTTTTAAAATGTATTATTGTAATTATAAACATATAGCACATAGTTTTTTTCCCAAAGTTTTGTGCATTAACAAAAAAGCATTGCAAAATAAGGTGGATAGAAATACCTGTTAGACCAGCAGGTGGCATGTGTTTCTAGGATCCATACACATTTATTCCCAAAGAATAGGTGACTCATTTTATTAGTGTTAAACAAACAACGGTAATTAACTAGTTAAGATCAATTATCTTTCATTGAAACCTTCTGTATCTTTGCATAAAACATTATGCACACTGTACACGGGTAATCTAAATCTCTAATATTCATCGGTGTTACATAGTGTCTGTGCAGTAATGTTTTATGAAGAATGTTTTATTTTCATATTGTCTGATATTTGACTAATGAATCATTTATAGTCTATGCGTAATCAAGCACTGCATACTAAATATTGTGACTTAAATGGAATACATTATAACAATTATATCAATATCAAACAATATTGGTTAATTTAAATCAATTACACTGTAAAAATATTTTGTGAGATAACCAAAAAATGTGATTCAGGTGGCCACATCTGTATTAACTGAATAATAAAGTAAAAATATTATTTAACATGGTTGAATCGACCTTACTACCTTAGGTTACATTAAAAAAAAAGCAATTACTATGTTTTTAAAATAATATTCTACACACCGATATTAATTAAAGCATTGGCTGCCATGCAAATAATAATAATAATGATAATAATAATAATTCTACAGCATTTATTGATCTTGATTAATAAAATAGCAACATTATTGTTTTTATTATTATTAATTATTAATATAATATTATACAGTAACCTTGATGAATATTTATTCACCTTCATTCATAAATATGTAATCTTGATTAATATCAGTTCATAAATACACTATTACTAAATATTCTCAGATCATCTTAGTTAACAGTAATGTCAAGTAAATAATATTTGGTATAATTGAAATACTTTCTACATTATGTTGCAGATTCTGTGAATATATTGACTAATGTTCTGGCTATCATGCAACTACTATTTAACAATATATATGTGTGTGTGTGCACAAAAATGTATGTGCATTGTATATGTTGTTCCTAAAACCCAAGTTCACATCCATCCTGTGTTATGTTCCAATTCCATTCCTGCTCTCTCCTTGTACTTTCCTGTCATAAAAAAGTATTCTTTTATGTATAAATAAACTTTAGCCAAAATTAAAAAATGCTGTGAGAGTATTGTTAGTTCAAGAATGCTTCCATATACATTGAAAGGGTCTGATCAAGTACAAATAACTTAGTGTTTTTACTTTTCACAGTGCACTTTTGCTTACAGAGTGATTCATTTCCATGTGTTGTATAAATTATGAATAATATGTTGAATGCAGGTCTGGATGGTGGTCGGACGTTCTTCAATGCTGTGAAGGAGGGAGACACTGTGATCTTCGCCAGCGATGATGAGCAAGATCGAATCCTGTGGGTTCAAGCGATGTATCGTGCCACGGGCCAGTCCCACAAACCCATTCCCCCGACCCAGGTGCAGAAACTCAACGCCAAAGGAGGGACAGCACCACAGCTTGATGCTCCCATCTCTCAGTTCTGTAAGTATGAATACCTAGTCTCATGGCATTTATGTACCTGGGTGCACTTTTTAGCGAGACACGAAATACGTAGAATACGAAACACTAGAGGCAGTAAAGCTCCGACACCTTTTACTCCTTTTCACACAAATTTACAGAGTTTTGATTAATAAAGCGTATTTTTCGCACAATTACTTTAAGAATATCATGTTACGACTTCAAAACAATATTAATATGCTGGGAGATTTGAAAACTGATGCTTTCGAATGTTAGCTTCGCACATATCCAGCGTCATATATATGGGTTTTCATAGATTGTAAGTTTGTTCGGTACCTCACGGAGTACGGAGACGTACTTGAGAGGTGAGGAGCTCCGGTTCGAATCCCGTGTAACCAAAACAGTTCAAATCTGCATATAAGGAAGTTGAAATGGCACGGTTGCATCAACAAATACGTTGTTATACCAGTTATGCATTTGTCAACACTATCGGGTAGGTTTAGGGTTGGGTTTGGTGTAGGGCATATTTCCAACACGATAGAGCATTAACTTTTAGGGACAGACCCTGGATATTTGAATTCTGAACCGCCGCAGTACGTACCTGAAGCAACATAATAAAAACACAGCAATACGTACCTATATCAACATAATAAAAATGTGCCAGGGTTCACGTATTTAACCTGTGTTTTTGCGCCACTCAGTGGACATTTCTCTTTGAAACTGCGGCGAAACGTGCAGTAAGGTACGTAAAACGGTGTCGCACAGAAAGTGCACAGAGGTACATATTTTTATGAGACCAGGTTGGAATACGTAGACTCTACAGATCCACGCACGCTGACTGCAGTCACACACACACACACACACACACACACACACACACACACACACACACACACACACACACACACGGCCAGACTGCATTTGTAATGACACTCTCCATAGCAGTCACACTCTTACATGGAATCTTTCTGTAACATTGGCTAAATAAGTTCCCGTTCTATACAGCGCACTACTGATGTTTTTACACCCTGTTTCATTCTACTGCTCATTAATGTCCTGTAAGTGTAATCTCAACAGTGTTCACCTCCTGAGAACAGTAACTACTTACTGGTGTTGTAAAAAGGGAGAAAAATCTCACTCTGTTTTCATCTGCACTGTTTGATTCTGTCAGAAATCCCACATACATTTCATCATTGCACATCTTTTGCTTTGATCCCCGTCTTTATTTTATTATTCTTCTGCTTGCTTTCTTTATTTCTTTATTTACTTACTTATTTGTTTGTTTTGAATTACTTATTTTGCCCACTTGTTCATTTGATCTCTTTCATTCATTTGATTTGTTTTCTTTCTTTCTTTCTTTCTTTCTTTCTTTTGCTTTTGACTTGCATCTTTTTTCACTTGTTTGTTTGCACTTTTCTTCTGCCTATTTGTTTCTTTTACTTATTTTTTATTTTGCTTTTCACTCTTTCAGTTTTTTTCTTGCTTATATAAGCTCTTTTACTTTTCATTCACTCGTTTTTCTTTCTCTCTTTTTTGCTTTTGTGTATATTTGCTTTTGTTCACTCATTGTTAATTTATTTTTTACTTTCACTTATCATTTGCATATTTCTTTCTTTCTTTCTTTCTTTCTTTCTATCTGGTATTTTAAATAAGTGTATCAGATCCTCATTCTCTCATGCTTTGCTTACAGTGTAAAGGGAATATTCTTTCCTCCTTTCTCTTTATCTCTGCTTTCTTCTGTCTTCTGCTCCATGTGAGTCTATATGTCACTCTGGTTTGTTCCCTCTTACCCTGCTCTCTTTTAGCCGGACAGAAGGGTAAGTGCTTCCATGTAGCAGGCACAGATCAGATAAGCCGCTCCGGATTATCTGACACAAGCAATGTGCTATTCGCTATTCCTCTTCTAAAACTCTCATTACCCCTCCTTCTGCAAATCTCCCTCTATTTTGTTTCCTTTGGGTCTGAAAGACAAACACACTTTTATTTAGAAGACTAGACTGCATGTGAAATTTTATTTCTGGATGTTTTGCTCTGATTAGTGGTTGCATATTTGCCTTCTCTCAACATGGCTTCATCAGGTCAGCGGCTTCTCAAATCAAAGCAGCGTTTCTCATTAAAAAGCATGTGCAAAATTAAATCCATATGTTCCTTGTAAGCTAGTTTCTTGTTGGCTGAAATCAACAGCAGTTGCCTTTATTTAACAATAAAGATTTCCGACCAAATGGAGAATTTGGTAAATGATATAATTATAGTGATTTTCTCTCTTGTAGTTGTTGATTTATTGTGCTAAATGAATTCTGTGAAACCACTGGCGTGCTCTGCACCCCTCAGCAGCTGGTAATTACCATGTTAAGAGTGACATGCTATGAATAAAACAGTGTATCTTCACCCTGATTATTTCTGGAAGCTATCAGTGGAATGTTACCAAATAACTACTTGCTAGTTCACACCAGTTTCTCATCTGTAGAAAGTCATGCCACCAGTGTTTTAGTTTTTTTTTCTCTTAACCTTACGACAGCGGCAAATTAAATTGTTGTGGTTGCAGTTTTAAATGTGGGGATTAGGATGCAATTGGAAACATTGGCTGTTTGTTTTTAGTTCTCCTTGGAAAGATTTGTGTTGTCCTTGAAGCAGTGGACTCAGTAATATTTAACACAGTTTATTCATTCTGTGAGTTTTAAGAGTCTATTTTTTTTTTAAAAAAAGAGAGAGTTGGCAAATATGTAGCTGGAATACAGAAATATTCAGCAGGTGATGTCAGTTTTTTTTTGTGTGTGCGATAGTTAAACTAATGCAACTGTTGTCACAACTGATACATCTAGACAAGCCATTTTGCCACACACTTACACTTACACGGTTAACAAATAGTGGCCCTGTTCATGTTGTAGTAGTGTTTCTGTTTTGCTTTCCTATAGAACTACTAACATTTTTAGACTAACGGTTTCTTTCCTCATCTCTGGGAAAATGCTAAAGCTCCTATTGTCTGCTGTTTGTGTATACCTGCGAAGGTACACTGTATGTAGGGGGAGACTGAAATCAGAGACAAAACCTGAAGATTACTGAGGTCTTGTAGTAGTAGTAGTAGTAGTAATAATAATAATTATTATTATTACATGGGTTAAACAATGTATTATTTATTTATTTATTTATACCTAGTGTAGACAGCCTCAAGGTATATAATTTAACAACAACAACAACAACAGTAGTTGTAGTAGTAGTAGTAGTAGTAGTAATAATAATAATAATAATAATAATATACCATGGCTTAAACCCAGTGTAGACAACCTCAAGGAATATCATTTAACAACAACGACAACAACAACAACAACAACAACTATTATTATTATTATTATTATTATTATTATTATCATTATTATCATTCTTCTTCTTCTTCTTCTTCTTCTTCTTCTTCTTCTTCTTCTTCTTCTTCTTCTTCTTCTTATTATTATTATTAACAATGGCTTACACCCAATGTGCATAGCTTCATTGAAACAACAACACATGCTCATCCAGGCAAAACAGGTTTTAACCTGACCCGCAACATGTCTCAATCTCATCCCCCCTCACTTCTCAATAATTTAATAGAAATAAAATAATAAAAAATGTATGAAATGTAATTTGTTTCATTTTTCAACTTGTTTACTGCTTCAATATTCTGAAACAAAGAAAGCAATGATTGATGATGGATGTCAGCCAGAGTCCAGGGTTTTCTAATCCAGTGTGATAAGGACTGAAATAGCGACGGGCTCTGAGAGAGGCTCACGTATGGACTTGTCTGCAGGCCTGATGAGGGAAGCCATATTGTTAGAAACGGAGTTCAGTAGCGGATTAAATTAGAAACCACTTAATAAAGTATGCCTCTGCTGTCACCCCTTTCTTCATCCCTCCTTTTCTTTCTCTCCCTCTGTTCATCCCTCACTCACAGAGGAGCACCCATCCTGTCAGTTGGCCCCTTCAGCTCTTGTCGGCCCAGGGCAGAATCTCAGACTCCCGATCTATCCATTGTGTGTGCTTGTACAGACACATGCACAAAAAAAAAAAAAAAAAAAAAACAAGCACTAAATAGCCCCAAATGTTCTGCTCTTCGGACTCTTCGAGAGAGATGATCTATAAATGAAAAGGATCCATCAATCAGTGTCATTTCTCCTCTGCCCCGCTCGGACAGAGCTGACTAATGTCATTGTGTGTTACTGTCCAGAGACCTTCCCCTCAATTCCAGTGTCAAAGAGACATGACAAGCTCATATTAAGACATAGGAGAACAACACAATGTCACCTTTTTGACCTGTGGCTGATTTCAGCATATCATTTTGCTTTAACTTATTGTTTAGATATCTTATATTTAAATTTACAGACAAAAACACAGCACAGAGTAACTTTAAGTAACTTATTTTAACTTAACATTAAGTCTCTAATATTTTATATTGCTTAGCAAAATAGTAGTTCATAAACATTCAAATATAATTACATTGATATGAGACCAAAAAAATCTTCTATTTTAAATTTTTCATTACATTTTTATTTATATATTATATATTGTATTAGGCCTATATATTTTTACATTTATCCTTTTTTTTTAAAGTCCAGTCATATTTTATATGGCAGATTTTCAGTATGGTCTCTTTCAGTGGCACCTGCAGGTGTATGGCTGTACGCACTGTGCGTACCATGAGCGCTCAGACTGACCTGAGATTTGCCTCGCAAATATTTCAGCAGTAAATTAGGCGTGTCCCATATTTCTGTTGACTGAACCAGCCATGCCATTAATTATGAATGTATCAGTCTTTTGCACGCCAAAGTCAATTTATGTGTATAAATATTACGCCAAATAGAAACGTACAATCGTGCTTTCAGACTACAACAATTAATTTGTAGCCTATTTTACAAATGGGAATACAACAAATTCATGACAATGTTTTACATAAGCAACCTATAATATTTATAGTGACAAGTTCTTTAAAATCATCTGGAATACAATAAAGTATTTTTTAAAGCTGTTTTTAAAGCATTTGCTGCATGTATTAAAAAATAGGCCAATTAATAATTCACATATCAGACAAAATTACCTTGCAAAAAGAATTGTAAGGTATTCAGAGCAGAGCAACATAAAAATCAGAAAAAAATATAATCGGGCCTGTTTTAGGCTTTTCCTTATTTTTAAGCTATTTTAGACGGTGACAAAAAAAATTACTCGCCATCGCATCATTGGACGTGCCTTTAGAGAGAAATGCATCTTTACGGATTACATAATGAAAGAGTTTTTGTTTTCTATTTGAATTATTTCGTTTTAAAGTAGTAATTTAAAGCTTTCTATAGATATATTTATCATATCTGTGACTCAATTCGTTGAGTTTCGGTTCATCATTGTGAAGCGCTCCTGTTCAAGACGAGACGGCAAGCGTGTATTACTCTTACCTTTATGAGCAAAAATAAGCGTATTTTAGCGTAGTTTCACTATCAAGAAAAAAATGCAAGTGACTGCTCTGGTGCTTCCATGTCCTGCAAAGTGCGCTTCAGCTTCCACTCTTCACACAAACGATTGCGCCTAGCGCACATTTATATAGTTTAAACATTTAAACTACCATTGTGATATGCTTGAACTGGTTTATATCTATAGATTTTATTTTAGGCAAATCGTGATGATTTGAGAAGGCTAAATTGATCAAACATAGCTCATTGTCTGCCGCTGGTCGCTTGGTCGTTACTTAAAGAAAAGAAAAAAACTACATTTAATGAACAAAAAATGCTCCAAACGTGTTTCTAAATTAACCTTCTAAAAAAACTAAATGAAATATAATCACTTTACCATTACATACAACCCCCCCCCCCCCCCCCCCCCCCCCAAAAAAAAAAAAAAAAAAAAAAAACAGTGCGTACCCTCGGAAGAAATCCTGCAGGCGCCCCTGGTCTGTTTTGCTTCCTATTTTATGTATGAAAATATGTATCGTAATTTCATGAATTTTGGATATACTGATTTGTTAAACTTTATATTATATTTTATGAATTACTTTCTATTGCGGAACATAAAAGATGATATTTTGAAGAATGTTGGTAACCAAATTTAACAGTGGAACTCAATGAGAACCAAAATTTCTTACCAAAATTCTTCAAAAAAATATTCTATGTTCCACAGAAGAAAGTAAAGTCAAACAAGTTTTGAACGAATAAATGATAACATTATATTTTTTATTTTTTGGGGTGGATTATTTAAAGTCACTTTAAATTTTTTAACAAAAGATGTTGTGAAGTCTAACCAAAATGATTTGATGTACTGTATAAGAATTAAAGCCAAAATTATACAATTATCATTTACATCGTGCAAGTAAAAACCTTCCATTATATAACTAAGCAATTCAAGTCTTATTCCTGTTTTAACATGCAAACCAGCGACGCTCTGGAGGAGGCGTCTGTTGAATGGCTCAATCATACAGTATAGCTCTAAAGCCTCTGGCTGAAACGAGGCATTAGAATAAGAATAGCCCCTGACCAGTTGCAGGATTAAGAAACAGCCCTGCTTATTTGTGCAGGCCCAGATGTAATACCTAAGCTTACCGACTGCAGAGGAAAGGGAAAATGTGTCGTTGAATTTATTTAGTCTCTTTACTGGACAATAGATGGTGAGGGTAGGGGGGCTCCATGGCTGACTCTCTCTCAGCTCTGGGTTTTGAGGCGCTGGGTTTCTTTAATTAGGGCTTCCCTGAGGGGGGGCAGAGGCCTGCGGACAGAGCAATGAATGGGGAAGGAGGGGAAAAGCCTGAACATAAGAGTTGTTGTTTGATTAGGAGGACCAGACAGGATCACTGGCTCAGACAGGTCTTGCAGGATTACCAAGCCAAAAAAGACAAAACACTGGGGGAAATACAAGCCAATAATATAACGATGTTGTCATACAATTTTCTCCAAATTTCTTGCTCTTTTAATGCATTCTAATGCATATGGATCGGTTGCTTTTAAATTAGAGCTTGAAGTCAACAAGCAGCAATTCTGCTGTGTTGCACTTAGACCAATACTTGAGTGTCACAAGCCAAAAATGTGGGTTGATATTGCCCGATTGTCAATCTCCTTCTTTGTTTTTACATGATCTTTAGGGGTAATATTATAGATCAAAAGTTCATCAAACATGCAGGCACAAAATTCTTAGAAGTTAAAAAAAATATTCTAAGCCAAAACCTTTTAAACTTAAAAGGATATTTCACCCAAAAATGAAAATGTGATTAATTACTCACCCTCATGTCGTTCCAAACCCGTAAGACCTCCGTTCATCTTTGGAACACAAATTAAGATATTTTTGATGAATTTTGAGAGCTCTCTGACCCTCCATAGACAGCAATAAAAAATAAAATAAAAAAAAATAATAAAAAAAATTCAGTGCCGTGAAAAGGTTTTTGCCCCTTCCTGTTTTTTTTTGTTGTTTTTTTTTGCATATTTGTCACACTTAAAAGATTCAGACCATCAAACAAATTTTAATATTACACAAAGATAATACAAGTAAATACAAAATGCTGTTTTTAAATGATGATTTCATTTATTAAGAGAAAAAAGCTGTCCAAACCTACCTGGCCCTACGTGAAAAATTAATTGCCACCTCCTGTTAAAACATGAAAGAACTGTGATTAACCACATTATTTTAGAAAGCTGAGTTAAATTTCACTAGCCACACACAAGCCTGATTACTGCCAGACCTGTTGAATCAAGAAATCACTTAAACAGAACCTATCGGACAAAGTGACTAAAAAAATTCAAGAACAGATGAGAAACAAAATAGTTGACATGTATCAGTCTGGAAAGGGTTATAAAGCCATTTCTAAGGCTTTGGGACTCCAGCGAACCACGGTCAGAGCCAATATCCACAAATGGAGAAAACTTGGAACAGTGGTGAACCTTCCCAGGAGTGGCCGGCCTACCAAAATTACTCCAAGAGCGCAACGACGACTCATTCAGGAGGTCATAAAATAACCCAGAACAACATCTAAAGAACTGCAGGCCTCACTTGCCTCAATTAAGGTCAGTGTTCATGATTCAACAATAAGAAAGAGACTGGGCAAAAACAGCATCCATGGGAGAGTTCCAAGGCAAAAGCCACTGTTGACCAAAAAGAACACAAAGGCTCGTCTCACATTTGCCCAAAAATATCTTGATTATCCCCAAGACTTTTGGGCAAATATTCTGTGGACTGATGCAACAAAAGTTGAACTTTTTGGAAGGTGTGTGTCCCATTACATCTGGCATAAAACCAACACAGCATTTCATAAAAAGAACTTCATACCAGCAGTCAAACATGGTGGTGGTAGTGTGATGGTCTGAGGCTGCTTCAGGACCTGGACCACTTGCCATAATTGATGGAACCATGAATTCTGCTCTCTATCAGAAAATCTTGAATGAGAAAGTCCGGCCGTCAGTTTGTGACCTCAAGCTCAAGCGCACTTGGGTTATGCAGCAGGACAATGATCCCAAACACACCAGCAAGTCCACCTCTGAATGGCTCAAGAAAAACAAAATGGAGTGGCCAAATTAAAGTCCGGACTTAAATCCGATTGAGATGCTATGGCATCACTTTAAACAGTCCATTCATGCTCGAAAACCCTCCAATGTGGCTGAATTAAAACAATTCTGCACAGAAGAGTGGGACAAAATTCCTCCACAGCGATGTGAAAGACTCATTGCCAGTTATCGCAAACGCTTGATTGCAGTTGTTGCTGCAAAGTGTGGCACAACCAGTTATTAGATTTAGGGGCAATTACTTTTTCATGTAGTGCCAGGCAGGTTTGGACAGATTTTTTCCTTTAATAAATGAAATCATTATTTCAAAACTGCATTTTGTATTTACTCGGGTTATCTTTGTGTAATATAAAAATTTGTTTGATGATCTGAATCATTCAAGTGTGACAAATATGCAAAAAAAACAAAAAAAAAACAGGAAGGGTAATCACACCACTGTAATTACCCCGATCAAGGTCCAGAAACATAACAAGGACATCTGTAAAATAATCCATGTGACATCAGGGGTTTCAACCGTAATTTTACAAAGCTACGAGATTACTTTTTGTGTGCAAAGAAAATTGCAAAATTGTTTGAATAAAATAATAAAATTATTTTCTTTGTGCACAAAAAGTATTCTCGTAGCTTCGTAAACTTACGGTTGAACCCCTGATGTCACATGGATTATTTTACCGATGTCCTTGCTATGTTTCTGAACCTTGATCGGGGTAATTACATTGCTGTCTATGTGAGGGTCAGAGAGCTCTCAGAATTCATCAAAAATATCTTAATTTGTGTTCTGAAGATGAATGGGGTCTTACGGGTTTGGAATGACATGAGGATGAGTAATTAATGACAGAATTTTCATTTTTGGGTGAACTAACCCTTTAATAAAAACGTAGCTCTTTATCGTTATCGCTCACTGTAGGTCAGTAACTTTCCTCAGCATCAAATACTTTATATAGGCCTTTATACACTGTAAAAATTATGTAAAAATAGGACACAATGTACTATTTCCATATTGTTTTTGTTTTTTTTCAAACAGGTGGGTTTTTGCAGGTGTTTTACCTGTATTTTGAATTAATATGCAAAAATAGGGCAGAATGTACTATTTCTGTAGTTTTTTTTACAGGTGTTTTACCTGTATTTTGAATTTTGGACTTCATTGCATTGTGGTTTAGGGTTAATGGTTAGTGTTAAATGTCCATATTTATTTATTTTACAGATTAGGGTTGTCAAAAAAAAAAAAATTATATAAATTTTTCTTTTTGTTAAATGTGCCTCTAAATATACATATATAAAAAAATAATTTATAAAGAATTTAAATAAACAAAATGTACTAAAAGTTGCTCATAATCAAAAAATTGTAAAGAGATCAGTGTTTCCCTCAGCAAGAAAACAAAAACATAAACAAAAAATTAAAATAATTGTTGTTGTGTATATATATATATATATATATAATATATATGTATAGTTATGAGAAAATGTTGTTGTTGTTGCTGTTGAGTGAAAACAATATAAACATTTCTTTGTTGAAATGTGCCTCAAAATCTAAAAAAAAATAGTTTTAAACTATATATATATAAAATGTTACATATTATTTACATGCATATGTTATTGTTATTATTATTATTATTATAGATTGTAAATAAATAAATATATTGCTTATATTTTTATTTAACATGAGTATCTGCTCTTGTTTTTATTTTGCACTTTGAGCATTGCTTGTAATGCACCTTGGATTGAATTTACACAGTAATGCAAGCTGAAAGTGACACTTTTTAGGCTGACATCTGACTCAGATTACAGACCTTTCTCTAAAGAGTGTGTGCTCCTGTCATCCTGTGACTTTGAGATGTGTATGTTTTATGTGTCTCTATCTCCATACGTTAACGTGCACGCATACACACAGATGCAGACCGAGCACAGAAACATGGAATGGACGAGTTCATCTCTGCTAACCCCTGCAATTTTGACCACTCTTCGCTGTTTGAGATGGTTCAGCGGTTGACACTGGACCACAGACTCAACGATTCATACTCCTGCTTGGTAACCCAGCTTTCAATTCAGTTTTGTTCAGTAAGGGGTATAGCTGTGCTATTTATATTATCATGTATAATCACAGTTGCACTACTGAAACTGCACTTTTGTGACTGATTGTGCTCCTCAGGGTTGGTTCAGTCCAGGTCAGGTGTTTGTATTAGATGAGTACTGCGCCAGGTACGGAGTGCGAGGGTGTCACAGGCACCTGTGTTACCTGAATGACCTGCTGGAGAGGGCAGAGAAAGGGTCCATGATCGACCCCACACTACTGCACTACAGCTACGCCTTCTGCGCCTCCCATGTGCACGGCAACAGGTACTGCTGATCTCACACTCTTTATCTCTTTCTCACTCTGTCTCTTTAACACCCGCTTCATTTCATTCTCATTTGTAACCACATTAATTCTCCAATCATTTATCTTTCATGTTCTCTCTTTGTCATTCATCCTACCCTCACCTGAAGTTCTGTCTTTTCTCCTCCCCCTAAAATCACTCCATCCCTCTTCACTGTCCTGCCTTTTTATCTCTCCATACATCCACTTTCCACACATGGGCAGAAACAGAGGTAAAGTAAGAGCACAAACTCTCTTTTGGCTGCCAAAGTACTCGTTCTCCTGTGTTTCATAGAAACCCCATTCTTTCTCCTGAAAGCTTTGTGGTTGGTCACAGGTAATAATGCTTCTCTCCCAGAATCCAACAGTAGTTTCACTGCTTTTACAAGAAGCTCAAGTTGCCTCATTACCTGGTTCGCAGGAGTCCTCAAAGTCTGTAACTACTCTTTAAACAAGTTTCTGTTTTGCAGTTATTTCGAGTGTTTTCAGTGTTTTTTTGAGGTATATTTATTCGAGATATACATATTATCTATTTAAAATACAAACAACATATGTAATTAAAAAATTATATAATGTATGTAAGTTTATATTAAAATATGCATTTAAATACTGTACATAATTATTACATATTTATTAAACATTTAAAAAAATTATACACAAACTAATTGGAAAGAATGAATGAACAAACTTTGTATAGTCACCATTTTGTAAATTTTAAATGATAAGTCATGATTCCTTTAGCATGTGGCTAATTTGTTTAATATTCAAATTTCTTATTTCTGAATGTTTTTCATGTCTTTTCGTCTTATTTTTGTCTGAATCTATATTTTTTTCTCATGGTTATTTTCATTATTACTTGCATGATTTATATTATTTCTCTTCTTCTTTTATTTCTCACTTACCCTCACACCATCTTCTGATAACCTTTGTGAATGTGCATCTTTGTGAATGCGTGTGTGTGTGTGTGTGTGTGATACGAAGCCAAAGAGTGAATGAGCTAGTAAAATGGCCCATGTCAGAGACCGAGCTCCTTAGTTTTCTGTTTCCATCCCCCCCTGAGCCCTTGACCCCCTCTAAGAAAGAGAACAAAATCATGGAGGTCTGGAGAAAAAGGGAGTCTAAGTCGCAGGTGCTCACAGGCCCCAGAAGGTGAGAATGGTAATGCAACCCCCTCTTTTGGGTGTGGATTAGCATCCCGACCTCAACCTATGAAACTGGGGGATGTACGTTAGGGAAGATGGCAATTAAGTTAAATGTCTTCTTTCTTCTGTGTTTGAGATTACTTGATCCATTGTGTGTAATTTTATTCTTATTTATTATATGTGAACGTGCAAAGTAGCTATTTTATACACATTCTTATAATTATATTTTAATTAAATGTATATAATTTTATTTTTTTATATTTGTGTTGTTAATGTATTTGATCATTTTTTCATATATTACTTTATTAAATTTCAGAATTGTTTTAATATTGAATCACCACCTAGGAATTATTTTCTAAGAAAACGACTTAAAAGGTTTTCAGTCTGGTCTCAGACATTTGGACACGACTTTATGTGTGAATGTGTATCTGTGTGAGGAGAGAGAGAAAAGTGAGGGCGAGGCAGGGAAATAGAAAGTGATAGACATGTGTCGAACCAGTGAGAAACATGCAGGGTAAAGAGAGAGAGAGATGAGGGACACTATGGATGGTGCCTTAAGGTCATGGCTGACAGGATGACAGGTCATTGCTCTGTCTCTCCATCTCTCTTTCCAAACTGTCCAAGGCCTCACTCCAGCCTGTCTACTTGTGCCAAAACCTCACGTCCAGCCAACCACGCTCTTAATAACTGACATGGCCCACATCCTGAACCTCTTGGCATTGGACTTGTATACTGATATATATTTAAAGCCAAATAATCTACAAGTGTTACATATAGTGACTGTGGATCTCTAATGTTGTTTGACATCCTACTACTGTGCCATTGCCATATCTGGATAGCCATATTAGTCTCATAACACACTATTATAAATATTCATGATGCCATGTAATGTTACTAAAAGGTGAAATGACATAAATGTCATGGTACATGTGCAAAAAAAGAAAAGAAAGAAAAAAAGGTAATATTAACATGGTCCAGTGTGCAAAAAACATGTTTTTTTGGACATTGGAGATTGGAATCGGTTTTTGTTGTTTTGTTTCATATTTGTGTTTTTTTTTTTTTATGTGTCTTTTTTGTGTGTTTGTTTTCAGGGTTGTGTGTTTTTTGTTAAGTTTTGTTTTTAGTGTTTTTGTGCTTTGTTTGGCTTTAGTAGTTGTGTGTTTTGATTTTCCTTTAGTTTTGCTTTTTTTGTGTGTGTGTGTGTGTTTTGTTTTTCTTTCGTTTTGCTTTGTTTTTTTTTGTTGTGGGTTTTGTTTTTCTTTAGTTTTGCTTTGTTTTTGTTTTATTTTTTGTTGTGAGTTTTGTTTTTCTTTAGTTTTTCTGACACACAGAGAGAAAGGATTTTTTCTGCTGGTCCGTCTTTTATCCATCAGTTTTGTTGTGACACACAGCTAGAACTGAAACACACTCACAGCCGACGTATGTCACCTGCACGCAGTTTAACACACAAACACGCACACTCTTATGCAGAATGTGACTAAAGGGCCAGGCTCCTTATCGTTTGTGACATGGTAGACGGAAGGAGGGCTGTGAGCAGAGTGTATGTGACAGTGGAGGCGCGGGTCGCCGTGACAGCGGTTTGAGGAGCAGGAGACATGACACGCTCCTCGTCAGTCCGCTCCCCATGTCAGCCCAGCGCACGCTGAAGGACAGCAGGAAAAGCAAAAGAGGAGGGGCAGAGATTTCAGGGGGGACCACCACGGCTGTCACACCAGACGGGGTCCATCTCTTGGTGGGGGGTTTTCAGGGGGAGGTTGGCGACCGGATCGCCCCTTCATGTTCACAAAAATACCTTAAAAGCTTCTGTTGTTGTACACGTCAGCTAGATGTGAGAGAAAGTGAGAGGTGTAGATATCTAGTATAATGCTCAAATCAATTATGTTTGACAATTTAGCATCAGTTGCATGGATATCAGCATCTTAAAATAAGTATTTTAAATTTCTGTGTTTATAAAACAGGAAATGATAATGGGCATCATGGTAATTTGTCTAATAAGCTTAGGAGTGCCTCTAGACATATCAGGTGAACTGTTTCTCACAGCCTCCCTCTTTCTGTTATGGAGTCACAATAAGAGACTTGTGAGTGTGTATGTGGTGAGAGGTTAAACTCCTCAGTGCTAGTAGCAGGGGGCTGTGGTAATTTGTAGTGTCTTTGTATTGTGGAAGACTCTTTATTTGACCACAGACAGGGAGGGGGATGTTTAGGCCCTTCCAAAAAGCCTTGCCTGAGGAGAGGATGACACACACACAGACACACATTTAAACATACACACTAGGAATTGCACCCGCTCATAATGCACAGTGCAGTTGCACATATTGTTGAAAGAGTCTGGGCAGATATCACTCGAAAATGTATGCAAATGTCTCTTTTAAATCTAAAAAAACTATGACTTAATTTACATAAGTATTTAAGAGCAAAAACCTTGCAAAAGTGAATTCACCCCAGAGCATTTACATGTATGAACATGTATGCATATGCAAATACACTCAAATAAAGAGCTGGGGCTCTTTCAGAAAATAAAAGTAGTGTCATATTCTCACTTTTTTTTCCCTTTTTCTCTTTAATAATATATGTGGTTAATTAAAAAGTTGAGCAGTTTGTCTGAATCTCTCATTAACACATACCTTTTAAAGAGGATGAATGGAAAATTATATATAGTGCTTGTATAATAGTCCTGTGTCTGGCCTGTTTTGGGACCCTGTGTTTGTATCTGTGACCCTTGTTACCCTAATGAGACAAGCAGTTGCATTAATTTGTGTGTATCGCCTCAGGCCTGATGGAATTGGTACTGTCAGAGTAGAAGAGAAGGAACGGTTCGAGGAGATCAAAGAACGACTGCGCGTGCTGTTCGAAAACCAGATCACACACTTCAGGTACATCACTGGCAGTCTACACAGCATCACATATACCACCTTATTAACAGCTAGGTTAATGTGGTATGTGTATATATATTCCATATATATATATATATATTATTTTCATTTTCAAAGAAGTGTGAAACTGCTAAATGTAATGTATATGTAAATGTTGCATGAAACTAATTGTGTGATGACTGGATATAGTGATGAAACGGGATATTTTTTTTCAAACAGATTTAAATGGAAATGTATAATGTCTCATTTTTCAATGTTTTAAACAGTTTTAAACACTTTTAATTTTTCTCTCTAAAGGTATTGCTTTCCATTTGGACGCCCAGAAGGAGCCTTAAAAGCCACGCTGTCACTGCTTGAGAGGGTACTGTTTTCCCACACATTTTCATTTTTTTTATTATTACATAATTTTATGATACACATACACAGTCATGGCTAAAAATATCGGCACCCTTGGTAAATATGATCAAAGAAGGATGGGAAAAATAACCTGCATTGTTAATCCTTTTGATCTTTTATTAAAAAAAATTACAAAAATCTAACCTTTCATTGGAATAATAATAATTTAAAATGGGGGGAAATAACATTATGAAATAAATGTTTTTCTCTAATACACATCGGCCACAATTAACGGCACCCTTTTATTCAATACTTTTTGAAACCTCCATTTTCCAGTTTAACAGCTCTAAATTTTCTCCTATAATGCCTGATGAGGTTAAAGAACACCTGACAAGAGATCAGAGACCATTCCTTCATCCAGAATCTCTCCAGATCCTTCAGATTCACAGCTCCATGACGGTGCTTCTTCTCTTCAGTTCACCTCACTCATTTTCTACAGGGTTCAGGTCAGAGGACTGGAATGACCAGAGCAGAAGCTTGGTTTTGTGCTCAGTGAAACCATTTTTGTGTTGTTTTTGAGGTTTGTGTATGGATTATTGTCCGGTTGGAAGATCCAAACATGGCCCATTATAAGATTTCTAACAGAGTCAGTCACTTATTGATTTTTTATCTGTTGGTATTTGATAGAATCCATGATGCCATGTGTCTAAACAAGATGTCCAGGACCTCCAGCAGAAATATAGGCCCACAACATCAAAAATACAGCAGTATATTTCATTGTACACATGGGGTACGTTTTATCCCTGTGTTCACCAAACCCATCTTGAGTGTTTGCTGCTAAAAAGCTCATTTTTTAGTTTCATCTGACCATAGAAGCCAGTCCTATTTGAAGTTCCAGTCGTGTCTGATAACTGAATATGCTGGAGATTGTTTTTGGATGAGCGAGGAGAATTTTTCTTGAAACCCTCCCAAACAACATGTGGTGATGTGGTGTTTTTTTTTAAAGGTTTTCTGACCCCGAGACTCAACTATGTTCTGCAATTCTCCAGCTGTGGTCCTTGGAGAGTCTTTAGCCACTCAAACTCTCCTTCTCACCGTGCATTAGGACGATATAGACACACGTCCTCTTCCAGGCAGATTCGTAACATTTTCTGTTGATTGGAAATTCTTAATTATTGCCCTGATGGTGGAAATGTTAATTTTCACTGCTCTAGCTCTTTTCTTAAAGCCACTTCACTAATTTGTGAAGCTCAATTACTGTATATTTTGCTTCACAACAGAAATATATTCTTTGGTTTTTATCATTGTGATGGATGATTAAGGGAATTTGGGCTTTGTTTTCCCTCCTGTTTATATTTCTGTGAAACAGGAAGCCATGGCTGGATAATTTCATGTTCATAATCACCCTGGAGTGCTCAAAATTGTGAATATGAATGGGAATGTACTTCAGAGATATCTTACTCAATAATTGTGCCAATAATTGTGTCCAACGTGTATTTGAGAAAAACATTTATTTCATAATGATATTTCCCCCCATTTTAAATTCTTATTATCCAATGAAAGGTTAGATGTTTGTGATTTTTAAAAAAAATAAAAGATCAAAAGGATTAACAATGCAGATTAATTTTCACAGCCTTCTTAGATCATATTTACCAAGGGTGCTTATATTTTTGGCCATGACTGTATATTATGTATGTATGCGTGTGTGTGTGTATATATAATGTTTATGTGCGTGTGTGACCCTGGACCACAAAATCAGTCATAAGTAGCGCAGGAATATTTGTAGCAATAGCCAAAAATACATTGTATGGGTCAAAATTATCGATTTTTCTTTGAAGATATTTTGTAGATTTCCTACTGTAAATATATCAAAACTTAATTTTTGATTAGTAATATGCATTGCTAAGGACTTCATTTGGACAACTTTAAAGGTGATTTTTTTGCATCCTCAGATTCCAGATTTTCAAATAGTTGTATCTCAGCCAAATATTGTCATATCCATCCCATACATCAATGGAAAGCTTATTTATTCAGCTTTCAGATGATGTCTAAATCTCAATTTCACAAAATTGACCCTCATGACTGGTTTTGTGGTCCAGGGTCTCTCTCTCTCACACACACATACACACACACATACATATGTATAACCAAATTAGAAATTAGATGCATATTTACTTTTAGCTTGTAGGTCTTTTTTACTTTGTGTCATGCTTTTTCAATACAGACATGAATATATTTCTAATTTGGTTTTGCAGGTCTTAATGAAGGACATTGTGACACCCGTACCTCAGGACGAGGTGAAGGCAGTGATCCGTAAATGTCTGGAGCAGGCAGCTTTAGTGAACTACCAGCGTCTCTCAGAATATGCCAAGGTGGAAGGTAGGAGGCACATAAACCAGTTTTGCAGAGTTTCTTCTCCTCTCTGCGCTGTCTTCAGTAATATAGCACTTGACATATTCTTCTCTTAGAAACTAACCAGTATTCCATGTAGGCAATGCTAAAATGCCAGTGTTGATTGTTTTTGTTTTTTCATAAAAGGAATGCTTACAATGGAGCAATAATTAAATGTTGGCGTGTATAATGGCTTTTTATGTTGTCTTATCTCTACTTGTCTTCTAAGACACTTGAGATAATTGTCCTATAGGATGTACTCAGATAGTAATTTTATATATGTATATAATTTCTTTATAATAATAATGTTTTTGAATAGGTATTTTTGGTTCAGGTTTGTTGTAGCTCTTTCTAGCAGATTATAGAGTAAAAATGCATTCAATTCCTTCTCTCAAACCCTGGCCTCAGTGCCATATTGTTCTGCTCAGTGGTTTCTTGCTGCCCTCTGTGGATGGTTGCATCTCTCCTGTGGTTTAGCTTTTAGGACTAGAAGTACTGTACAGCAACAAATTCACTTTTCCTTTCCAGCTCTTCATCACCTTTCCAGCCACCCCCACTTCATATGTTTATTGCAGAATTGCTGCCTTTTTACTAGCTTTCTTTGTGTGTTTTTTCCTCTATCTTTCTCCTTCTATGTCTTTATCTCTCTCTGCTCCCTCCCTCTGCGCTTTCCTCTTGTTTATTGGCTTTTCTTCTTATTTGGAGCCCTCTTTTGTTGAGCCAGTTTGAGAAGCCAATATACAGTGCAAAGCTGGATTGCCCACTCAAGCAACACACATTTGTGTGTTGTAAGTGAGACGGTTTCTTTCATAGACATGGACAGCTAAACTGTGGCTTACACACAGGTGGTCTTTGATGTCAAATAGTAGCCATGTTTATAGGACAAGTGTTTTTATTTTGTCTGGAATGTTTTTAATATTTCCTTTTCTAAATAATTTTCAATGACTGTCCATGTTCATGAAGAAATATGACTGGGCACTGCAGATACTGAAGGAGAAGCCCTTAGTATCTGTTTGCCAAATGATGTCGATGTTGTTCCCTATTGACTAAACTGAATGTGACTTTTGTACTAACCCAAACTAACCAATAGCTTGCAACACACTCACAAGTCTTTCCAGAGATTAAGACGTTCAGCTGGATTAAAAGCAAGGCTAACGGTGGAAATCAACAGAAATCTGAAGGGACTAAACCAAAAGTGCAATATTTTGTCATTCTGAAAATTGTTAATGCACTATCCATCAAAGGTTTGGAATAAATGTTTTTGAAACAAGTATCTTATAAAAAAAGAAAAGAAAAGAAATTAATACTTTTGTAAGGACAAATAAAACTGTTTGTTAGTAACAGTAAAGACATTCAAAAGATTCCTATTTCAAATAAATGCTGTTCATTTAAACATTTCATGAAAAATCTTAAACAAATATCATGGTTTCCACAAAAATATTGAGCAGCAAAAACTGTTTTCAACACTGAAAATAATAAGAACCATTATTAATAATTAAGCAGACCTAATCAGAACATTAGAATTGTTTTCTGAAGGATCATGTGACACTGAAGACTGGAGAAATGGCTACTGAAAATTCAGCTTTGCCATCACAGGAATAAATTGCATTTTAAAATATATTGTAATAGAAAACAGGCATTTTAAATTAATTATTTCACAATATTACTGTTTTTTACAGTACTTTTGATCAAAATCATAAATGGAGCCAATTGGTGAGAAAAAGCAACGTCTTTCAAAAACATAAAATATTTTAATTATTCCAAACTTTTGACTGGTAGTCTATATCTGAATAAAATTGAATGACCTTCCTTCCGAATAAACATAGTGACAAATTGTTACAATTATAGGTCCTACTCTATATTAAGTGGTCTTACTATGTACTTACACCAAAAAATAAGTATAATGTATTTATTGTGTTCAAATTGTTTTGCAGATCCCTTTTGCTGCTATTGAGGTGGGATACTGGTAAGGTTAGGGACAGGTTTGGTGGTATGGGTAGGTTTAATGGTTGGTTAAGATGTAAGGGATGGGTCAACATTGTAATTATAAATGTAATTACAGAAATTAATTACAGATGTAATTACATACAGGTATTTTTAATATATAAGTACAATGTAAAAACATGTATGTACACAATAAGTGCATTGTATCAAATGATTAATTTAAATGTAAGTACATATTCGTTTAAGGGTTTATTCACCCAATATTGAAAATTATTCCATGTTTTACTCACCCTCAAGGCATCCTAGGTGTACAGTATATGGCTTTCTTCTTTCAGACAAATCCAATCGGAGTTATATTCAAAATTGTCCTGGCTCTTTCAAGCTCTATATTGACATGGGCAGGTGGTAGTGTTCAACAGGTCAAAAGTAGTCAAATAAAGCACACGCATTCATATTAAAACGTGCATCACGCGGCTCCAGGGGGTGAATAAAGGCCTCCTGTAGCAGATCGATGCGTTTTTGTAAAAAAAAAAAAATAATCCATATTTAAAACGATATAAACAGTTTTGTGTAACTTCTGCTATCTGTCATACGCGCATTCACAAGAGACTAGGGTTGTTGGAGATGAGCAAAATCTGCGCAGAACCGATCACCGGTGATCACCGCGAGATGCATGCCGGTTAGAAAAGTGTCCGAGTTACATCCGCCTTGTTCTGATGTCATGCTGACGTGTGCCAAAAAACTCTCGCGACGGCGAGGCGGCAGTGTCGGATTGTGCAGTCGAGCGCTGTTGCTCTTCTGATCAAAAGCATGATGGGAAACGACCGACTGACGACAGCTAATATTGGTTATTTTATTTTTTTATCTGATTTCATGTGATTATGTATTTCAATTATGCGTGAATATTCCCAAACACTATGACAGTGTGAGCTCTGTGTGAGATATGTGATTGTTGTCATATTTCTATAAAAAAAAAAAACAATGTTTGTATTAAAGTAAAAATGGATGATAAATATGCCTTTCGTATGGAATTAAATAGCAAGCACTTTGGGTGTCTTGTTTATTTTAATATAAAAGCAACAGAGCTTAAATGATATGTTTATCAGCAACACAGCTCATTAGTGAGAATAACGTGATATCCTCCTTTGATCTCGTTGGTATCTGTTCCACTTCGAGAGGTCAGAACTATCCGTCTTGACTGCACTTATTTCACTCCTCCCCTCACTGCATTTCTTTACAAATCCTCGTTTTGTGCTTCTAATTCGTGACCAGAGTTTTGTTTTGTTCTCTTTCCATCGCGCTTCCACGTTCATCACGAATCTCCGGCACTTACACGACACATACATCCTACGTCATCCGCCGGAACGCTTCCGCCTATGACAGTTAGCAGAAGTGAGAAAAAGGTGTTTATATTATTTTAAATATGGATATTTGCCTTACAAAAACGCATCGATTTGCTACAGGAGGCCTTTATTCACCCCCCGGAGCCATGTGATGCGCATTTTAATATGGATGCACATGCTTTATTTGACTACTTTTGACCTGTTGAACACTACCACCCGCCCATGTCATTATAAAGTTTGAAAGAGCCAGGACGATTTTGAATATAACTCCAATTTTTGGGTGAACTAACCCTTTAAGGCCACCTAGTATTAAGTGGGACTCAATAATATGTTTAAAACTTGATTTGAGGGAGTTTATAGAGTTTTAAGTCTTTGTGCATTTTATAGAGCTTTAAGTCTTCACGCATACTGACCTACAGATCATATCAGGACTGATAAATCACTAATAATTTTGAGATGCAGTAGATCAGTTACTTGGCTTTTTTGCTGCCAGGCAACTTTCCATGTCACTAAATTTGGTCAAAAACCCCTTATTGCACATGCAGCCGTTGTGCTTCTTGCTCTCTCTTTCTCCTCTGACCCCTTGCTCTTGCATGCCCCGATCCTCTTTTATAGGGAAAAAGAGAGAAATGTATGAGCATCCTGTCTTCTGTTTGGCGTCACAAGTGATGGATTTAACCATTCGTGAGTACCCTGCTCATCTGGAGCCACTCCATCACTTTCGCCACCCCTCTTCTTTTTTTTTTTTCTTTTCTCGTTTTTTCGTTCTCGAGCACTTTCACAAACAGTTATTCCCTCATGCCCTGACCGGCACCATCTTGTCTTGCTTGCAGTCTGCTTGCCTTTTTCTTTGAGTTTGTCACTTGAATCTTAGGTTGAGTGATTCAGCCACAGGTCTTTCTGTTGCTTTGATCAGACCACCCCGTCCAGCTGAGTCAGTGTGACAGCTGTTCTTTCTGTTTTATGCTTATTCTTTCTGTTTGTGACTTGAATGCATTTTTACTTTGCTTTTGTGTAAGTCACTCCTCCCCACCTTTGTCCATTTATCGATGTGCCCCAGGTTTACAGTATTGGCCAGGTACAGAGTGAACAAAAATAATTGACATTATCTCAAACCCAGGAACAAAACAGGGATTCTGATGCAGTTTTCAGAGACATTGTGTTTCTAATCTTTTTATTTTTGTCTGTAATCCACTCCAACAGCTTCACTGTTTTTCTGTCTGTGATTTGGTTTATTGTTTCTGTCTTAGGTCAAACTTGGTTTCAGACATGTTTCTGGTCTACAATTGTAAAAGCAGGGCTGTAAAGTACTTGATTAATTGTACTTTATTACTATACAGGAATTTCTTTATTGAAGTACTGTACTTATACTGAGGAAAAAAATGCTTTATACTCTGAATGTCTAAACACAATAGCAAAAAGTAGAAAGTCTGGTCACAGGTCTATGTGGTTTACATTTCTGTGCAGCTTAATACTTTTGTAGGAATCTTGGTCCAGTTTTTCTGCATTTCCTTGTATATAAAGTTCAAAATTTGAATTTCTTTACTGTCACTTTTGATAAATGCATCCTTGTTGGATAAAAGTATTTATTTATTTATAAAACAAAATTTGACTAAACCCCAAACTTTTACACAGTATTTTAAATTGTTAATTTAATTAAAAACAGCCAACATAATTAATTTTTAATGTGGTTATTCTTGTTTTTGAAAACCCCAAAATGGCCTTTCAAGCAGTTAATAATTGTTTATTAATGCATTTAATTAGCTAGTGAACACTGTGCAAATATCTGCTGCTAAATTTAAAGCAATTTAAACATTTTTTTTTACTAAACTCTGATAAATTGTGGAAGCCTTTTTATTTTCACTCAAGTATGTTTTGCTTTTACGCTGTATTTTTACACCTCTGTTTAAAAAAAGGTTTGTTTTTCAACCTAAAACAACCACTCTGGTAGAGTTTCTTTCACACAGACAGTCTCTCATGGAATGATAGAGTGGACCACGGGTCTTTCACTGTTAGACAGCCCTGTCCTTGAACGCCTCTTTCTTTCTTCTTCTTCTTTCCTTTTCTTTCTACTTCCCCATCAGATCTCTCATCTGAAACAAAATGAATGTTTATCCCTTCTCCCTTTTCTCTTTCCCCTTCTTTCTCCCTTCCCTCTTCCTTTCTTTTTCTCTTTCTTTCTTTTTAGTAGATAAATCTCAGAGGGATCAGATGGATGCAGGTGACATCTTTTGTCTGACTTACTATTAAATTCATTTTAAAACAGCCCCCCACCCTCCCCCGAGCTCTAAACATAACCAGCTCACAGCATTCACATGGGAAGTTAAGCAGATAAATGGAACCATGGGAATGTTGGGACAATGTTATGCCAAAGTCTCCTACACTTTGCACTCTCCTAAACATTGCATCTTAATGTAGATGCATTTTCCATGAGCTGGTAAGCGCTTTATAAATGCATTACCAGTCTATGGAACATGCAGAGTGAGTATTTCTTTCATTTTTAAACTTCCAAAAATAAAAATAAATAAAATAATAATAATTTGCTATGTTAAAGGGATAGTTCACTTTGAAATTAAAATTTGGTATCTATCAGCTTACCCCAAGGGCATCCAAGATGTAGGTGTCTTTTTTTCTTCAGTAGATCCAATTTTGATATTTTTAGGTCAAACCGTTCTAGTCTGTCAGTCATATAATGGCAGGTATAGGTCACTGTCTCTATAAGAGGGAAAAAGAACATGCACAGAGAAATCCAAATTAAACAATTCCCCATCGTAACTACACATTGATGGCCTAAGACACGAAACGAGCATGAGAAAACGAACAGTATTTATATTGTTTTTTACCTCTTGTACACAACCATGTCCAAGTGATCTGAGTGCGCACACGCATCCGGATGTGTGACGTGTGTGTGCGCGCGCTTCACGCTGCATTCACACGGGGCGTCGGCGTCAACGCTTGACGGAGGGCGTGTCTGAAGCGTGGTGCTGACGCGCCGTCATAGTTACAACAACCAATCACATACTTCTCTGGTGTTGCATGAACGGGATTGGGTATTTGCATGAGGCGATCTGATTGGCTGACGCCTCCGTTGGCGCTTGAAAAGTTGAAAAGTTTTCAACTTCTGCCGCGAGCAGCGCCAGTGAAGTGATGCGACGGACCCACAATTCAGTTCGGCAACGCTTGACGTCACTCCATTCAAAGTCAACGAGAGGCGTTGACGCCGACGCCCCGTGTGAATGGGGCGTTAGTCTGCGCAAGCGCCGGAAAGCGCCGGAAGTGATCTCTCGCGCGTATATGTCACTCATTGCCAGAGCGCACGCACACACGTCACACACCGGATGCGTGTGCGCACTCAGATCACTTGGACATGGTTGTGTACAAGAGGTAAAAAACGATATAAATACTGTTCGTTTTCTCACACAAACCGCTCGTTTCGTGTCTTAGGCCATCAATGTGTAGTTACGATGGGGAATTGTTTAATTTGGATTTCTCTGTGCATGTTCTTTTTCCCTCTTATAGAGACAGTGACCTATACCTGCCATTATATGACTGACAGACTAGAACGGTTTGACCTAAAAACATCAAAATTGGATCTACTGAAGAAAAAAAGACACCTACATCTTGGATGCCCTTGGGGTAAGCTGATAGATACCAAATTTTAATTTCAAAGTGAACTATCCCTTTAATTACAATTAAAGTGATACTCTCTCTGCACGTGTGTGTGATTAAAGTAACACTTTACTATACGATTCAATTCTTTAACATTAGTTAATGCATTAGATATCATCAACTTGCAATGAATACCTTTTTTTACAGCATTTATTAATTTAGGTTAGATTATTACATTTATTATATATTAAATATATATATTGCAAATAAATATATACTACTACTACACAATACACATTTCATTATTCATGTTTGTTCACAGAACATTTACTAATGTTATTTTATAACATTATTATTTCAAAACATTAAATGTTAACTGTGTCTATAAATTAACATTAACCAAGATTAATAAATGTTGTAAAACAGTTCATTGCTTGTTTATTACTAATGCTTTCAAATTGAATCTTAGTGTAAAGTGTTACAGAAAAATCTCTAATGGGTCAAATAGCAATACTGATGCACTGTTAATGATTTTTTTCAGTTCATATCATATTGCTGATTTTCCATTAGAGTAAATATGGTGACATGACGGAGTCTGTGTGTGGTTTCTGAAACCTTTACAGAAATATCGTAAAAATACATATATTTAATCTACAAAGTACAGTTTGTCATGGATTGGTTTAGAAACCCTCCATTCATGTCTTGAATTGGGGAAATCATGTATTTCAAAATGTCCAAGTCTTTTTGGATACTTTTGAAAAATATTCCAAATGTCAAAATGCTAATGGCACATTCTGTTCATTGCAAATTGAAGTACCTGATTTTGCTCTAGTACATGACATTTTGTCCCTGCATGGACAGTAACCCTTTTAAAGGCCACAAATATAATATTTTTTGAAAGTCTTCAGTCCTACTGAAGGAGCTGAAGATGACTGAGATACAATTAGAGGAAAGGTCAGAGGGTTAATTCACATTTAGGGGTCGTGTGCTTTGTGTTTAGTGATGAAAGCACTGTTGACTGAGAGGGGGGTGTGACTCTTCAAAATGATGTTAATTGTTTTGACATTTGTCACACAGCAAATGACTTCACTTCCTAGTTCCTCTGTCTTTGTGTTCCTCCATCAAAATGCCACATTTACCACAGTCAAAAAAAGACAATGCTGAAAGATCTCAAAAACAGACAGCACAAACAAATCTTTATTCAAAACCAACAGCAGCTACACAAACAAAAATCAGTTAGGTTGTCTAAATCATCACATAAAAACACCCTCTCAGCCAATATTGAAACATTATGAACTACAGTATAAAAACATGTATCCATACACCTTGGTCTCATAAATGTCTCTTTACTTTGCAATCCCATCCTTAACCAACAGCAATAAACAATTCGCCTTATATTGTGTGTCTTCATCATGCTAAAGATCATTGAACATATTTCCATTTTCACAACAGTCCACTGTGTATGTGATTTCTTTAATTTCATGCTCTTATATTGAAATTGAACTCCTGTCGTTCTCCGTGTCATATAATGACAGATGAGATAGACAATGAAGGGTAGATTCAAGTATGACATGTTTAAGAGAGAGGTGCCGTCAGCTTGTATTGACAGAGAGAGATAGGAAATGAGATGACATCAATTCCTGCATGTGCTGAACATTATGCATGATGACTATAACATATTTGTTGTCGTTTTTATCCTTTCTTTTTCCTCAGTTCCTTGGTTTGACTCATTATACTTGCATTGCTCTTTATTGACTCATTATGGTTCGTGTCTACAGAACTGAGTGTTGACAGAGTGTCAAGATTATGTTAAATCGTTAACTAAGACAGCAGAGTTGATATATGCAGCAGCTAATTTGTGGTTCATCAAGTCAGTTTTTTTCCCAGAGGGAACATTTATGAAATTCAAATGAAAATTCTGAACTTTACCCATCTCTTACCTACTCTGTAATTTTAATTGGCATCTAATTTATTTGTCTTCATAGCAGATATGCTTATGAAGTGAATCCTCAGAAAAGGATTTAAATTAAATTCTTTTTAATTCACTGTTAAAACATAATGTATTTTTCTGCTTTGCAGACAGTACATATTAAGTTTAAAATCACATGAAGTGAAATGCAGTTTACATTAGGCATCAGACAGGTGTTGGACAGGCTGAGGAAAGTCCAGTGTTTTCTGTGTGCTTGTATTTGTATGTCTGTATTAACTGTTGTACCTTTGTGCCTCAGAAAATGTAGGGTGCTTAGTCACACCTGCCAAAAAGCTTGAGGACACACTCCGTCTGGCCGAGCTGGTCATAGAGGTGCTTCAGCAGAATGAAGAACATCATGCAGAGGTGAGTGTGTCAGACATTACGTGGTAGACATGCTTAAATATACAAGGATGAAAATAAATATGTCAGGGGCATAGTTATGTGAAAACAAGCAATTTTCAATAATAAGACCTCAGAGCAACTTAAAATGTTTTCAATAATAATAATAATAATAATAGTAAAAAAACAAAACAAAAGGGTCCTCAATGACTGCTAGCACTATTTAATATTCCCCATTAGTGCAGCCGTCATCCTCTCACAGACAACAGCAGAATATATGTGTGTTTTTGTGATTTAAAACTATGTGCTCCGCAGGCTACACGCCCAAGTACGGGAGGTCAGGCGGTACAGTATTTTTTATTTTTTATTTTTTGCTGTCATCAGTGGCATACCCTGCTCTTGCATGCCAGTCTCATGATCTGGCCGGCCCTGGAAGAGGCTTTACATGGGCATCGCAAATCAGGAGTCAGGCATCTGCAGGGTAGATTTATTTAATTTCAGTTCAGCTCATTCTAAGTTAATTAAAGAATTAAATTCAGAACTAGATAGATAGATAGATAGATAGATAGATAGATAGATAGAATTAACTGAACTGAAATTACTGTCACATTGACTGAGTACATTCCAGTTTGAAGGCATCATAGTCAATGGACAAAATTACTACAGTTGTGCTAAGTTGTTCATCTTTATTTCAGTTTATTTCAAGTCTGTTTCTCTGTTTTTTGTTTTCTTTTGTAAATTCCATTTTCACTTCTAGTGCCAGGTTCATTAAACCATTAAAGGAATAGTTCACCCAAAATTCATTAAGAACAAAAAGAGTGTCTTTTTGTGAAAAAATGTCTTTTTTTTTGTCTGTGTTTGTTTGTTTGTTTGTTGTCCATACAATGAAAATCAGTGGGGTCCAATGTTGGTTGGGACTCTAATTATATAAACAAAAAGATTATTCAAAATATCTGCCTACAGAAATGGCTACAGGTTTGGAACAACATAGTCATACTTTACTCATCAGAATTATTCATTTTTGGGTGGCTTATCCCTTTAAGCACATGAAACCATTTTAAATAAACATGTCCACTATAGTGCATGGGATTGTTTATGGTATTTTACATAGTCCGGTCATTCATCATGCCCCAAAAATTGCATGTTCAAATGTAAATGTGCATCATGTACATGCACAAAATAATTGAATAAATCTGGTAAATTGATGGACGTACATATATATCATTTATTTTTTATGCCGTCAGTGACACTTGCACGTCAAAACCTAGAATCTTTACAAGAGTACCAAACTGTCATAACCATAAGAATTATTTGTTTGCTTCCTTTTGATCAAGATCTCTGTTAACTGTTTTAACATTGTTTTCCAATTGCATTTTAAAGCCCTTTAATGCTGAAGCATTTATGATAATCAAGTACTCAAACCAAAACACAGAGCGAAGAAAATCTCACGTAACTCTCACTGTTTTTCATGACTTGTTTGTTGGCTGGAAAACGTTGGACAGGGTAAAGAGGTATGTAGACCATAGAGTCCCCCTCCATGTGCATGTCGCAGCCCCTGCACCATGGATGGAGGGATTTCCACCTTTTCCCCCTAATTGCGTCGTCCCCATCTCTGCTTGGACACCCCATCCTTCCCCTGGTCAGCTGTCCTTGTGGAGCTTTGAGCAAGTTGCTTGTTTCCACAAGCACAAGGGGACAATGCTTCACCTGTGGAAGCAGACACCCCCAAAAACCTCAATGAAAATGAGACTGTTCTCATTTTCACCCTTGCACAACCCCAATAATATCCAAACTCTCCTCTGTTTTGTGTCTTTCAGCTTGGTTTGGTCTGCTAGCTTCACTTGCCAGCTCTGACTACAAAAATAAAACTGTGTAGCAAATGCACTTCTCTGTGTTTTTTTGGGAGAGATGTTGCAAGAAAACAAACTGGTCTCAAAAATACTGGTATGAAAATTAGTTTGAGTGGTCAGTGACAACAGCATGCCTTTTTAAAGGAGAGGAAGCCATGATCTACATTAACTTTTCATTTGTCTAACATGCTTGATGCATATCTACAGGCCAGATGTGTTACAAACAGCAGCGCGGTTTGATCAGCAGCAGAGGAATCTCATATACAGAAGACATAATTACACTCTTAAAAATAAATACAATAGAAAGAACCTTTTTAGGTTCCCCAAAGAACCTTTCTGAACTTTTTTTATTATTATAAAGAACCTTTTGTGCAATGGAAAGGTTTCATGGATGTTAAAGGTCTTCATGGAACCAACAACGCCAATAAAGAACTTTTATGTTTAAGAGTGTATTTAAAATGATTTTGTTTTGAACAGAGAAATAATGCTAATAAGTACTGAGATTGTGCTGCTAATCAATGCTGCTGCTGCATGCTGGGAATTTGTTTGTTACAAAGGCATAAATTCCTGTGCATGGACTTCACATCTGCAAAATGGAAAGTAAATAAAGGATATACTTTAAATATAAATCAATGTATGTGAATTAGACATTAGCTGTGCTTTTTAGAAGAGGGAGTAGCATGAGAGTTTTAATGCATGAGATAAGCTCATGACACTCCACAGACACAAAGATGAAAAGTTACATTACTGGAGAGTCTGGCATAAATCTCAAAACTGTTTCAGTGTAATTTTTATAGATCTATGGACTGTCATGCCCTTACATATAAGAGAAAGGACTGAACTTCATTGTATGTCTTTATATTACAAGGCTAATTTTATTTTTGCTTTCATTTCCCCTTTTTTTCTGGCTCTTGTGTTGCCTCTGTTTCTCTCTCGCTCGCTGTAGGCATTTGCTTGGTGGTCAGACCTGATGGTTGAACATGCCGAGACGTTTCTGTCTCTATATGCTGTGGACATGGACGCGGCACTGGAGGTCCAACCACCAGACAGCTGGGACAGCTTCCCTCTCTTTCAGCTGCTCAATGACTACCTGCGCATTGACTGTGAGTATTTGCAATGATCTTTTCTGGACAGGTCCACATATTTTATGCCTTATTAAATGAATATTGTAGTCTAAATACAAGGTCATTTCTATTGACACCATATGTGTCTCATATACTGTCAGAAACATTCTTTCAATCGTTCAAGAATTTATTTTAATTAATATATATAGATAGATAGATAGAGAGAGAGAGAGAGAGAGAGAGAGAGAAACGAATGAATTAAATTAATGAAATTGGAAATGGTCATATCTACAGTCCATAATTGCATGTTTGTGATGTTGCATGCCTGCAATAGGTTACAAATTACAACAAAGCAGAGCTTTAAGAGACAATATAGAAGAATTAAGGGCCAAATACCGAACCCCGCAGGGGGTCGAACCAACACATTGAATGTAAAGAGTTTGCTCAAGGCCTTATCACGTCTCTAATGAACTGAAGTCAATGGGGTGCTGTCCATGGTGCTAAAGCCACGCTGCCATGGGCTGCAGTTGACTAATTATCCTAGTGGCATTCTTTGCACAGCTTGACAGGTTGTTGTCTGGTAACCTATTCTTGATATTGGATTGCTTTTTCTGCTGGGAGAGCTAGAGCTTGAGAAAGCAAGAGTGTGTTCTGTGTATAATATAAACAATTTAACAGCCTTTTCTTTTTTAAAGTATATTTAAATTGTATTTTATTTTTGAATATTTTCCTCTTACATTCACATGCTTGGCTTTTACTTGTTTTTTTAGCTTGCTTTTGTTTGTATTTGTTTATTTTTGTTCTTCTGTCTCTTCTCCTCTTCTTCTATGAGAAATTGTGTCTTATAATTAACATCTTAAATTTAAAAGCAAAGGGAGCAAAGGTCTTTTATACATGGTCTGTTTTTCAGCATTCCAGCAGAGAAAGACCTTCTTATCCATCTTATTTTTAAGGGCTCTAAATTATAAACATGATCAAAACTTTGTACACAATCTACGACATGCCTGCTGTCATTTGATTGATGCTTTACATTCTTTTAGTGTAATTCTGAAAACAGAATTTTTTGTCTTTTTGCTGCACAATCTTTGCTGATTTCATAACATAAATGTAAGATCTTTTACATTGTTAGTAATATTTCAAGAAGAACACTTACTGATCTTTTTTTTTTTAAATCATCTCCTAATTGCAGATTTTTGCTCAGTTTTGACCTTTGAGTATTAGATCCATATTCTCAAAATATCATATATGAGCCATAAAAGCCTGATGCAATAAATATGATACTTAAAAAAACACAAATGCAGACTTTTAAAATGTATTTTATTTTGTCTAAAGTTCCAGTAAGTTTAACAGGGTTAACCTCAATCTAGTTTCATAGTTAGCACCATGTAGTTCCCCATAAACCCACACACATATTACTCCTCGCTACAACACAGAGACACATATCACCTCCCTCTGGCCTCCTCACACACAAGCACACTCGCATAAACACAAACACAAGCAAACACCATCGAGCAACAGCCTACAGCGTGCACTACATCTGTGGAACAGGACATTCAGCATGGAAGGTCACTATCGTCCTGTGCCTGTAGCACTGAGCTAGGCATGAAACAGCCTTAACACCAGACAGGCGCTAAAGCAGAAGCTATTCATGCTGCTAATGAGGTCTAAAACAGAGGAGCCTGGGAGACCCCACTGCCCCGGCCACTTGCTCGCAGACAAACACAACCAAGTGTACAACCACCGCCGCTCAAGTGGCTAATTGGAACAGAGCAATCAGGGAAGCAAACAAACATGGCACCTACTGCGAATGATCGACCTTGAGTACAACAAGAGAGATAGTGAGAGAGCGAAGTGAGAGAAATAGAGATGCTATGACTACTATGCTTAGTCATTGCATGCTAAAAAATGCATTTTCCACCAATACAGTAGACTTTCTTCATTCTTCAGTTCTCTTCACTTCAGTGTCACATGATCTTAAATAAATTGTTTGTTTTTTTTAAATATGAGAAAGTTTGCCACTGACTACTTTTTTATTGTTTTATTTTATTTTATATTTGTTTACTTTTTTTTTTTTTTGCTAAAAATTATCCAATCCAAACATCAGAGTTTAAACAACATCTAGACATGTCCCAAATTTCAATGAAAGGGTTGCGAAAATTGCAACCAATAAGATAAATCAAAAATCACTCATATAATATTTAGTTTGATCTCCTGAAATTAACAAAAATAGTCAGGCCTTACTACAGCATGTATCCTGTTGAAAGTGCCATAACACTTTAATGTTTTGCCACCTTCATTTTTCAGATTTGCTTAGTCACACATTTTCTGCTGTTAGATGTCAGCATTCATTCTGTTCTTTCTCTCTTTCCCACTTTTCGTTTTCGCTGTTTCAGATCATCTATGTAATGGGAATTTTCATAAGCACCTGCAAGACCTGTTTGCTCCTCTGGTGGTGAGGTATGTGGATCTAATGGAGTCCTCCATAGCTCAGTCCATACACAGAGGATTTGAACGAGAGACTTGGGAACCTGTCAAGTAAGCAAAACACTTTTTCATTTTAAACGTTTATTATGAAGATGTTAATTCAGTACAGTTATAAAAATAAAAATGCATGCTTGGCCATCCGCAATCTCACCATTTATTTTACACAGTAAGTTTTCTTGTGTTCAGAAACAGCTAAATGGATCCCAACAGAATGAAAAAGGATTCACAAGGTGTTTTGTGTCTTTTTGTTTTCTTCAATCTTTATTAGCACTTGTCTACTTGTTTTTAACAGCTTTAAAGTAATTATTTTCAAGATACAGATTTTTTTCTTTAACTAGCCCTAATTTTCTTACAGTCCAAACTTTGCTTGTTTAACTTGAAAAAAACATTCTTACACGATTCCCAAATATACAAGTCATCAGAATAACTTGGAATCACTCGACAAAACAACATACTGTAACACAAAGTGTGTGACTGTAAGAATGTTAATGCTAATTGAATCAACAATCTGCACTTCTGCAGAAACAAAAGTGTGTGTTTTTCTCGTAAAACCAGAGCCGAAGTGGTGATGATGTGATTCTCTCCTTCTCATGTGCAATTCTCATCTCTACAACACCATCTTATCTCTGATTAATTCATTCTTCATCTTGAGCTCTAAACATACTGTACATAATGCTGTTTCTGTGTCACCCGCACTTTCTTCTGTGCATCTACATCACTGCATTCTTTTTTCTGTTTTTTTCCTTTTCCACAGGAGTTTAACAAGTAATCTGCCCAGTGTCAACCTACCAAATGTGAATCTACAAATGCCTAAAGTACCAAATCTACCAGTGTCAGTTAATCTGCCACCAATGCAAATGCCTAGCTTTTCCACCCCCAACTGGATACCGGGTTTATCTGATACTGAGTGTGTACTGAGTCTGTACCGGATTCTAATGCATGCATGCGTGGCCTTAGCATGAACATATTGTCAGTTAGCTTCTTTTTTATCAGCTTGTGTAAAAGGCTTACTTAAAAGCCTTAAAAAGGCTTACTTTAGAGCATCTTAATTAAAGTTTGAGTAGCTTGCAGCTTGACAAAGTACAAATTTCAAAGTATGCACATAAAAACAAAATGAAAAAAGCAGTAATGAAGCATTACATCTTGACTCACATGAAGATAACATTATAGTAGTAATATAAAATCTAATTTCCAAATAGTTCTTAAAACTGTACATGCAGAATCAGCTACTTTCTTTATTAAATTTAAATTTTCTACATAAAAATTGCCTATGAATTAAGAATTTGTGATTTAGGGAGTTGACAGAGGTGCACCAAGGGAATTTTAGTTGACATGATAATTAAAAACCGATACTCCAAACCTTAGCATATTACCACTTTCCAGACAAGAGTGAAATACCTTCATCGCTGCATGTGTTGGAAAAAATAATTACGCATGCTGAGTGAGACTCTGTATAAATATTCCATCTCTAAGGTGTAATAGTGGATAAACACCAAAGGTTGCCAAAACTAGATGACACCACCTCAAATTTTTAGTATGTGTCTTGGCATGTCAGACTTAAGCTTGAATTATTTCAACTTTGTAGAAATTAGTGTTTATAAATTTCAGTTATGTTATGTTTCAGGCTAAGGCCACATTATGGAAACAGCCCATAGACAATTTTTAACCCCAAAAGCCTTACGCATGTTGAAGGGTTGGAAGATACAAAATAACACACTATAAAATATATGCTCATGTTTTGTAAGCTAAATATTAAAGCTGAAGTGTGTACATACTTCTGCACTAGTGGCACCAAACATAATCATAAAAATAACTAGAAGGGAACATTTGTTAGGACAGTTTGTTAAATGTTGGTTAAACTTTTCTTCAGTCTGAAGAGGTTTAACACTGCTAAACATTGCTGCTTGATTGCCAAGGTATTTTGGATGGATGGTTCTAATGTTTTCTGTGTGGACACATTAATGTCAAGGCCACATAAATCCAATTTCAGACGTCTTTGTTCAGCCCTGTCCCAAACTCATGCCATTGGCCGAGCCAATGTTGTTAATTTCAGCCTCTAAAACAAAAATATAGCAGTTTTGTTTGGTGCCGCGAGTAGCACAGAAATTACACACTTCACCTTTAACAAAATTATTCACAATATCATGGTCAAATTATTGGTATCTGGTCATGAATAAGTAATGATGCTCTAACATCTTGTATCTTTCCAACATCTTCCTCCTTTCCCTTTTTCTATTAGGATAGAGCAGGATACAGTTGTCCTTTCTCTTTCCTCTTGCTGTATTTGATGGGTTATGGTCCTAGAGTAGAAGCACTCCAGCTGTAGCCTGTTTTAGGATATAGGGTGTCAGGATGGGAATACTGAGGGAGATCACCCCCCATCCCACATTTGGTCCTGTCCTGTTTCCCTCATCTACAGTGTGACAGACAATGCTCTGAAGTGATATACAAGCTTCAGAGAAACAGGCATCTGCTTTCAGTAGAAACCAAATATAAGACTTTAAAAGGACTGGTTGTGTGAGAAACCCAATATAAGACTTTAAAAGGACTGGTTGTGTGAGAAACCCAAACTGCATTGTTTCTCACAACAGTCATTTTTGGTGTTTTTCACACGATGGCTTAACAATCTTGTTTCATGTCTAATTTGGTAGGTTTTAACAGAGTATCCTTTTATTTATTTATTTATTTATTTAAAATTTAAATAGCAAAATTTTGTTATACAGTGTTGTTCAAAACTCCCATTTTTCTAATTCATCATTTTCATTTCAAATGATATTATCAGCACAACAGTTTCAGTGAAAATTTTAATTAAAAAAAATATTTTAGTATTTCTCTATTAATCCATATTAATTGAGAGTCTTTGTATATATTAAACAATCCTAAAATGTTTTTTTTAACATAGGAAAAAATCATAAAGTAAAAAATATATAATAAATTCATAATATATAAATGTGTTAAGATTATATATTGAATTGAATTGTATATTCTGTCAAAATAAATAAATAAATAAAATATTGCTACAATTAATTATTGATTGTTGGGCAGTATCAGTCTTTCTTTTATTTTTTATTTTTTTTATTTATCAATAGACACTCACATACAGCAGCAGAAGGATGTGTAGAAATATATATCCTACTGCTGTATGCAAGTGTCTGTTGAGTCTGAGACCCCATTTAAGCAGAATTGAGTATAAATGAATCAAGTGTGAAAGCTCCTACAGAGTCTTCTAACTAAATCTGGCTTCAGTGTGAAGCTCTCATTGATTCAGTTGATCCAAAAATATGTTTCCACTGAAGATGCCTTGGCCTGCTGGCTGTTTGAGGACTCATACTCAGGCTGTAAGGAATGGAGTGAGAGTCAGTCTCTGTTTTCTTCTATGATGCATTCTTCATTCACTTCAGACCATGTGGCCTTACAATTGGCTCCATCCAAACAGATCTATGCCTTTAGTCAGATCAGTTGAAAGTCTGGGACTGTAGCTTCTCCTGCCACTTCATACACATACAGCCTTTACTTGTGATCTTGAAATTCTCTTTTGACATCATTGTGCATGTTTTATCTTTTCTGTACTCAAACAACCAGGCCTGACTGGTTATCATTTTGTTTTAGTATTAACCATTTGTTTTTTCCATGGAACGATCGCCAATGAGGTTGATCTAAAGCCATCGGAGCACCTCTGAAATGATCGGGAAGTGGTAAAAATAACTAAAATGAATGTGTCACCCTGGAGTGTGGACTTAAAACAGGTTTTGTTTTAATAACAAAACAAAAAAGCCCCCCCCCCCCCCCCCCCCGCCCTTTGACCTTCCTACTTCCTGACCTTGGAGCTTTCCCTTCCTGATATACAGCTTTGATTAAAATTACTTACTGTATATCTCTCTGACTGTCTCCTCTGCACATGTCCTGGTGTTGGCAGTAATGGATCAGGGACATCAGAAGACTTGTTTTGGAAGCTGGATGCATTGCAGACATTCATCAAAGACCTACACTGGCCAGAAGAAGAGTTTGCCAAGCACTTGGAGAGCCGACTTAAACTCATGTCCAGTGACATGATCGAATCCTGTGTAAAAAGGTGAGACTTGAAAACATTGTTGACAGTTATTTGATGAACTTTGCAACATTAATAATGTAATTTTCCTGTTTGAAGCTGCTTTGATGTCTGTTTTGTACACTATATTGCCAAAAGTTTTAGGTCACCCTTCCAAAGAACAGGTTGCATGCCAACCAGGTGATGAGTGGACTTATGTTCTATGAACAAATCTGATATGAAGAAATTGTAATGCTTCTATGTTGCCTGGGCCTTTTTTATTCTAACATGACAATGCCTCTGTGTATAAGGCAAGGTTCAAGAAGAAATGATTGATTCAGTCAGTGTGGAAGAACTTGACTGGTCTGCATAAAACCACGTCCTAATCCCAGTTTAACACCTCTGGTGTGACTGTAAATGCAGACCTTGAGCCAAAAACTCATCACCAAACACCAATGACTTGTACATATGGGTACAGTCATTTTAGACACTTCCAAAACTGTTGCAACAGAGATGGAAATACAATTTTTAAATACATGAACTATGTTTTCATCTTTGTTGCCACAGTTTTGGAAGTGCATTTTTCTGTTCTAAAGAAGGGGTGTCCCAATACTTTTGTCTATATAGTGTGTGTACAAGTCATTGGTGTTTGGTGATGAGTTTTTGGCTCAAGGTCTGCATTTACAGTCACACCAGAGGTGTTAAACTGGGATTAGGACATGGTTTTATGCAGACCAGTCAAGTTGTTCCACACTGACTGAATCAATCATTTTCTTTTTGAACCTTGCCTTATACACAGAGGCATTGTCATGTTAGAATAGAAAAGGGTCCTGTCCAAACTGTTGCTATAAAATTAGAAGCACACGATTCCCTAGAATATCATTATATGCTTAAACATTAAGATTTGTACTCATGGAAATTACTAAAGTAGTCAAACCTGTTCATTAGAAGGGGGTGACCCAATACTTTTGGCAATATAGTGTATAAAGCACCATAAAATTGACTTATCTGTTGCATTTTGACAGTGGACACTTTATTTGTTCAAGACACATTTTGGTTTGTCCTGCTGGTTTATCCAAAACAATTTGGTAATTATATTTTCACTGTCTATACTATACTCTCATTCCGGCGTAATAATCAAGGAAATTTGCAGCCGTACCATGGGTGCAGCAGGCGCAATGATATGACGCAGCGCCTGAAAGTAGTCCCCAGCTAGGCAGCAAATGTCCTTGATTATTACGCCGGAATGAGAGTATAGTTCCAAGCCATATCGGACTAGAAAATCGCAGCCTTTCATTTTCCGTCAGTCTTAGTAAACGATGAAAGTACAGAAGAGTTAAGCTTTAAATAGGAAAATTATCGAAACTCTTTGGTCATTTTTGATGACCAAATGCTAACGGTCTAATCCAATTCAATGATCTATGCTAAACTAAGCTAAAAGTGCTACCGTCAGACCCGGAGATCAGCTGAATGGATTCAAAAACAGTAAAACTCAACTGTTTAACTCTAGGGGAGTTGTAAAATGAGCCTATTTCCCAAAAAAGTGGAGTGTTCCTTTAAGTACACTTTAGTAAACAGTACATATAAGCAGTGAAGTCATTTTTGTAATATCTGATGGCTTTTCCATTAGAATAACAGAAAAATGCTGGCTGATTTTCAGTATGCAGGCCCACATTTGTTATCCTTTTACTTGTTTTGAGGATGTCAAGCAGGACGTCTTCTTAGCTGCATTCTTCTAGTCACTCTTAAGTCGTAATAAACTCGTTGTCATTCTTGCTGTGAGTGAAGACGTGATTTAAAGTGCTTTAAGAAACTGTTGTATGTAATGTCATGGTAATTTACTGATTCAGCAGATCTGGCTTAACAAGTAAAATAATCCACTCCTTTTCCTCTTCCAATCAACACAAATAATTTTTATTCTGCTAAAGATGTGCAGAAGATGTTCCTGTGGCTCAGTGGTAGAGCATTGCGTTAGCAGCGCAAAAGGTTGTGGGTTCGATTCCCAGGGAACACACATACTGATAAAAAATGTATAGCCTAAATGCACTGTAAATTACTTTGGATAAAAGCGTCTGCTAAATGCATAAATGTAAAATAAAACACTAATTTGTGCATTTTGTTTGTTTATTTATTTATTTAGATCCTTTATTGCATCTCAGTCATCTCATAAGTTACAGTTTAACCAAATATATATTTTGGCTATATTTACTGTACCACTAAGAATGCCAGTTGCTACTCAGAGTTTAAATAATTAGTTCACTTCCATATCTTCATGTTCATATCTTTCGTTTTTCAGTTGCAAAAAATTTTTTTTTCAAGGAAAACATTCCAGGATTTTTCTTCAATGGTGGCCAACTAGTTGAAACTCCAAATTGCAGTTACAATGCGGCTTCAAAGGGCTCTACATGATCCCAGCTGAGCAATAAGGGTCTTATCTAGCGAAATGATCGGCCATTTTCTTTAAAAAAATAAATAAATAAATGTAACCACAAATGCTCATCTTGCACTAGCACTGCAATGCGCATACGCAACTTCACGCATTACGTTATCACGTTGGAAAGGTCACGCGTGGTTAGTTCTTCGTCTTTGTACTTTGGTTCAAAAAAGTAGAGTAGGGTGAAAAACTACATCTAATTTTCTCATCCAACTTCAAAATCGCCCGACATTGTTGTTTTACCTTTTTTTGTAAAGGGCGTTTGACTTTCTTTGCACATTAGCTTTGTAAACACTTCTTCCGCCTACGTCACATGTGACCTTAAAGTATATATTTTTTTAGTTTTTTAGAAAATGACAGATTGTTTCGATAGAAAATAACCTTATTCCTCGGCTGGGATCGTGTAGAGCCCTTTGAAGCTGCACTGCAAGTGCAATTTGGACCTTCCTCTCCCATTAAAGTCCACTATATGGAGAAATATCCTGGAATGTTTTCCTCAAAAACCTTAATTTCTTTTCAGCTGAAGAAAGAAAGACATGAACATCTTGGATGACATGGGGGTCAGTACATTATCAGGAAATTTTTTATTCTGAAAGTGAACTAATCCTTCAACACAGAAACTCTAAATTAGTCACATATATTTTGTCTTGTTTCCTGACTTTTTTGACAGTCCTACACTATTCTGAATTACCAAAGCAACCAATCAGAATTCGGTCTCTCTCTTGTGTTGTTTCAGAACCAGAGCAGCCTTTGAGGTGAAGTTGCAGAAGAGTCCACGCACTACAGACTTCCGTGTCCCCCAGTCAATATGCACCATGTTCAACGTCATGGTGGACGGCAAGGCCCAATCGGCCAAACTATGTGCCATGGAGCTCAGCCAAGAGGTAGACAACACTAACAAATGTATCGTTCTGTTCTCACTTACATCCTTATACACTTCTCGTGTTCTCTATCTTTCTCATCATTGCAAACATGCACTTTCTCTGCCACAATGTTTCCAGTACAACACCCTCATAATGTGCTGATCTGCATGCATCTTAGATTGAATATCAATTTAGATTGTAAAATCCATTATACTGTAGTGTTTTGAATTGCATGTATTCCAACATATGCACCAGCCTATAATATATACAGCAGGTATATATGAATTGAACATTGTTTTTTAAATGTATATACACACAAATTCTCTATGATTGCAAATATATCATTTAAATGCATTTACTGCAGTAGATCTGAATGATTCACCAGCATGGCAATTTTTCCATTGTTTCTGAATTTTAATTTAATTTGACTCTGTGCTGGAATGAGACGTTTTCTTTTTCTCTCTGTTGCTCTCTAATTGTCACTGTCACCTTGTCTGCTCTATCTTTCTTTTCATCCCTTTTCTCAATCTTGTGAAAGTTTGTTAGAGAATGGGTAAGTGTGGCTAACAATTCAATTGAATTCTCACCTTTATGTCCCAAAGGTATAATTAGCAATCCTAGCAGTTTCCCCCAGTCCTGTGACACTTAAATTGTTTTGATTATATTACCATATGTGATGGCTGCTTCTTAATATACATGTGCTAGAAGTGAGACATCTTATATCCGTAGCATCTTGAGACAGGTAATGATCTGAACTGAATTAATTACCCAGACATATTTAATATGGGGTAAATGGAGACAAAGGGATTGAGTTTGCACAGATTATCCCAGGGGAAAACCACCAAACAGCTCAAGAAAGCTTGTTGTGATTTGTGCTCATTATGTCTTTCTTTTCCAGAGACAGTACCACTCGCAAATTGACAATCTCATCGAGGAGACAGTGAAAGAAATGACTACTTTACTCGTGGCAAAGGTAGCATTTAAGGAAAACAATATTCCTAAATTATGTTTTGATATCTACATACAATTGCTTTATTAAAAAAGATAAGTAAAATAAGTTAAATTCTTGTTTTGTGCTTATTATTTTTTATTATTTATTAAAATAATTATCAATTATGATAATTTTGCATTTTTAAAAGGTAATATGTTCTATTTTTTATTCTTTATTTCTGTTTTACAGTTTGTTGTGATCCTAGAGAGTGTTCTGGCGAAGTTGTCACGTTATGATGAAGGCACACTTTTTTCCTCCTTCCTGTCATTTACAGTAAGAACAAATAGTGGCTTAACTTATTAACAAACTCAGACGATTTTAATAAAAATCTTTTACTTTAGCACAAGATGTTTTCACTCAAAATGCATTATTTCAATTTATTATTTTATTAAAAATTAGCAATTTCTAAAGATGTTATCTTTCACTCTGCAGTATTTTACAAGTAAAATATTTATATTTAAATGATTATTTTAATTTTGATTTTTATGTCCCTTTTATTTGTAGGTAAAAGCTGCTTCAAAATATGTGGACGTACCTGTAAGTGACAACAGGATTTTTTTCTGATGCTCATTTGATTTATCAGTCAAACAGTTAATTGGTTATCCACCTTATTTTTCAATGTAGAAGTAAGCCATTTTCTGTGAATGTGCAAGACTTCCGGTTCATTAGCTGCTGTAGGGAAATAGCGAGAATAATAACAAAGTGCAGTAAATGCTAAAAATGTTTGCACTACAAACCACTGTGTTCATATTTAAGGTAATAGATTAAAATAATAGGGTAAGACACCAGTTTGCAATATCATACAGGAAAAAATGCTGTTTTGTACAGCTAAAAATATCTGGAAGTAGATGAGAGCGGAAGCCTCGCACATAAAATTTACATATGGCCGCACCCGCTCTTACATGAAAAAAAAGGTGGATAAATCAACTTATTCTTAAGTTGTTCATCAGTTTATACATTTTTTGTTTCTTGTAGATATGAAAGCTCAGTAGTAGAAGCATATTAGTTTGGATAGTTCATTAATAGTAAGTTACACTTTGTTTTCAGAAGCCTTGCAACAGCTTTAAGATACGGCTAATAATTACCATGGCCTGCTGTGCAGATGGCCATCTCTTAGCCCCAAATGGCCATTCATATGTATGTGGGAGAGAGTTTTCTCTTGTGAAGCTCTCCCCTCTGCAGCAGACAGTGTGATGTGTGTGTTGTGCAACAAAAGCCCGTTGTGAAGATGCCGCTGGGTCCAACTCATTGCATTCAGCATCACATCACTGAGTTTCCTTCAACTGCCAACACATTTGGTCACGACGCAAGGCTTTTTAAATTAAAACCCTGTCAATGAATGCCGGAAGCATCCTCTCGCTGTCTTTCTCTCTCTCTTTATCGTTCTGCTGATGATCTGAGGGTTAGCAAATCTTATGTTTCCATGGTAATTGTTTGCTTAATACACAAAATAAAATTATGTCTGACAAACTTGCTTATTTGCACCCCTTGAAAGGACCCATAGATGTGTGAAGTAAGTTCAATTTACAGCGTCTGACAATTACCAATTCTGATGACCTTCATATGCCTGCTGGCAAAGGAAGTGTTTAATTCTCCTCTGAGGCTGAGCAGGGGGGGCAGAACACCCCAGAAGATTTACTCTGGGTTGATTTTTCACTTGCTGTTTTGTTGAATAGAATCGTATTAATCAAATAACATTGTTCTCCTGCCGTTCTGTTCAGACTTTGACAATGACAGCTCATTTTGCACACCTCAGGTTTTGACTATTAGACGTCTAAGAAAATGAGAAGGAAAACACATTTCATCTGCTTGTCAGGTGAAATATAATTTGCTAATTTGGCAGTGGAAAGTAGCTTTGCTATTTTACAAAGCAAAATCACCATGAGCATTAGATTAGCATAACAATAAAAATTTCAGAACAGTGCAGTGCAAATTTTGTCAATAGTGAAGCAATGTATGAAGCACAGTTCACAAAGAAGTCGCTTTCAAACCAAGTAGTTTTCTGGCTGACAACATGGCAAAATCGCATGACCAACTTGATCCCGATTTAAAAATGTTCATCTTCACACAAAGTTACAGGTTGTGTGTATTCCTGTTGAAATTACTTATTGAAATTACTTGGTATGAAATTACCAAGGCAATCCAAGATGTAGATGATTTTGTTTCTTCATCAGAACAGATTTTGAGAAATTTAACATTACATCACGTTCATTAATAGATCCTCTGCAGTGAACAGGTGCCGTCAGAACAAGAGGCCAAACAGCTGATAAAAACATCTCAACAATCCACAAGTAATCCACACAACTCCAGTCCATCAGTTAATGTCTTGTGAGGTGTGTTTTTAAGTGACATATGATTTAGATATTTTAACATTAAATTGACACTTCTGGTTAAAATATCAGTCCATAATCCATAATATATCTTCATCCAGTAAAGAAGTGCATCCCCTGTTGTCCTCTCACATCAAAATTTACCAATATACTTGTTTACAACTGCTTTTGCTTGTAAACAGTGCTTGATCTGTGCATATTTTTCTCCTGATTCAAACATGACTTTTTCACTGGAGAAAGCAATATATGGATAGATGACTCATATTTTAGCTTTTAAGTTAAAATCATCTTAATGATGGATTGGTTTATTGCAGACCTGCAGCTTTTCACTTTACAAGATGTTAATTGATGGACTGGAGACGTTTGGATTACTTGTGGATTACTGTGATGTTTTTATCAGCAGTTTTGACTCATTCTGACGGCACCCATTCACTACATTGGTGAGCAAGTGGTGCAATGCTAAATTTCTCCAAATCTGTTCTGATAAAGAAACAAACTCGTCTAAATATTGGACAGAATTTTCATTTTTGGGTGAACTATTCCCTTCAAGGCTTTTTTAAAAATTTAAGCAAACTGAAAATTCTTAAGTGTAATTAAAAAGCTATTGTTGTTGTTTGTTGATTCTATTTGTGTAGTCTGTATGTAGATTGTTCCAAATCAGTCACCTATGAGGTTCCATGATGTTTAGGATGCTGCCTATATAGGCTGGAGCAGAGCTGTTGTATGCTAATAATTACATTAAGCAGTAATACATCGTTCTCTTTCTTTCTTTCCTTATTTTTCAGAAACCTGGGATGGATGTTGCCGACAGCTATGTGACATTCGTTCGCCACTCTCAGGATGTCTTGAGGGACAAGGTCAATGAGGAGATGTATATAGAAAGGTTGTTTGATGTAAGTAATGGCTGACTTCTCCCTCTGTGAAGGGGGAGGCCCTCCAAAATGTGACATAACAGCCAGCTAGGAGGGATAAGTCACATTTTGAGATCTGCTTCTCTCTTTTTCTCACTTAATTTCTCTATCTTTTACCCTTTGACTCTAACTTTATCTCTTGCACTGCTTTCTCTGGCTTAACCTTCCCTCTCTGGATTGCAGTGCTGTGTGTATTCCTGAATGTTCTGGCTGTAATATTCCCTTTGCTCTGCTCGTTATTCCTAGTGCAAAATTCTGGAGGAGGATTATCTTAAGATGTGTTCTCATACAAAGGGCATGCAGATGTGAGTTTAAGCAGCTCAAGCTACCTACAACACACTGCAATCAAAGATAGAACCTGAGAATCTACAGATGACTACATAGACGTAGTCTTCATAATAGATGTTATGAAAGTTATTCATTCAACCTTCATTCAAGGTTCTACTTATTAAGAATAGCTTGCTGTTCGAAGAAGAGGACTGTAAAGAAGATCTCGACATAACAACAAAAAAAAATCCCTCTAAGATCTCAACATATACTTCTGTCCAAAAGTTTGGGGTCAATAAGAAAAAGACAAAGAAGAGAAAACTTTTATTCAGAAAGGATGCAATAAATTTATCAAATGAGACAGTAAAGACATTTATAATGTAACAAATAAATATTTAACTTTCTGTTTCTATTTTCTATAAATATGTATCACTGTTTCTACAAAAATATTAAGCAGCACAACTGATTTTAACATTAATAACAAGAAAAAGTGTTTCTTGAGCAGCAAATCAGCATATTATAATGATTTGTGAAGGACACTGAAGACTAGAGTAATGGCTACTAAAATTCAGCTTTGCATCACAGGAATAAATTACATTTTAAAATGTATTATTATAGAAAACAAGTATTTACAAATGCAGACCTGGTGAGCATAAGACTTCTTTAATATATAAAAATAAATCTTACAGACCAAACTTTTGAATGGAAGTGTAAATATGATGTGAGAGATGTGAGAGATATTTTCTCAAAATCTTGATGTAAAGATTATTTACACATTTTCTTCTTGGTTTGGACAGTTAACAAAAAATGCTATTACAATGTCCTTTTTTTCTCTCTGACTGTGAGAAAGCAACTTTTGCTATGTCAAGATATTGAAAAAGTGAGAGAGAAAAAAATAATGCATGTCATCTTAGGGCTTCCATAGAAACCAATCAAATTGGACATACTAAAACCATCAGAGTGTGATGGATATTGTTCTGTTCATTTTAGCTGATAGTCGGGGCGGGGGGGTGTTACAAAGGCAACTGCCCTATTTCCGGAGTAAATCTCCCACTAAGGAGATCCAAATAGAGAGAAGCCCTCCAAACCTTGGGCTTATTGTGATAAAGGCTTAAAGAAAAGGAAAGAATGAGGGAAAACACTGAGGGCAAGAAAGAGGAGTTGAATAAGTAACACTGAAGGGGAGGGCACACAATGGAGAACACCGTCTTAAGAGATGGCCAGGGCCATCGTGTTGGTTATAATCCTTTTGTGCTGTGTGTAGACCAGTTTGTTAAGTGTGTGTTGTTGGAGAGGTATGTTTGCATTGTGTGGCTAAATACTTGTGTTTATATTCAGAAAGAAAGTCAGAACGGGAGCGCCGATCTGGGATCAAATGTCCTGTCCGTTTGCTTGACATCGCTCCTTGCGAACTCAGGACAAACTGATCTGAAAACAGAACTCCCGCTCTGAAAAGCTTTGTGAATATGGCTCCTCGTATCATATGTGAACAATTCAAGTAAGAATCCTGATCGTGGTTCGTCGCTGACTTTCACTGACCCGGGATCAGTAGTCTTACTATGAGATGCTTGAAACATATGAGCTCTGGTTTTTTGAGTGTCCTACAAAAAGGCTGCTTGAATCTGCTGCTGTATGCTAGCTTGTCCTGGTTTTACTTTACTTACTAATTTCTCCCCTCCTGGAGGGTGCCTGAAAAGATCCTGTGTTCGTTTCTTTATTCATTCGCTTGGAATGAGATGGCGTCGCTTATTTTTCATCTGCATTGTGCATTTGCGTTCATTTCCTCGAATGCAAACAAGGAAAAGATCCCATCTGCCTTGTCTTTCCTACCCTCTCATTCCATTTCTCCATTTTCTTTTCTTGTTTTTCCACCTCTTTTCTTGCTCTCTCTCTGCGCCTGAACCGAAATGCAACTTATCCTTCCTGTCAAGTTGTTTTTGTCACATTATGCCAAGTGGCGTTATTCAGAGTCAAATAATCTTCCTTTGTACATCTACTAGCATGGCCCATGTCCTCAGAGACTCAGCTCCTACATGCACTTACACACATCCATCCACACAGCCAGCCAACCAGCCCACCCTCCCCAACCTCCCACCCCACCGCCATCAACCCCAGATGGGCATACATGGCACACATCTCCCCTCTCCACCCGCTCAAGTGGTCGGGCCTCTGTAGTTAGTTGAAAAAGACAACATGTGTGCATGCATACACACATGCACGCTCACTCCGTCTCACACACGTTAACACGCACACTCTGGTCCGCACTGTTATGCTAATCAGCCATTGAAATAGCACCGCTCTTTATCGGAGGCTCCAGGCAACCTGCTCAAATGTTTTCTTGTTACTTTGTCATTTCACTTGTTAAAGATGTCATAACATCCTCCACAATGAGCCATAACACCACATGCTGTTGTTTTAAACCTGCTACACTCACCCTATTTTAAAAAAAAACATTTAGTTTGTTATAAAAAAGACAGAGAGAGGAGATGATAGTATCGACGGCACTAATTAAATGGGTTTAAAAGAACAGCAGCCCCCCCCTTCACTTTTTTTAAACTCTACCCATTTTTGCTGATTTGGTAAACCACATTTGATGCAAGGAAATTTAAAATACAAATATAAATAAAAATCATGAAAAGAATGAAGAAATAGATTTGTCTTAACCATAGCAAAAACTATTTTTATATAAAAAAAAATTTATATATATATATAATAACTATAGCTAAGATTCTTAAGAAATGCCTGTTTTACAGGGGTCACTATACTGTAAGTGAAATAATTTTGAATTTCTCCAAAATAATAATGAAAGAGCCACATGATTTAGTTTGGATGGAGTTGCACTTGCAATCATTACAAGGGCTGTTTTTTCATCATTCATGCTGTAATTGTGGTTTCTAATTTCCATTTTTGTTTTAAAATCAGCCAAAATGTTGATTTCACTTGTTATTTTGACTCCAGTAGTCAGAATATTCTTGATGGCCTCCTCCCCTTTTACACTTTTTCATTTTTTGATTGTTTTAAGTAATCCGCTTTGAAATGATCTGTTTGGTGGGTGTAGTATAATTGCTTAGTTGTTCTTGGCTGGTTGTCATATTGAAGTATATGTGGCCCACGCTAAGCTTGGGTTAATTGGGGTCAAGGATGCTGATTTCTCACAGACAGAGATGGCACATTGGCTGGAGTAAGAAGATTATACTTGCTGTTTGACTAATTCAAAATATGGCTGTGTTCTGCTTTCATAACAGCGTTTCATAATGCAGAAAAAGTGACCATATGGGATTAGGTACGAAAAATGAAAACAACGAAAAATGGATGAAATAGTAGTCCAGTGATATGTATAAAAGGATGATGTGTAAAATAATACTAGTAATTATTAGGAATTTTGAATTGATAATTTTGCAAATAAGATAAGTTTATTATTTTGTTATTTGAAATAAGACATTTCTGAGGTTTACATTTTGTAGTAAATAAAGATCAATTAATTAAACTGAATTAAATATTAATAAAAAAACATTCATGTGAATTAATATATTCAGACAAAGTTCTTACATTTTCTTAATTTGAAAAGAAGATTTAGGTCATAAAAATATTTCAGTAGTGAATTTTACTTGCAAGCGCCTTGTTGCAACAAACGTCCGCTGTAATATTCATGAGTTCTGAGAAGATGCTGATTTTTAAGAAGGCCAAAAACCAGATGCAAGCTGCCTAAGAGCCAAATTATTTGCCAGTGGATCGATAAAGTTTGTTAAATTCAGGAAAGAGGACCAGAGAGAGGGATAGGAAATGAGAGAGAGGGGGGGAGAAAATTAATTTATTTCACTCCGCCAGCCTGCCAGTTCTTGAAAGAACAGCTGAGGAGAGCAGGATTAAGGCAGCTGTGCTTAACGTGAGGGCTCATCTGTCAGATTGGGGCGGAGCGCATAGATCATTGATTAAAAAAAGCCATCTCCAAATCCAGTGCTTCACTGACACCACCGTCCTGCCCTGGCTCTTCAGTGTGTGTGTGTGTGTGTGTGTGTGTGCGTATGCATGCGTGTCTGAGTGCCAGCAGAGAGACTCAGATACACGGCAGATTACACACGTCAATTATACACTTAATCTGCTTCTGGAAGAGATTGCGGCCTACCCTCATTGATTGATTTGAAGTATTCCCGTTGACCTTGGCAGTTATCAGATCGCCGAGATTGCACTTTATGGTGACAGTTAATGCGGTTTAATCGTTCTGCTGCTGGATACTGCAAGGAACACATGAAGGAAAACAAGGCGGGTTTAGAATGAGCTGCTGCTTGTGTTGCATTTCACAGACCTGTGATACCACTTCACTGTCTGGGACACTTAACCACTTTGCAGGTCCAGCTGACCAAAGTGAACAGTTTAATCAACTTTAGCTAGCACCCAAACTTAATGCTGTGCATTCTGTGGTCCAAGAAAAAAATAATCAAGGAAACAAGTTTGTAATAATAAATGCTAATTTCATTTTTATTATCTTTGTGTATTTTGAAATTTAAATTAATTTCATTTTTGCATTTAATTTTTTGTTTTGTATTTTGTGTTTTTTTCTAGTGCTGTCAAACGATTAATCGCAATGAATCGCATCCAAAATAAAAGTTTTTGTTTTCATAATACGTGTGTGTGTGTGTGTGTACTGTGTACATTTATTATGTATATATAAATATACACACATGAATGTATATATTTAAGAAAAATATGTTATGATAATATTTTAAATATATTTATTTATTTTATATAATATAACTTATATGAATATAAATATATACATGTGAATACATGTAAATATTTTCGAAATATATACTGCATGTGTGTGTTTACATATACATAAGAAATTAACATAGTACACACACATATATTATGTAAACAAAAAAAATATTTTGGATACGATTAATCATTTGACAGCACTATTTTTTTATTTTACTTTGCATTTTGTCTTGTTTTTTATTTTGTTGTTTTGCAAAAGAACACTTTGATCTACAAACATGCAGAAAACATGTTTTGGAAAAGAAAAGGCACATTTTCTTAAACATTTTTTATCCAATTTAACCCCATCACAACAATTTTGTTATGAAAATGTTTTTTGATTCTTGATTATGATATCCCGAACAACAACAACCAAAAATGTGCTTTTATTTTATTTATTTATTTCACTGAAGCCTGTGATTGCATTTAGATAATAATGTGATATGGGAGGCGGATGTGTGCTTATTGTTTTTCTCCCCAGTAAATCCTTTTATTTTAGAGGTAAACCAATTCAAAACGGAGCTTTAGATGTATAATCTGAACGCTAGTAGGTCAGTATGAAAAAAAAAGACTAAAAGGGACCCAACAGGTCCTTTCACAGATACTGTTCAAAACAAGTTTGGCTCTTTCAGAATGCAGGGCAGATGTTAGCGGTTCTGGTTTCTGATAATTACGGAGGCCGAGGTGCTTTCTTTGTCACTTACTGTGAACCGAAGCTGATTTGAATAAACCGACAGCAACAACACTAATGGCTAGAGATTTTAGCAAAGTAAACGAACAGCAGAAGAAGTGCATTCGAGCGCCGTGGCTCTCAACTGGCTCTATTAGCCGTCTATTGGCTCTCTCCGTCTCTTGCTCTCCCCGTGACATATAAGTGAGGTATGGTGGCATTTGTTTGATTAACTTGTCTGACAAAAGTGACATCTGCTAGCGGGTTCATGTATACGAGAGGCTCAGTGCGGGTCCGCCTTTGTACATCTGTCAGCACAGAGGCAGGGGAAAAGGGTGAAAAGAAACAAATTGGTCCCAAAAAGCAGCCCATTCACCTTCTGCGCTCCCCACTCCGCCCCCCTCCCAGCCCTTAGCCATTCAGGTGCACCGCGGGGCTCTCAAGTGCTCGCTGGTTTATTCCATTTCGTTCCCCCCATTGAGGCCGAACCCCACAAGTGTTATGCTCCTCATTCCTGCTCGGCTCAATCCTCCCCTAAGCGTTCCTTTGTGAGCAGAATGGCTCACTTTGCCCTGGGACCAAACTCTCTCTCTCTCCCGTTCCTTTTTTTATCCCTCACCTCTTTTTCTTCATTGTGTGTTTACTCAATGACACGATCACAGGCTCTAATTCCCGCCATTTAGTTCATCTCTACCAGCTCCTTCTTTTCTAAAAAAAGGCCCTGTTTGGACACTTTCAAGCGCAAGCACCGGTTTCAGTAGCAGAAATGCATTCCCTGCAATTATACGTTTTTGATCGGCTCGTCCGTTCCAAGAAATTGCTCCAGACGCCGTTCCGTTCAGTAGGTTATTCCCTCAATCACGCACAAAACAAACGGCATTAGAGACACTTAAAAGTGTAGCAGAGCTTGCTCAGAAACAGTAAGGGCTTGTTCCACTTAAGGATCCGGTGAGGCGTGCAAATCCCGAGCAGGGTTCTCTTTGTATCCACAACACAATCGCGAGCAGTTTGAAGCCTGTTCGCTTGCTGAGCCTGAAATTTTATTTTCAATCCCGCCATTCAGAAGCACCTATTTCTGGAGAGAAAGCACGAGAGAAAGAGAGAAAGCGCTAACGCAGCAGCGCGTTGGAGGACCGTGTTTGGGGTTGCGTATTTCCTACACAACTTTTTTTCCGCAAGGTCGCGGGGTCCCGCAGCGGAGAGATAGCGAGTGGCGGGAAGCGTGGGGTCACCGGTGTGAGTTACCATGGTAATTGAGTTCAGTCATCAATGGACCTCCTCTCAGGAGGGATGAGGCGTACAATAACGGGCCGGTGGCGGCCGTGAACAGCAAGCAGGTAGGATTACCCCAAGCTTTTGTCCTAAGTGCATAATGTCTTGTAGTCAGATTTAAAGACTCCTCGGTCCCCGGGGCCTCCCTCTCTGGCCCGGCAAGGGGCCCGATTCACTCACTGGCCAGCAAGAAGGACGAATGCCCTACGACCCGCTGTCCTGAGAGAGACGGCTCTATTTAGTGCAGACAAAGACGCAAAGAGTACCAGGAGAAAGGTTCGACGTTTGATTTTCGTGTTTTTTATGTTTGTGGTATTTTCTCGATTTTGATTCGTGGGGAGCGCGGAGAGGACAGGGAGCACGGGGAGGCACCTTTCTCCTGTTTTCATCTCCACCGGCCTGTCGCTTTGCATTAACATCAGCGCTAACAACCATCATCATTCCATCCCTACTGCTAATTGCAGACACAGCTGGGTCCCAGCAGGAGCGCTTCTCAAACAGCCTAGGCCTCCGAGAGCAGGCCGAGTGGCACACACACACATTTACAGAGCCACTACCACCAGCAAGGGCAGAAAGAGGCAGAGTCACAGGTTGCTTGTAATCCCCCCATTACCCCCCACCGAGCCCCCGCCCCCTCCTCGGCATTCCTGCTTTTGTAAGAGTGTGTTTCTTCTAATCCGAGCTTGGCCCTTACCAGCTCTTTCTTCCTTCTGGTCCTCCTCACATAGGAGCCGCTAGCCTTCAGGTGCTTCAGGATTCGATTAAAAGCGAGTCGTGAACACGCGTGCAAGTGTGTGTGCGCGCGTCTGTGATGGGGGTGGATGGATGTGCAACCTTACACTGAATTCTGTTTGTTGCCCCCCTGCTAGGCGCTATGGCTTCCTGTAACATGTCAAAGACGAGAGTGTGAACGCAAGCTTAGGAGCTTCGGCTTGTGCATGTGCGTGGTGTGGCAGGGGGCAGGAGGTCGCTCAGCCTTTCAGCGCTCCCCGCTAGAGGTGTGGGGGCCCTGCAGATGTTCATGTGTGTTGTATCGGTAACCATAACGTACGCGTCCAACACACACACGCGTGTACACGCAGCCCTTGTGCTTTCCAATATCAGATGGAACTCGTTAGATGATCACAGATTTTTTTTCTCTCCCATATTCGCTTCTTTCATTATGCATTCAGAGTCATGATACTCCTGTTTTGGCTAACAGCTATTGCCAGCTTCCCGCTGCTCAATATCCAAAAAGTGCCACAGTACATAATACGCTCTCGGAGAGTCTTCTGTTTCTCTGCTGACAGCAGAACAATGTCCCACTGCCAGCACTGTTCATTTCACAACCAAGACCATAGAGGACGCGGTCTTACTGGACGAGTCTCTCACAAGTTTAAAAATTGATTTAGCAGAATGTACTATATGAATATGTCTTTCTTGGCCTTGTGCATCATTTGGCGCCCACAGCAGGGACTATAAAGTGGAACTCCTACATTATTATTATAGCAATTTCAATTTGTAAATATCGATTATGTCATTAAGTGATTTGATGGTTTACTAGTAATGGGTTTAAAGAAAAAGTTCATCCAAAAATTTAAATTATCATCATTTAAGTGTACATTGTCATCATTTACAAGTCATTCCAAACATTCTTTATTCTGTGGAACATAAAAGATGTTGTTTAAAGAAAAATAAATCAGTTTTTTGTCTATACAGTGAAGGTCAGTGGGGTCCAGTGTTGTTTTGAGACTCTATTGACTTTCATAGTACAGACAAAACCAGTTTCCATTCTTCAAAACATTCATCAAAATATTCAAAACAGTTTTATTTTGTGCTCCACAGAAGAAATTCAATCATACAGGTTTAGATTGACATGATTTTAGTAAAGGATGACAGTATTTTTATTTGTGGGTGACTCATTCCTTTAAAATGAAAGAGGACGGAGAGGTCACACTATTATAGGAACAAATGTAGAAGAAATAGAGTGAGCATGAGAGAAAGACAGAGTGTGAGAGAGAGCAGTTGCTCCAGGTCTGGCCTCCCTGTGGGGGTCCATCGCGGCCCGGCTGCCCAATCTTTCACAGGCACAGAGCACCAGCCCTCACAGAGCAACACCAAGCTCTGATTCACTGCAGGGACGAGCCACTGAGCTCAGCCGCTTAGATCAAATCCTAAAACGCCCATTTGATTATTCGGACACACCTTAGTGGCATAATTTTACCAGCGTACAACTTAAACGCCAATGGATTGCACTTCTTTCATTGTGTGTTAAACTGGTGGAAACCACTGGAACAAGTGGCTTAGCAACTTGTGTTATGTTTACTACTGAAAGTTTCCTTTTTTTATCATCACCAACAGAACCGTAATGCTTTTTCAAACTGTGGGTGCAAAGTGGATTTTGCATGCAAGATCTATAAAAAGTAAACTGTCAAGTGTGCTGCAGTTACCCAAGACACATCTCCTGTGTCTTTGGCTCAGCTCCTAAACTGTTGAGATTCAGTCAGCTCAGATTACCATCAGACCAGCTCGATCATAACTAATCAATTAGACTTCAAACGAGATCTTCCCCACGGTCCAACATCTGTAGCCCAAAAGCTAAGTGCACTGGCTATTTAAGAGGTGCTTTGAGTTCAGTGAGTTCCACTGAGTAGAAATAGAGAGCAACACTCTGAGACTAAGAGAGAGGAAGTCTCGTAAAAAATAAGACCCTGAGCCACTGTTACATTAGTGAGCTCATTGTGACTGCGGTAAAGACAACATGTCCGCTGGGAATGATGGATCTTTCTCCCTCAATGTGACAGAAAGTGCCACCGTCTGAAGCGCAGGCTGAGGGCAGGATTGTGGCTGGCTTAACATGGGCAACATCTCTCATGATCAGTGTCCAAAAGCAGCACAGGAGACAGCTGATGGGATCCGAAACTGTCAATTAGCAGTTCCTGGGTGGAGCTGTGGAGACAGGGAGAGGTTTTGGGTGAGGATCATGGCTGTGACAGAAGGACTTTCTCCAAGGCAGAGCTTGTTGGGACCTCTTTATGAACAGCCCTCCTTATAATGTCACCAGTTTGCTCGCAGTACCTCTTTAAGCTCTGTTCTGCCAGACATTTTCCTCCATATCCCTCTACAAGTGAAACTAGTTTACTTGACACCAAATTTAGTAGAAGAAAACTCCTACCGGTCAAAAATGAATAATTAAGATTTTGGGTGATTTTGTAATTAATGTTTTTGAAAGAAGTGCTCACCAATGCTGCATTCATTTGATAAAAAATACAGTAAAAACAGTAATATAGTGAAATATTATTATGATTTAAAATAGCTGTTTTATATTTGAATATATTTTGAAATATAATTTATTTACTTCAGTGTCACATGATCCTTCAGAAATCATTCTAATATGCAAATTTGCTGCTCAATAAATATTTCTTATTATTATCAATGTTGAAAGCAGGTTTTGTTTGCTGTTAAATATATTTGTGAAAAACATGATTCCTTTTTTTCTAGAATTCTTTGATAAATAGAAAGTTCAAAAGGTCAGCATTTATTTGAAATAGAAATCTGTTGTAACATTATAAATGTCTGTACTGTCACTTTTGATCATTTTAATTTGTCCTTGCTGAATAAAAGTGTTAAATTATTTTATTAGTTTTTTTTTTTTTTTATCCTAATTACCCCAATAATAAATAGTGATAATAAATAGTAAAAAAAAGTTTATTGAGCCCAAAATCTTAATTGTACCAAACTTTTGACTGGTAGCGTATAGGTTGTCTATCTTTGTCATTTCTGATTTGAAGTTGTGCTATATCAGATTGGTGAGTATTTTTAGATCTTGTACTAAAAGGATTTTCATTCACATAATCTGCTCTCTTGATACAAATCCACTGCCTACACTGTTGTGTTTTTGTAGATGTTTTTTTCCTATGTGTTTGTGTGTGTCAGCATTTATATGTGTGTCTGTCTTTGCTGGAGAACAATGTATTTGTGTTTCAGCAATGGTACACCAGCACAATGAATCTCCTGGGCACCTGGCTGACAGACCGTATGGACCTGCAGTTGCATATGTATCAGCTGAAAATCCTCATCAGAATTGTAAAGGTAAAAACTACAGCATCATTGACCACTAAAGTGTGGGTAGTTGTGCAAAACTGCACAAAACTGCCCAAGTATGTGCAGGAAGTAATCGTAGCACATTATTTGCACCAAATGTACTTGTAAACACATGCTATAAAAATATGCACATGCCGTCCAATCAGAGTCAGATTACAGTGGTGGATCAGCCAAGTGAAGGCGGTCTTCCTCTGCAGCCTCCGCTTGTGCTTGATTTTACAATAGCAAGATCAACAGGATTTCATAGTATGACATTACACATTTATTTCTGTGCACTCATATGGTGTGTCTCTCTCTGTGTGTGGAAATATCTCACAGATGCAGGTTTCTTTTTAGATCTATATCAGATTGTTTCCTTCATTTTCCCCAGCATAGATTAGGTTTAGTACTGGATAAAGAAGACCTCATTGTCATGTTTTCCTCATCTACAATTTCCAAGAAAACCAGAATAACAACTGGATGCAACTTTCCACAAATAGAGTACAAAAATCAGTGACATGCATGTGCATGGTGTTTATTTCTAGGAATAAGAATTAAATAAAAATATTGACAAGATTAAATGAAACCTTTAGGCAACAGGGCTGCAGATTTATTTTTCACTCAATAGGGTCAGTATTTTATTTATTTATTTATTTAAGAAATCAATACTTTTATTCAGCAAGAATGTATTCAGTTGATCAAAAGACAGTAAAGACATTTGGTATATTATAAGAGACTATTTCAAAGAAACCTGGAAAAAATGAGCAGAACTACTTTTTTCAACATTGATAAAAAACATATTTTGAGCAGCACACCAGCATATTAGAATGATTTCTGAAGGATCATGTAACACTGAAGCAGGGGCAGACTTAACCAATAGGCGAGGTAAGCGGCCGACTAGGGCCCCGGGGTATCAGGGGGCCCCGTCTGATATTCGCGAAACATATTTGGCAAATGCACCAGTATTTGTGTTATGGAGAGGGTCAAATGTTCACTCACCACTCAAAATAGTGAGTTTTTGTCAGGTGCGGAGTTCTGCAAGCTTGTGAATCCTCTCATTATTACAACGTGTAGATAAGATGTAAATTAGAGATTCATTGTGTAGAGAGCTTATTAACGGAACGTCGTGAGATCGCGATGAACTGAAGTGAGTGACAGCTTTTAGTGATTATAGACGGAGCGCTCTTTGCGTGCATTCTAAGTTTTGACTGTCTCAGAACAGTTATATTCACCTCAGTAAAGAAATTGTTTCAAGTCATCATTTTATTTGTCTTGATGTCTCAAAATGACTCTCTTGTGTGCTTTCCCTAAGCAGACCAGCGCGAATAATAAATGCAAATGAACTATAAACAAACAAAAAAATGCAATGCAATGACTGGAGATTTTCGCTTAATAGATTACATTTTCGATTTGTTTCTCGGCAAACCCTATCGTATGCCTTAAGAACACTTGGAATACGGAACGAGTTGCATGGGATAATTTTTATGACATTTTAATCCTTTTTGGGAAAAGATTGAAGAAGTTTACAATTCAATAAATGGACAAGTGCAAGCATTTTTTTATATCTTATATAAAATGTAAAAATGTAAATGTAAAAATGTAAATGTAATGTCTTCTTTTGTCGTCCGAAACAAAATAAGGTAGCTTAATATGGCTTTAGAACAGCATCAGGTTGACTAATTATTTAGGCTACTTAAGTTGTGAAGGGGTAATAGTTACAATAAATAATAGTTAGCTATAATGAGAGAGAGCTAGCGAGCAAAATAAGGGTTACGCGTAAAGAGCATTATAGTTATTGTGTTGGGGCCCCGTACCTGAAATTTGCTTAGGGCCCCCAAATCACTAAGTCCGCCTCTGCACTGAAGACAGTAGTAATGCTGCTGAAAATTCAGCTTTGCATCATAGGTTTAAATTACATTTTATGATATATTCAAATTGAAAACACCTATTTAAATAGTAATATTTTTACTGATTTTGATCAAATAAATGCAGCCTTGGTGAAAGTAAGAGACTAAAAAAAAGTTTTAAACCGTAGTGTACCCTTTTAAATAACTGAAGAAAATAGCTGCTTGATCTTTTTTTCTTCCAGTAACAGTAGTAATAGGGTTGAAGGTTGAGCTTGGCGATTATGTTTAAATGTACCTACTTTTTATGCAAAGTTAAGATAGATTATAGTTTAATAGGGTCTACATATACAAAACAAACATGCTTACTGCTTCAAATGCTAATGGGACATCAAAGTTCTGTACCCATATTCATGAAAAGAGACAAATATATTTTTTTCTTCCATGTTTATATAACTAAACGCACGCTAGATCCACTTCATGTCATTCTGCTTCATGCCCCATACCTATTCCCACAATGCTCTCTGTTTTTTTGCAGAAAAAGTATCGTGATTTCCGACTACAAGGTGTGTTGGACTCCACTCTGAACAGCAAGATGTATGAGACAGTGAGAAACAGGCTGATTCTAGAAGAGGCTACAGCATCTGTAAGAGAGGGAGGGATGCAAGGCATATCCATGAAGGACAGCGATGAGGAAGACGACTAGATCCTGCTGGAGACAATTAGGTGTGGACAATTCGGTCAGACACGTTTATCGTGGCCTAAAATGATGCATGTACACCACTGTCCATCGCTCGCACATGTCTGGATGTTGTTAACCTCATGTTCTATGACAAATAAGGGACCAACTTCAATTAAGATTAAACTAAAAATACGAATCTATTCAGATGACAAAAATAAAAGCGTATATTAACCGAACTTAAAATTGATTGACACAGTTTGATGTTTTTCTGGGGGGGGGAAATAAGTGAAATGTCTGAAATTCATTTCTAAATGTTTCTAAGCAATATGGAGTACCATTTGTAAAAGATGTTGTGTGAGATGGTAAGGAATAATGCTCGTCGTGTCCCTGTTCAATGCAAATCCGTATGGCGCTGCTTCAATGTATTGTAAATACATTATTGGTACATAACTGTGCATAGACCTTGTTTCTTTTGGAGTGTAGGCCAACTGACATGATTGTATTAACTTGTTCAGATGTTTATATATTCAGCTGACTTCAACAACATGTCAAAAATCCATAATGTGTTTTACACCCAAAATGTTTTGAGACACCTTTTTTTAACGAGATAGTTAAGGTGATATGTTTGTAGCTGTATTTTAGAGACGCAATATGTTCCCTTTGCTTATTTGTGATATACTTAAACTGGCGTCAATACTTTTTTATGGTTTTAAGCCATACATAATTAAAAAAAAAATCAAAAATATATTTATTCTGTATTTTGGGGGTAGGATCACAAGGAGGCGTTTTGTTTGTATCCTTTTTGTTTCTTTGCAACAAAGCATTTCTGATCCTTCTATTCAGATAGCCTCTAAACGCTTGCAGGTTTTCATCATTGCCACTGTTGTTTTGTGTATACAGCGCTTTATATTCCCCTCTGTGCAGTAGATGCATGTCACAATTGTCAGAAATCTTATCTGAAAGCTTTTGATTTTGTGGAAAGTAACCGGTGGATTCATCATGCGTCGGCCTTATGTACACCCACAGTTGGAATGCAAGAATCTGGGCTTATAAAAATAAAAGAATTCAAACTCAGAACTTGTTTTTTGCTTTTTAATGAGTAACAGTAAAGGTCACAATGTTTTATTCAACTTAGAAGTCTTTATACATAAAGTTACGCCCACTCAAAAGCAACAACTACATACAGCACAGGCTTCATTCGGTATTTACAGTATGAGTAAAGCACAACCGTGACTTAACCTCTCCCCACACCCACCCACTTCCACCGAAAAGAAAAGTCTGAGATTAACATTTTGGGATTAAGACATAGCTCATCTTCAGTGCCTGTATTGCAGGACAGAAGGAGATTGACTGACCAAAGATGACACAGACCAGTCCCAAGGCAGATCTTCTCAACCAGATTAACATTTTTCATATAAGATTTTCAAAACAAATCAGTCTGGTCTTCAAGACAGTAAGTATGAATTCGGGATTAGATATTATGACCGTGGCATATTAAATGAAGATGGAATATCTTAATTATAACATAGATTGCTGGAAAATAAGTCCTTAAGGATGAGAAAAACAACCAATATGGCATCTTGGTACCAAAACTGTTAATATTTGAACATCACTAACAAATTCCAACATTCTATACATTTATATTTAAATAAAGAGATAATATTTTAGACAACAGTCCCAAGGAGTATAACAAATGTTAATTGAATTTTATTATGATTTGAAAGAATTCTCTTCTGCTCACCAAGGCTGCTTATTTATTTTTATGAAGTTATATTTTTGGGGATGTTATACCTGTATTGTTTATAGGACAGTGGAGATACTACAGGAAAGCATATTGCAGAGAGAAAGGGAGTTATCGCAAACGACCACAAGTCGGGATTCGAACTCGGGTCCCAGAAGCACAAAAACCACAAGGCAATCAGCTCCAACGAGGCTGCAATTATTTGATCAAAAATACAGTAATATTGAGAAATTGTATTACAATTTAAAATAACTTTTCTATTTCAATATATTTTAAAATTTGATTTATTCCTTTGACGCAAAAAAATAATTTTCAGCAGCCATTATTCCAGTCATGGTCTTCAAAAATGATTTTAATATAGGCTACTGATTTGTTGCTGAACACAGATTTCTTACTATGATCAACAGTTGCGTTGCTTAATATTTCTGTGTAAAAAATAATGAGGTTGAAAATGCTTTTATATCTTTTCAATGATTTGAATTTAAGAACGGGTGTGTTTTGGTGTGCTGGAAAATGACATTTTGCTCTTCTTCATGATCTATAATGGTCCAGTGATGATCGTATGTGGCCTATAATAATGCATCATTCAGCATTTACACGTCATCTCGTTGAATAACACCGCGTAGTGTCCACTAGCACATAATTGTTAAGTATAACTGAGGTGAAGTGTTTCATTTAACCCCCTGGAGCACAGACTATGGGCAATAATGCAGCACTCAGACCCAGAGAAAGGAACGGAGGAGCTTTAACTAGCAGATGGAAATTGCCTTTTCATCTCCTTACTCTTTCCGATTCGAACCCACGGATACAATTTGGTGTGTTGCTCTGCGCGGGGGCACAGGGCATGGAAAGACAAATGAGAGAGGCCCTCCGCTAGAATATGTTCCCGTGGCCCGCCGCTGTGACCTAATTGTGGAAATGTACGCTTCCTCCGAGGCGCCACTCTCGCGCTGATTTCACTGTAATCAACAGAGGAGGACAGAAATGCTCGGTCGCCGAGCGCGGAGCGCCGTAAGAGTAGGCTCGGATATCATACATTTAATTTCCTCATAAATCCTGCCGCAATGCAACAATTTTGAGAGGGAGAGGACCCGGCGACAGATTAATGGGCAAGGAGATTTATTCTGGCACGATCTGAGCTGCTTTGGCTTTTAAGCCTCAATCAGGTAGGAAATAGGAACGATAAGTGTATCCAAATAAAAGATTCTCCAATTGACCGGCGCAACAAGAACTGGCCCCAGGTTCGCACTCGCATCTGCGCGGGTGAGGGTGTCTGAGACGTGGATGCGAGGCGAGGCCCGGCTCCGAGCGCAGCGTGTGACCTCCGGAACAAATGAAAAACAGAAACCACAGACACAAATAAACCGGCAAAGTAGCACACGATTACATTTGTGTGACAACGTTTGTTTAGACTTAAACGTTTCGATTCGAGGCCCACAGCGTGCGTATTTCACCCTGCCTGCTCGAGCAGATGTCATTGTGCGATGAGGCTCTCAGTAGCGCGTGCAGCGATTGGATGCCAGCTTGCGTCTCTAAGTAAACCCTCTAAGTAAACAGGTAGATGTCAGCTCCCTTCAACAAGGACAATTCAAAGCCTCTTATGTGTTTTGTTTTTTTAAGCCAAGCTGCAACCATCTTATCTCCGTATTAGGACGGGGGTACAACGGACCTGATTATTATTATATATTTTTTTTATCTTTTCCGTGAAATGAATAGCTTAATGTTTGAAGTAATCTCACATTATGTTCAGCTCATGAGAGCGCCGTCAGGGTGAGAGTCAAAGAGAGATGAAGATGACGATCATCATCCTGCTTTAATCAGAAATGGCTCAGAGGATAAAGTGTGTCATATCTGGCCCTGTGAATGGGCTTATGCTGAGAGTTCACTGAGCCTTTCTACCTAATATCCGCCCTTCAAGCGAGCTATACGATAAATCAAGACTCCATTACATGTCGCAATCACCCGTGTTAGCTTATTCATTTTACAATTAGCAGGAAATTAGGAATTCAAATCTTTGACTGTTTTTGACCTTTTTCAAATCACTTTATCTGGGAAACATTTGAATGAAGATGCAGATGTACTTCTTAATGTATTTCAAGTCGTCATAAGCATTTATTGGAGAGGTGCTATAATATTACGGCATGGATGACACGTTAATACAACCCATAGAAAAGTGACAATATTCAACATATAGAACAACCTATACTCAGCAATATATAAATACTAAGGAAAATTTCATTCAAAATGTAGAAGTCTCTTAAGACCACTATTTGATTACAAGAAAAACATTTATAAACAAATATTATGATTTAAAATAACTGTTTTCTATTATAATATATTTTAAAATGTAATTTATTGTTTTAAATAAAATCTTTCAGAAATCGTTCTAATATGCTGATTTATATTTTATAATACTATTTTAATAATATGATGCATTTTTAGGATTCTTTGATGAATAAATAATAGTATTTATTTGAAATAGAAATCTTTTTTTAAATTATAAAGATATTTAATGCCACAAAATAAATGTGACCCTGGACCACAAAACTAGTCATAAGGGTACATTTTTTTGAAACTGAGATCTGAAAGTTGACTAAATAAGCTTTCCATTATGTATGGTTTGGTAAGATAGGACAATATTTGGCCGAGATACAACTATTTGAAAATCTGGAATCTGAGGATGCAAAAAAAATCTAAATATTGAGAAAATTGCCTTTAAAGTTGTCCAAATGAAGTTCTTAGTAATGCATATCACTAACTAGTTAGAAAAATTAAGTTTTGATATATTTACGGTAGGAAATTTACAAAATATCTTCATGGAACATGATCTTTACTTAATGATTTTGGTATAAGAAAAATGTGTAATTTTGACCCATACAATGTATTGTTGGCTATTGCTACAAATATAACTATGCGATGCGAGACTGGTTTTGTGGTCCAGGGTCACAAATATGTGTGAATACTTACTTTATATAGTATAAACGCTTCATGGCAATTCATTATATAAAGTACTTGTATGAAAAACAGTTCTAATAAAACATAATTTCTAAAGAATTACAAGTGCACAGTGTTGTGCTGTGCAGCGTGGCCTCTCAACGGTGATGTCATGTGAGAGTCTGATAACTTGAGACATCTCCTCAAAGAAACACAAATATGCTTGAAGTAAGTTTAAAGTGGATAATCAGGCCCTTGAGAGCAATGAGCTCACATTCTCCGCAGCCAATCAAATGGCTCGAATGCCATCCCTCGCTCATTCTAATTCCCATCCTTTCCTTATCCACCTGTTCTTCAGCCTGAAGTGAATATGTTAATGCCCGGCCTTACTCACAAGACACATCGTCTGCGTCCCGCAGTCTCCTCCGTCCCCATAACACCGGAGGGGACATTCCCTTGTCCATTTTGCGGACCATATTTAATTTGGTGGACAGATGAGGGATGTGAATGGTGAATAGGAAGGTGAAGTAGGGTTACTCAGGTTGCCCTGCACCCACGGCTTTGTCAGACTTCCACGCCATTGTTCTGAAAAAAGCATTCAAACCTTTTGCTCGGAGCATCAAAGGTGTGGTGGAGTCCCCCCCCCCCCATGCTTTGGAGACCGCTGCACCATTCAGAGCTGACATTATAGAGAACATACTGCACACGGACAAGGGTCAGAAAAATAGAGGCAGGAGCAAAAGTGGTTCACTCAGCACTTGAAAGAACGTTAGGACTTGAAAAGGAAAATAGAGAAGAAAGGTGCACTGAAAGACAATTTAAAACAGAAAAGAGCAGGCTAAGAGAGTATGCACTAGATAGGGAGCAGTGTATGGACAATACCACAATCAAAAACAGTTAATGAAAGTACTGCGACCATGCAAATGTTTGCCATATGCGCACATCTGAGTGATTCTGGGATGCTGAAGAGAGCTGAACAGACAGCCAGTGAGGCGCAGGTGAGAAACTCTGACGGGCTGCTGGAATGTCTTGGCTGACAAAAGGACTCACTCAAGTCTGCGTTAAAACAGCCATTTTTTGCATTCCGCAGCAATTGCCTGACAACACAGCTTTTCTCCTTGGTCACCGTTTTCTTTGCAACTTCGACAGCTACTTTCTTTTTCTCTTACTATTGCTATATGAGTGTTTTTTTTGTTTAGTCTGTATGTTTGCTTGAGGTAAGCATTTTTTGTAGAAATCCAAAAAAACTATTTGCAGAAATGTAAAAGTTACGTGACAATGTTTAGAGAACGCTTCAGATAAAAAAAAACACATAAATACATAAATTAGTTTTTGGTACTCAACTTTAGTGAAAACTTCCCTCTTTAACCACTAAATAAATTACATACCTACATACATAAAACATACCTTAAGGGATAGTTTAAAAATTCAGTCATCCTTTACTCATATACCCTCATATCATTCCAAACCTGTATGACTTATTCTGTTCTGATGTGGAACAAAAGAAGATAACACTTAAACGGATAGTTCACTCAAAAATGACAGTTCTGTCATCAGCTACCCACCCTCAAGTTGTTCCAAACCTGTATGAATTTCTTTCAGCTGTTTCTTTCAGATATTTTGAAGAATGTTGGTACTGATGCAGTGAGATCCAGACAGATGAGTAAAGACTATATCAGAGATCAATTTTAGAATAGGGAATAAAAAAAATATTAAATAAAATAAATATGATATTATAATAAATACCTAATAGGAAATAAGATCTATCTTATTCGACAACTAAAGTGCAGAGTATTGCAATTATATAAGGGATGAAGTAGTGAATATCAAAAGAAAAGCCCAAAAGAGGTAAGATATAAGGAGATGGGGAAAGCAAAAGAAGAAGGAGAAGAAAGAGTAAAAAGTAGAGTTAGGTAAGTAATCAGAATAAGGCACAATGAATATATATGCAGAAAACTTACATCCTCCCAAACTGGTGTTTTATGTCTAATAAGAAAAGTTCAAATAGATGTGTCCATGTTGTTATAATAACTGTAGGTCAGGTCAGAGGTCATCGTGACCAGTCAGATGTTGTGGTTAAAAAAAAAAATAGATGTGTGGCTAGACATAGCTTTCAGACCTTTAGAAGAAATTAAGCAAAATGAGCACTTTCAAATATCTTACATATTACACAAACACAGTTTCTGGAAAAGAACATCTAGTACCATTAATGACTAATTCTGAGAAACATTATTACCCAGGCAGTGGTTGAAAGATGTCCAATATCTAACAAAAACCATCTTTTAAACATATGAAATGTGCATAACATACATATTTTTGAGAATACTACAAAATATTACATACAGTATATGAACATAAATAAAACGAAATAAAAGACACATAAATGAGTAACATTAATGAGTAAATACTGGAATATGAATATATGATGAGGATTAATATCAGATGCATAAATCGATAAATAATAAATGAATACATGGTTATGAAAATCAAGGAAAATATGACAACATTGATTATTGGGATACACCAGTAATGAAACAATTAACCGTAGCCATTGACTTCCATAGTATGAAAAAAAAAAACATCAATGGCAACCGTCAACTGTTGGTTACCAACATTCTTCAAAATAACTTCTTTTGTGTTGAACACAAGAAAGAAACACAGGTTTGGAACAAGAGGAGGCTCAGTAAATAATGACAGATTTTTTATTTTTGGGTAAACTACCTCTTTAACCCCCATTGACTGTTGTGTGATAAATAAACACACTTTTTTAAAAACTGAAAATAATCTAAAAGAGTACATACTTTGTCATATCAATAATATCTGACTATTGCATTTGAAGTGGTTGGATTTCAAAAGATTTTTTTTTTTTTTTTTGGTATGGAAAAGCTTAAAGTTTATATTTGTGTTTGGGTGTATATGTAGGTTTTGTGTGTGTGTGTGTGTGTGTGTGTGTGTGTGTGTGTGTGTGTGTGTGTGTGTGTGTGTGTGTGTGTGTGTGTGTGTGTGTGTGTGTGTGTGTGTGTGTGTGTGTGTGTGTGTGTGTGTGTGTGTGTGTGTGTGTGTGTGCGTGTACGTGTGCGTCATCACAGAACCTGGTATATTCAAGCAAGTCTGGCATATTGTCAGCTTGCAACCCTAGACACATCCACTCACACACAGACTCCCTCCTCTCTTACAAGCCATCTCCTTCAGAATGGTAATGATGATATGTTTAATCCCTGCCATTTGAATTGTTTATATTAAACATAAATACATTTAATCCAACATTAAGTATGAAGATCCATTTCAAGAACATTTAAAACAGGACAGTGTTTCACACCTAGTTTATTTGCATAAAAAACATCTTACCTTGTATACATTGGCTGTGTACAGATTGTAATCTAATGTACACCTTTGAACTCCATTAATTGTTACACATGAATGAAAAAAATTAACTTGTTATTCAGAGAACATTAACTTAAGCAATCAAACCATTTCACTCAAATCATTGACGAAAAGTGAACTGATCAACGTTTGTCTTTTCTGTATCCTCAAATCACAGATCAGAATTAAATTTAAATCCATACTTTTTTTATCAAAACTCTTTGACTGATCTGATAACAGATGGATTGGAAGCGCTGGTATCTAAATGCACCTAAGGGTATAGGATCCCTGCCATAAAGTGTGGCACAATGTGTCTCTGGAGGTGTGCTTGTGTCTCGCTTCCTCTCGTTTGTCTCTCCTATCCTGCAATTCTTACAATTAAGCTGTTACACACTTTCCTTAGAGCACCTGGAATTAAAAGCTGCTAAATTCACAGGTGTCATTATTATCAGTAAGTACAACACATTTGTGTTGGACAAGCTTTTCAGTTCTTCTCTTAATAACCTGTTACCATTCACAAGCTGGCATTGCTGTTGCAAAGATCAGCTCATTTATTAAAGAACCAAACTTGCTTTAATTAAACAGTGGACAAAGAAAAAGAAGCCCTGCTGAAAATGAACAGTCAGTAACAGTGAATATGTTGATTGACCATGAAAACTGATGCCTGTTTAAGCATCTTCACTGTTCACACACTCAATGACATGTATAGCCAAGGACAAAACTCATTGTGATCACTTTTAAGAAATCAACCCTGGGAGGCTGGACCAGTTTAAAAGCTTTGTTTTGGGTCTTTTTACATGAAAAGTAATACACCATAAGAGTAATGTAATGTAGGATAAAATGATAAAAATAACAGATTTTATTCCCAAATGTAAATATTATGCATATTTACCCCCCCCCCCCCCCCCCCCCCCAAATAAATAAATAAATAGTTTAGACATTCTACAAAAATGTTTCCAAGATTCTCTAGGCCTATAAAACAAAACAGTGCCAAAACGTTAAATTCTTAATATAGTGTGCGAATTAATAGTGGTTTGCATTGCCTATTCATTCTCAAAATGTATTTGAAGTTCTGTATTTTCTATACGACAATTAAACCCGCCTTAATACACAAGCAATTTGTCATGTAAATCGTGCTCCGTCTTTTGCCTCCCGCTTTCTGAAGAGGAGCGCGTCCGTTGAATGGGAATTTGAGCTCATTTCACAACGTGTTCGTGGGCTGAGAGTGAAGTTACAGCAATAGGATCAATGTTTATTGTGTGGACAAGCCGCTAATTGTGCCTGAATAAACTCAAATTAGAGTTCGATCATTTACATATGAGTAGAATTAGTGGAACCTGTTTAAAGTCCTCTCTGTTGCGGCTGCAGGTGTGGGGAATGGGATTCTTTTGCTTGTTTTATTTCATTGAAATATAGGCTATAACTGAAATAAGCTCTAAGCTACAGCAAATAAGTACAATTAAGTTGCAAAGCCAAACTACAGAAATATGTAGGCTACTATATAAACTAGATTCAAATGATTGCAATTCATGAAAAAATGATATTCCAGTAAAAACCTAATTAGTGTCCTGCAGTCGTGCTTAAAGACGTAAGCACGCTTCAATCAGAAGAATGTTAAGTCAAGACATCTTCAGGCGACACTGTGTGAGCAACTTCAACCATATTCCTCACAGCAAAGATAACCACAGTGTTTGAACATGAAAAGCTACGTTTCGGACTTTTTGTAATAATTTGTTGTGAGTCTCAGGTGAAATCGTCTGCAAACAAATGAATTCAAGCTGGTCCTCTTAAAAAGACGAGAGGGCGACTGGTCATTGTAGCAAGCACACAAAACTCTGGATTCCAGCAAACTTTTTATACAGCTTTAAAAGGGTCTCTCTTTTTCACCATTTCTTGCTTTACCTCTGGCCAGGCTAAGTCTTTTCTTCCTTGCTTTAATCCTTCCCTTTATTTCAGAAAAACACAAAACCAGGTTCCACGCAGTGCTTTAGTGGCTAAAAGTGAAAGAGCTGCTTCTTTGGAGGCTGAACTCTGAATCGTGCTGGAAAATTGGTTCCTCTGAATAGGTGGAGGAGGAAAAACGTTTAATAGGATCCGAGGGAGGTTCTGCTCTCGCAATCTGCTCTCTAAACAGGTGGAAATGGGACCTTCTCAATTGTACAAATAGTATAAACCAGCATGGAAAAGCAATTTTCAGCGACAACGATTAGCAACTTGCAATGAAAATTGAAACTGGTCTGACGGTTCACAAATCCTTCTTATTAAACCGACCTGAGCTGCACATTTCCTGTGAAACTGAGCGCACGTTTAAATAAATAATTAAATAAAACTAAATAAATAAATAACACCAAAACAATGGTGAAGTAGGACTAGTAATAAATATCGTGAATATCAACTAGCCTATTTAAAAACAGCAATAAAAACATAATTTGTTATAAAAACGAAGTTGAAGAAAAGCCACTAAAATAATGTCATTTACAGACATTATTTCTATATGTCTTACTGCTCTGCACCTGCACCTCGCGGATCATAATATGAACTGTGCGTGGATGCGCGACAGACCATTTGAGGCAAGAAACTTAAATAATAAGCTGTAGTATCTGTCATGCATACCACCCCCGTGGCCGTGTATAAATGAGCGGTAGGAGAGGGGACAGTTCTGGTGATGGCGTTTCCTTGTCACCCTGATAAGAGCAAGAGCAAGTGATGTCAGATAAGTGCTCCAGACAGTGATCTCGCGCTGATGAGGACGTCTGCGAGTAAAATGTGACAGTGCAGTCACGCCGTTATCGTTGAATACATCTGCTGTGCGCTTTGGAGGAAAAAAAGGTAAACTACAACATCGACTTTCTGGCGTAAGTTTGCTGTAAGATTTTCGCAAGTGCTGAATAGGAATCGACTCTGGGAGGTGTTTTGTCTTATTCTCTGCTTAACGAGCTATGTAATGTCCTGTTAATTTTGTGTGTACTAGTTAATGAGCATTAATCGGGTACCCCTGGACGCTATTGTTCTGGGGATGGCCATTTGAATGCAAATGTGTGACAGTGTAAAAGCAAGGTGCTTATTAAACTGGTGCGTGTCCTGGCTTCTCTAGAATTCAGCAGGAGAGGACAGGGCGGCTGGTCGATGCTCACACCAAGTTGGGTAGAAATGGCGAGCTCTCTCCCTCTGGAAACAGTGATGTCCTGCCCGAGACTAGACGACAGGAGCGGGGCCACGGCGGCACCCAAGTCCCTGGCCTTTTCCATTGACAGAATCATGTCCAAGACGTCGGAACCAAAAGCCGCCGCCGCGGAGGAGGAGCGCCGCGGAGGACTTGAGGGATCCGAGGGGAAGAGGACGCTCGGCTTGTGTACCCCGATTCCCTGCATGATCCCGATTCAGCCGTTCAGCTACGACCTGCAGGCCAAGGCTTTAATGAACTATTCCGAGTTTTGGAAAGTTAATTTCAGGGGAGCACTATGCACTTCAGCGGCCATGTGTAAATCCAACTGCGTCGTCTGCGGTAAAGCGGACGCGGGAATCAAGCACTCGGTGTTGCCGGGAAGCAGGGTCATCAAGCCGCAGGTGATACACCAAGCGCTGGCCATGCCCACTAACGGATCGTTGTGTTATTTCAATTACTTGGACTCGGCTTATCATCAGTCCGAGCTGCTGAGCGGACATTTATTTTCCTCAGCAATCGCGAACTCTCAAGCACAAGCCATAAGCGCGCATCAGAAACTCCTCATGTTGGAGAACGCCAAACTTGCGTGCGTTTCACCCGAGAAATTCCCCACACCTCAGTATCCACATAAAGAGCATCTCCCTGGGCAGCTGGACCAGATAGTGCGGGAGAACCACAGTTTGACTGAGAAGAACGGAGTGAAAGCGCACAGCAAAACGAATAACTGCTCCGCTGACGGAAAACCCAAGAACTTCACGTGTGAAGTTTGTGGAAAGGTAAATTACAGATTTTGTCAAGTTGGTTTGAAGGGATGTGGTACAGTAAAATTATGCTCACACGGAATAAATTGCAGATGATTTATTAAACTCTTTCGTTTTTCTTTCATAGGTCTTCAACGCGCACTATAACCTGACTCGTCACATGCCGTACACACAGGCGCGAGGCCGTTCGTGTGTAAAGTATGCGGGAAAGGTTTCCGACAGGCCAGCACATTATGTAGACATAAAATTATTCACACACAGGTGAGTTAAAAAAAAACTACAATTTTAGATCCTTAATAATTTAATATATATTTTGAATAAAATGCACGCGCGAGATTTACTTACCCAGATGTTGTGAATTCATTCACAGGAGAAACCTCATAAATGTAACCAGTGTGGAAAAGCTTTCAACAGAAGCTCGACTTTAAACACACATATCCGAATTCACGCAGGCTACAAACCATTCGTCTGCGAATTTTGTGGAAAGGGCTTTCATCAAAAAGGTAAGCAACTTCTGAATTATTTTTTTTCGCATAAAATAAAATCGGAAATATTCGATTGTTTTTTTTTAAGTTGTTGAAATGAGGCCTTTATCAATTTTAAATAATATCAATTTGTCACTCAGCTAACAACTTACCATTACAAGAATTTTACATTTCATATGGGTCAAAACACAGACCTTTAAATCCTTTGCACGTCGACAGATCTCGACGTGATATTAACTAAGTTTGACAACTTCTTGACTTCAACATGCAAAGTGCTGATTAGGGAAGGCTTGGAAATGAAACTCTTCTGCTAAATGTTACTTAATTGTGAACTGTAGACCTGCTGGAATACAAATGACATAATTCGTTTTTTGTTTTTTTTTCAGGGAATTACAAGAATCACAAACTAACCCACAGCGGCGAGAAACAGTACAAATGTTCAATCTGTAGCAAAGCCTTCCATCAGGTCTATAACCTCACGTTTCACATGCACACACACACCGACAAGAAGCCTTTCACCTGTGGGACCTGCGGGAAGGGCTTCTGTAGGAACTTTGACTTGAAAAAGCACATACGGAAACTGCACGATAACGCCGTTTTATCCGGCGGAAAACATTCTTCCAGAGGACACCAAAACTGAGACGCGACCAGTTTTTGACTGAACTTGGACAACTGGTTAAAGCACCACAAAAAATCGTGCTGTTCATATCTTCCACCGACATGAACGAAGATGAACGGGACGGGAGAAAATCATCACATCATCGAGGAATTGTACATAAAACAGAATAAAATATTATTTAATGAAACCACTGCCATACGGGGCTACCAAGCAATTATTTGTAGACTAGATGAAGGAAAAGCGTTTTATAAATAAATGCAACTTATTTGTAAAATAAATGTTTGATAAATTTGTAAATTTGTTGACAGTTGTTGACACAGTAAAGCAAATATGCTAAAATAATAATAAAAAAACATGAATACAATAATGTCGGATTTATTTATATATACAGTATATATATTTCATTTGTAGAAAAAATACCCGAGTTCACCTTTTTAAATGTGTGTGTCTGATTCACATGAAGAGGAATTGTTTATTTTGTGCGGGTCTTTGTATCTGTATGGTTTAGGAACAGTGCACAGAATTTAAGGTCAGTTGTAAATTAATAGAAACGTGATTATTTGCCATTGTTTGTTTTTTCTTTCTTTCTTTTTTTACAAACAGAAAAAGGGACTAACCTACTTATTTACATACAATTGGAAAGAAGTTAACTGCGACTTCTTTAAGAAATAAACTAGGCCTATAATTAGCCACACTACAGTAAATTATAAACCTCACAAGCTAGAGTGATTTTACAGTTTAAAAAAGGGGACAAACAAGACTCATTAATCTATCAAATATAATAACTATCGATCTATTGCTTTGCAGCCATTCAGCGCACAGTTCAATTTAAAGCTCATAATGACAAAGCTATCTGGTGGAGTTCAAAGCCTGTAGTTTCACTCAGACATTTGATACACGACTCTGTCTCTGTGACCGTGCACTTGACTTCAGTTTAATGGCTCAAATTATCAGATAAAACATGGACTCTTGAAAGCCTATTACGTTAATCAACTAAAGAGCCTCAGGGGAAGCTTCAGCGCATCAAGTCGTGTTCATCAGAAGGTGGAAAATGGACTGCACTTCTCCCACTTCTCCTCATCACCACAGCTTTAATAAACAATAATGTATTCGGCGCACGGATCCTGGAACAATATTATTCTTACACGCTAACAGAAATTCTGATGAGAGACAAGCGCGTGATCCCAAATCTCGCTCTCCCAATTAGCAATTATGTCCACGTCTTGGGAGCACGAAGAAGACTAATATTACTAGTTGAATGGCATATTCACCTCCTCAGAGGCAGAGGTTCTAAAATGTGTTTGAACAGAAGTGTCTTTATTTCATTCAACTGCATTCGAATGTCGTCCCGTGTGGAATATAGGCGTGATTTTTTTTAAACATAAATCACGACATGATTTCACGAGGGATAACCGGGTCTCGAGAGCTACATTGCATAGCCTATTTGATATAGTCTACAGACTTTATAATGCGCATTTACTGAAAAATGTTAATTTTCTTGGGCAAGCCAAATAGAGAAAAGGCTATAAAAAACTAGTAAAATGATAATTTAGAAGACTAAGGATAAACCATAGTATTTTTGCAGTGACATTTTATTGCATCAAGTTATATTGCATAAACACTAGGATAACTGGAAGAGCATTATTTATGAATGATGCATTTTCAATCGATTTTGTTTTGTTGTTGTTGTTGTTGCAAGAACTGTCTATTTTGTTCTGAATCAAAATGCATCATTTAATTAAAGTTTTCGGTTTCGGCTAGATTTTATTGACCATTAACGACATTCAAGGTGGTCTAAAAATGCAATGATCACTACAAGTTGTAACTTTCATTTTCCTTTTTAATGCGTTGACGATTTGTTTGAGAATGGATCAATATAACATTGGCAAAAAGGTGAACTAAAAGATAAGAGCATTTCTGGTGGTGAAGAGGTCTGGGAAAATACCAGTGAGACATGTTTGTGTGGGGTATAAAAAAATCCCTTTTGTGCAAAGCTGCCTATCTTGCCTAGTGCCTAAAAAGATTGCAGAGAAGAAAACAACCTAAAGGCAGTCTCGTTGGCCTTTTTCTGCACTTACCTCTCAAACATCTGAGCAACCAGCTTTGCTTCTAGAAACATGTTAATTGACAACGGAGCTCATTACTGCATGCACATGTAACGCGGCGAGAGGGATTATAGGGACAAGAGCGCATTAATTAACTGTCAACAGCGGAGAGCATGTACACGACAGAGATCAGCCGAAATTGAGGCATTTACAAGCGACAAAAGCCCGGCTGAGACAGGAAGAAAAAAAGACCCAGACTTTTGTTTGTTCAACTCAATTGATTGTAAATGGAAGATTAACGGGGGTAGCGTCAGCATTTTTAAGGGGGCGCAGAAGAAAAGGCCCCAATTAAGTCCACCAAATGTTAACTACATCGTTTCTCAGTTTAGCCCAAATGAAATTCTAATTAAACCGTGCTCCTTCCATCATTTTGGAAAGCAATTTATCTCCCAGTTGGAGAAGAGCGGGCTAGTTGTAGTACTTGTTAAGAGAAGCATTGCTTCTTGGCACAAAGCGCTCGCGAGGAGCATTGTAGCGCGCCAAGGGGAAAGTTAATGAGCGTCAGGCGCGCGCTCTTTGGATCCGTTCCTACAGATCGGTGTTGAAAAGATGGACTCAGCCAAGCGACCGCATGGTGTTCTGTACACGTATTTATGTCCAAAAAAATGATGATAAAGAAGGTCAACCTGACAATATGTTGTTTAATCTAGTTTCACAGGCTGTGAACATTCATTCAACGAATAACCGAGACAGCAGAGACTATTCACAAATAAAATTAAGGTAGGCATTCACAAATAGGAATACGTAAAAAATACAATTTATACAAGAATGACTTGAATACATATATTCCGTGATGAAAATGCTGTCAATTTCGGGGAAAAGAATATGTGATTTACTAGGGCTTATAAAGTCAAACATGTCTCGGGAGTAACTTTCCAGAGATGTCAGGTGGGGAAAAATAATAGGCCTACATAAAAATGTAAAAAGTCTCTTTAAACGCTGAAATGTATTTAACTAACTAACTAACTAACTAACTAAATTACTTTTAATAGTAGTAAAGCAGCTTTTCCTTCTAAAATATTTTAAATATTTGAAAATCATTTATCCGCCAAATTAAAGTGGTGTAACCAACATGAAGAAATCTATTTTGGTGACAAGAAAGCCATAAGAAATGATAACAAAGAAAAAAATCATCACATATATTTCATACTTTTTATGAAAAGGCATAGGTAGTTCAAGTCAAATGCAAGTAACAGCCTTAAACCAAGAAAACGAAATTGAGTTGTGTACTATCACACATAACAATGCACTTTTTAATTGATAGACACCACACTTCTTTTTTTTGAAAAAAAAAAAAAAATTGAAAAATAGATTTTTTAAAAGACAAAAACCTTCAACTATTCTTGTCACTTGTCTTAAAAACAAAGAACTTGACACATATTTTAAACTAGATTTTAAAATATTTCTCTTTTTAATGTTTTCAGACATCCTTGTTTACACATGGATGTCTGAAATAGTGTCACATGCAAAAAGAGAAATGAAACATGCTTTGAATGTTCACATTCCCATTCCTAAATGAGCGGGATCAGGCATTACCCATGCAGGGCCTTGAGTGGCAGGCAGCGGTGCCTCCTTCACTGCGTTCGGCCTGCTTGTCAAGGGCACGCTCAGAGAAGGAGCTTTATTGCTCTAAGGTGTAGAGGCAGCCGCATGGTAGCGGAGCGCGGGGACTCTGCCTCGACGGAATTACATCAATGTCAGTCTCGGGTATGACCTCCATTCAGAAGCAGTCTTGAGGGCTTCAGGCCACGCAGCTGAAGGGGACCTTCTGTCCCCTCGTCCAACTCTTTACCCACAATGTCTTAAAAGAGACGAAGGTCTGACCTCAAAACAATCTGTTCCACATTCAATAATCTCAGCTCCCCATTTTATAAATATGAATGCAAGTGATGCATTGTGTTAGGAAATAAGGGATATGGGCCAAAGGAAACTGCTAAATGAAATCTAAGGCTTATCAGCAGATCTCCAATATTATCTGTTTAAATTGCTGTATTGCTTCTATAGAGGAGTGACCTGCAATCAGTCTCATTGTTTGCCAGGATCAGTAAATCTGGGATGTCCGGTGCTAATCTTTTGACCCAGGATGCCCTTTC